>WOFM01000066.1:1324176-1800051 GCA_011428145.1 Ericerus pela | reverse complement strand
CTAATATTTTGATTTTCTGCAAAAAATTGTGAAAAGCTACAGTCCAGGAGAATATTTTTTGTAATATTTTGTTTCAAAGTTTGCAATTTTTTTGAATAAGTTTTATATTATAAAGTTTTCGATGATATTTCTTTTCAATTTTTTAATTTGGTGTGATGAAAATACTTTTTTAAAGTGAAATGAAGAGATTTGATAGCATTTTTCGACACAAATTTAAATGGTTTAATTGTGGTCAACTTTAAAAATATCTCAAAAACTGGAAAAATGAGAGAGAAATGCGGTAAAAACTTATTTAAAAACTAGATAATATACTTACGCATCTTTCATAACTTTTGTTACCATAATAATATGTTTGTTTGATTTTCAACATCTTCTTACATGTCACAATCAAGGTGTAAGGACTTGGCTATTTGTGCATTCCATTTACCAATACCTTCGGTCGTAGATATACAAAAGTATTCACTCGTCAAGAGGTAGTAAACAGACAATTTCGAATGTTCACTATCATGTAGATACCAAATGTACAGATGAACCAATACACTGACTAACAGAAACTCTGCACTGAGGCTTTTTATACCTGGCTCATTGCACATTCACAAGCACATATATATAAAAAATACGTACGCAGTGATTATAACTGAGCGTTTAATTGTCATACCTTATTTGTAATTATGGTAACTGATAAGGTACAACAAGTACACTTGCTACCAATATAACATAATCGGTGATAAGCCAATTTGTCACAGTGTGGTAATTGCAAATTACAACAAGTAATTTAAAAGTGTTTGATTTAACGTGCATTTCAGCCGTTTGACCGTTGTTGAGGAGTCGAAGCCCCTAAACCCGCACTCAGGATGACATTCTTGCAGAGCCATTTGACTTACATTTTGTTACAGCTTATAAAAAATTTGTGAAAGTGTATACATTTTTTGTATCCATCTTCGAACAGTTGTAGGTGGCTGCAAGGTGAATACAAACTTTTGGTTGGATATTTGGATCATATGTTATCAGTGTTATAGCATGATTATTAAAAAATTCAAAAGCGGATGTAAAATGCTATTCGATTTGACATCAAAATTTAAATATACTGCTACCTGCATGTATTACAATCGTGAAATTTTTTTACATCTATTTTATATCTCTCATTCAAATTCCAATGGCTGTAAGATGCGACGGCAAGTCGAAAAAACCTATTGTAACTTCAACCTTTTGAAAACGACGTCAAACTCAAACTTCAAATACGTTTCTCTCAAAACTCAATTTTCTCACTCGAGCCCCGTTTCATGCGCACAGAATTTGTTAAAATTTACAAAATTATTGGGAGGCCAGGCCGCCCTAAAACATTATTGGGTACTCTTATCCTTCAAAAAACAGCCAAGTGGGTTCCAATATGTGTCCAACGCCTCATTTGCAGCCCTTTTTATTATATACGTTTCTATTCTGCTCACTATGTTGCGACACACACACACATATCCGTTTTTATCAGTTGTTTTTCTCTTTTGCTAGTATTTCTGTCTTGTTATCTTAAAATAAGTAAAAGTGTACCTACAAATTATGGATTTATAACACGAATGTAAATACCCACTTTAATTCGCGTTATTATGCAAGGGTGGTGTTTTTTGGGAGTGTAAAAAATTATTATCAGTTATCACATCTTATCAATTGCTTGCTTTTGCTTCGTAAGTTTCATCACTTACTAAATCCCTTTGACTATATAGCTTAATGGACAGCTAGAACTGATAAAATCTTGAAGGCAAACAATGCAGGCGTTACTTTTCAAAAAAGGTACTTTGTGTGAAAACTGAATTTGTATTGAGTTATATTTTCGTGACTCCTAACAATATAAGCAGATACTAGTGAAATATTAGAATGCTATACTAATTTATTGTCTGAAATTAATGAGTGAAACGTTCGAATAATGATTTAAATTAATCGATTTGAATTAATCGACGAACTTTTCAGAATGTGAAAATGTAAATTTTGGATAGAGTTCCTTTTTTCTTGAAAAATTTGAAGTAAGGTTTTCTTAAACCAAAAAATTCGGCTGTTAAGTAAATAGTTTCATCATTTGCTGATTTGTTATCCAAAAAAAAATTCTTGAACTATCGTAAGAACTTGAGTCAATCTTAAATGAGCTCTTTATTGACTCTATTTGTTTATTTAAGTTCAGTATTTTTTCTGGCTGAATGGCTTAAGTTTCAGGAGAACGATTAAAAAATTTAAAAATTGAACTGCTCAATTGTTTCAAACCATTAAGAAATTTATTCGAATGGCGCGATAAGTATATAGGTATATATATATATTAGCCCAGACATACGCTTTTCCAAGCTTTCTTCTTTGTATATTTGTATAGATTAGTGAAATGGGCCTCTGCTTTACGGAATTATCAGGCATTTTTGTTACTTCTTGAAGTTATTATTTCTATAATAATAAAATAATTTAACCATGAATTTTTTTGCCACATATTGGTTTTTTAGGAACATTTTGTAGAATAACTATTGCGGAAGGTGCCATGTCACAATTTCGGAAAAATTACACTATAGTTTTTCTAATTATGGTCCCTAGACCCCAAAAAACACCATCACCCCAAAATTTTTTGTATATATGTATTTCCTCCAGTAACATGAAGAAATTCTTGAAATAGCTCAGCAAATAAATTAATGAAAAAGTATAATAGGAAAAATACAAACTTTTGTAGATGTATCAGTATCATTCCTTACGCCAACACAAACATTCTTTTTTAAATGCTGAATTATACCTTTTCTGGTACATGATTTATTACACTTCAAACAGTTCTGCATGATTGAAAATCAGAGGGTACAGAATTATGAGTGGAACGAAGTTCTAGAAAAGTATTACATATTTATGTCATTAATTATTCTGCAAACTTACAAATAATGCCATTTTATCATGTGTCAATGGCAAAGTAGAATAATAATAAAATTAATTATCTTCAAATATAATTTTAATTACTAAAATAACGAAATATAAAAATTAATTTTTTGCTAGCTGGAATTGAAAATTTTGAATCACTATCACTTACTTATCACCAAAGGTTGTTTTTTGTAAAAAAGAACGCCTGTTAACAGTGCCTTTAGTGGTGTTCCATTTAACCCTATGTATTTTTTTATCAGTTCTAGCAGTCCATTAAGCTATATAGTCAAAGCTAAATCCATAACCTTGGTGTCATGGTAGCAACTTGTACTTTCACTCAAAATACTTTATATGTCCTAATCTCATCAAGGATGGGAATTTTTTTTTTTCTCAAATTATAAAAGCGTATTTTTTGAAAACTATTTTTTTAATCTATTACATTTATTTTTTGTTATTTAAAAAGTTTTCCCAAAAATTGACTGGCCAATGAAAAAATTGTAACGAGTCAACGTTTGACGCATATCGAATGTAATTTTCCTACGGTGCATCAAACGCTGAAACACACCCCCCTCCCCCGTAATCGGGATTTTGGGTTTCTACATCAAGCCGATGATTTTCATTCCAGATGAATCGGGCCAAATTGTAATTCGAGACTGCGCCGTGCTATCCGACATTGCATGCGATTCGTTGAAAACCGACGTCGAATTATTCGTTTCCTACTGCGACAATTGCGATACAGATTATTGCAATTATTCGTCCAAGTCTGTGACTAATTGGAGGGTATTAGTCATCGTTGGCGTCGTAAACGCAATACTTCGACATCACCTCTACGTTTGCCATCGTTAATTATTATATATACTACGCGTAACCCACATATATATATATATATATATATATATAGGTATTATGTATATTTCAATTAATATTTTAAACTTTTACTGATGCGTTCTCCTACTTGGGCGAAGAAAACAAGAAGAAAAAAATTCGTATATTTATAGAATGTGTGGCTTCCGAGTGTTGCGTAGGAGGTATAATATTCAGCGTGGCTTGCAAAAATTAGCCCTTTGTATACAGTTTAGGAGTAGGTACCCAGCACACGCGAAGGCCTAACACCGTGATACTTAATATAGCCTATAATATTATACTCCCATTATGTGCGACTGCTTGTGGATTAAATTGACGAAGTACACTTTATTTTTACTATATAATTGAGGTTAAATAGCGGAAGAAGGGAAAAAACACGTAATTATCGTTCTTTTGGTGAAGTCGACCGCAATGTCGTATGGACCACCTTGTGTTTTACCCTTTTATAAAGAAAAACAAAATAGAAGGAAAGGAAAAAAAAAAAAAAAAAAAAAAAAAGAAAAAAAGAAAAGGAAATAGAAGAACGCCGCAACTTCAACTGCGCGCATATTGTAAAAGGTTAACGTAAATTACCTCGAATGGTGATTTGCACTTCGGAGTTGTGAATTTTATCTACGAAGAGAAAAGAAGGAAATTATATTATTATGTTTTCTTTCGAGCGTTTAACGAATGCATTGCCGAGAAATAGGGTCTCCACACTGCCCATGCCTATTAAAGTGTAACTTAGCCTATGCCCAAATTGCGTCAATTATTGCACATTGGAGCTCGAGAAAAAGATTACAACAGCAGCGTAGATCGTTGCAAATCTTATCGAATTATCTACCTGTTGAAAAGTATGATGTTAAACGATCCGATAATATCGCTGAAATCTTATAAAAAATTTAGATTGAATAGACTAGTCTACCTAATGGTATGTCCATGAAGTGAAATAAGATATATCACCTAGCCAACATAAAATCGCTGAAGTTATATATTAATTAGAATTTTATTAGATTATTTTTTTAAATGCGTAATTTGACTGCATTGGTAAGAGCGTTTGAAAAGCAACCCATTTTTTGGTCACTAGACAATAATGATAGATCTTGATCTCTTTCCCCTTCAGTAATTTAGCATTTTCTTTTAAAAACGACGAATCAGTTGCAAATGATAACTTTTTTTCACTATTTTCTTTATTTTTCTTGTAAA
Organism: Ericerus pela; assembly: GCA_011428145.1. Lineage (NCBI taxonomy): Eukaryota > Metazoa > Arthropoda > Insecta > Hemiptera > Coccidae > Ericerus > Ericerus pela. Next base: position 1,795,128 of record WOFM01000066.1, on the reverse strand, counting down.
TTTCTTCGAATTTAAGTTTTTCATGACTTTAGGAGCTGGTAATATCAACCCACTTCTCTTAATTAGCCCCGTGAAATGATAGGGTTTAGAGTCTGGAATTAATGGATACAAAACGTTTTATGTCATTGTCATCAATACGAAGGAGGTGAGCTTTTGAATCGTGTTCAAATCATAAAATACTATGGGCTAAAAAGAGGTTGAGAACATTATTACTTCAGAATAAGGTTTGTAATTAAAACGTTTTTGGGATTGTTGGTTAGTGGGAACCAATAAAAATCTATATTGGTTACTGGTTATTGTTCTGGTTAAACAAAACAACTTTTCTTGTTATTGATTATGGTTACTGATTATTGGTTGAGACAAAATTTTTGGGAAAATAGACTAAAAAATTTTATCGATAATTGATAATTTTCCACGAAATAATTGGTAATCTTTGAAAAAAATAATCAATAATATTGATACTCCACAAAAACCAATAAAAACTAATTCTTTTTGGTTATTGTACTGATTAATGGTTTCATCATTTTGTGAGAACTGGTTATTGATTATTGGTTATGTGAAATTCTTTTGTTTTGGTTATCGGTTCTCAAGTCAATGCTGTCAGTTTGTTTAGGTTTTCAATGGTTCTGGTTCTGGTTATGGTTGTGGTTACAAGCCCTACTCTAGAACCGCTAGACGGATTTGCATGAGATTGTCCACGAAAAATTATGTCATTTTGGTGGTGTTTTATAGCCATTTTGGAGGTCCCTAACCCACTTGGGAGCAAAGTTACAAATTTTTACAATTTATGAAAAAAATGGGCAAGAGTATTTTCCTCAACTAGTTGAGTACGATATTTTTTTCAACAAATTCACCAAAAAGAGGTTATTATTTCTTTGATTAAACAGTTAAACTTCATTCATGATTAGAATTTTAGATATAATTAAATGTTATCGAGAAGTGAACTTTGTTGTTTATGTAAGTATCACCATGTGATATAGCCCTTTTTCATTGTGACATTTCGCAATTTGCGTATGTGTGAACCATGCTGTGAAGAAATAAACAACAGACAGTTGAGAAAAAACTCATTTCTACACCGTTTCTACACTTGGTGAAGAAATGAAAACCATTTTTGATGTTCCAAACTGCTTTGTAAATTTCATATTTTGTCAGTCAAAATTGATTTAATAACAACCTCTTTTTGGTGTATGAGTTGAGAAAAACATTTTGACGGATATGGCTTGCTGCCCTCGGAAAATAATAAAATTCTAAAATCATTTTTTCGAAAATAAAATTCCCTAAAATTAAAAATAAAATGCTTTGAGCGGCAAAAAGTTAAGCCTAGCCACCTAACTTCAGTCAATACCTGGTACAAATTTTCTCTCTCTTCTAATCTTTTTCTTCCCTCTAAATTTGTCTACCATTTGCCTCTCACATTTGTAGACTCTCATCAGTGACTGGTACAGAGTGTTTTTATTATAGGTACATTGGTGTAATATTTTAAAACCTATTATTGGCTTCTCTCTCTTTTTTTTTTCTCAACAGAGCAGAAAACATAGTTTAACATTTTGTAAAATTTTTGCTGCTCCATCAACCAGCGTTTGACCACCGTACAACTTGGTACGATCTATTTTTTGTCTGTAAATTTTGTTAATACATTCGATGCATTTTATAATGGCTTGATTTTTCAAACTTTTGGGCATTTGGCCTTACTCGAATTTCCCACTTGGTGACCTTTTTTGGGTCAATTTCCTACCAATGAATTTCCACTTGGTAACCCTACTCTGTTAAATTTGGTTATTTTTATAAAATTATACATGGTTTAAAGTGGTAAAATGGACCATGGCTGACTGAACATGTATAAACCAGGTATCCTACATTCACTTCATTGTAGGTGAATACCCTTGTTCATCATAGTGGAGTGTTTTGGGGCTAAATGTTGGTGTGTTTTGGCTGGATTCTGCCACCCACGGTTGCATACCACAATTTTTTAAAACAAACAAAAACAATTGTAAAAGAGAGCTGAAAAAAAGTCTTACCCTCTCTTTTTTTTGTTGTATACTGGCGGTCATTTACAAACTGTCTATAAGCTCTATAACTATATCTATAAAGCAGTTATAAAGGCTGTATACTTCTTGCTTATTACTACTTTATCGATCTATATGGACATGTACGGAAGTGGCCATATAGGTCAATAAGAACTGTGAAGAGTTAAGAATATTTGTGTTTGTGATTTTTACTTTGGATTTTTATATTGATAATAAAAACATCGCTTTTTATCAATAACCAGTTCACTTCCACGTATGTGTCTTTGTGTCATTTATATAGATAACTGGTAAACACCTTTTTGTAATCATGATTTCCTTATAGTTCTTACAGATATTTTGTAAGCGGCATCCAGGTTGGTGAGCCCGATATTATTCTATTTCTCTCTTTGTCAATTTCTTTTTTTTTCATCAGGTTTCACCGTAGGATACGTTTTTTGAGACGCTAAATTTAAAGTTTTGCCCAATTTCGGATGAAATTAATTCGTGAACCTTTTCGGAATATACAAGAAGGGGTAAAGATAATTTTTTTGTAGGTACATTACTAAGTGAAACATCACTAGGTATATTTTTCAATTTGGTCTAATTTTGGTATGAAACAATTTATTGTTGAAACATTTAGGACCACAAAAAGGTCATTGAAATGAGGTAAGATGCCAAACACAGATAAATAGAAGCTGCGGCTAACAGCTCGTACTTAATGATTCACATAAAATTTGGAACAGCAAATTAATATTCTATACATTTTTTTCGTAACTATCGTAGAGGCAGATATACAAGGTGGTAAAGAAGAGTACTTCAAAATTATTTGAATCTACATTATTTTTTTATTGAGAAACTGAAGATGGCCTTTGAAATTATTATACACACTGATTTTTTCTATCAATATAGGAACTATACATTGAAAACAGTAGTTTTTCGAATGATTTTTCTGGTGGTTTATTTCTATTATCGGGGACACAATGTATACGCAGGCTGTACCGGAATGAAATATTTATGGAAAATCTCTGCGTGCAAATTCACAAAATCTTTCATTTTTCTTATTATTTTGAATACTTTGCAACTAAACGATTAAATAAATGCTTACCTATTGGCTTATCGATTCGTTTTTCTAAGGCTTCTATTTCTTTTTTCTGATTAATAAAGGCAAAAAAAATTCTAGTGTTAAAATGTCATCGATTCTGTAGACCTCGAAATCAGGTGTCTGAAAAAGTTTTCAAAATTAAATATTTCTACACAATTATTGCTTTTATAATAAACAAATTTCTTAAAATAATGCGACATTTGAATATCTAAAAATGAGAAAGTAATCATGGCTCCTTTGATATCAACTCTAGTCTTTTTTTCTAATTCGAACGTCCCTATTCTCATATTATACAGATAATTTTAAAACTTCAATATGTAATAATTCATTACAACCTTAAACATACCCTAAAAAGATTTTTTGGTTTTAAGTCGTCCCCAATTAACGGATATTTTATTTTTAGCAGATACTTATTCAAAAAAATAAAATAAAAACCGCTATTAAAATTCTTATTTCATATTAGGTATTTCACAGTTTCCTTTTCTGAAGACCAGTTTTTTTAATATTTAAAAACATTGGAACTTGAACCTTTTCTACCTTTCACAAATTTGGAATTTTGGAAAACCATAAACAACTAGAATTACTTTCGAAAAAAACTAAACTGAAAAAAAGAACTGATTTTTCTTCGAATAAATTATTACTCGTTGAAAAGGGAAAGAAAATAAATTAAGCTATTTTTTTGTTGATCAAATAATATGAAAATTTCAGTCGTCCAAAATGGAACAAAGATAGCCCAATATGAGAAATTTTTAACATTTTCTTTACTCTGATTTTCATATCTTCTTTGATTTTACGAAACCATTTTATAGCTGTATATGCTTCTCTCAAAATGAATACCTAAAATTTTCTACGAATACCATCCCTATAGATCGTTCTGAAATCGTTTCATAGTACCCACAGAAAATACTTCTTCGATTTTTTAAGTAGGTTTTCTTTAGAAAATGTTCTTATTACGCTTAGCCCCCAAGGTTGGGGTGGGTACGTTTTTCGTTTCACGACTTCAAGAAAATTTTGGCACCAATAACTCAAATTCATATACGCAGGGTTATTCACTTGACTCGCAGCATTCAAAATTCCCATTGGCTGCGAGTCAAAGTGAATCGTGTGTGAAAATTTATGTTATTTTGAAACTGTACGTACGTACAGGTAAGATACATTGCACGGGCCGAGATCAATTACCTGATAACGATCTTGGTGATGTCACAGCCTGGTACCAAACGCGCTGCGTCCTTTCTTAACACCTCGACAGAGGCAAGAAACAACGTAACGCATGACATAATTACGTACATGTACGTATGCATGTGTGTCTGTGTGTGTGTACCAAATCTTGAATATAAACTCTCAGAACCGGCTCAAAAATTGCCAGTGTTTGCCAAGGATTTGGCTCTCCCATACTTAACTGTATGAAGTGGCAGAACACGCAAATACTGTTGAAGACCTTCTAGTGTGAATATCCCTCACGACAAGGTATTCCACAGTGGTGACCCCGACTGTGATATTTTTGGCTACGTCGTGGGTGTCTAGGCGCATTGCGCTATTTCTAAAACTAGGCGCGGTGCGCTGGCAAGTTACTCACTTGTGATACAAATATTTTCACAGACCTAGACACCTTTGGTCTGACTTTGAAAGTGGGAAATTAAACCCCCCTTCCAAATATATTTGCCGGAAGGGAACCAAGAGATGTAGACCTGGAGGAACAAAGTTGCCCTCATCCGCCAACTCCTCCAGCTTCGACCAGAGACTCTGAAGTCTTTGAGACTCCGGAAAAGCAAAAACAAATCCGGAGACCAGAAGCCTTGCGTTTGGGAGCTGTCATCAACCCGTACAAGACAACAGCTCGCACCCTCAGAAGTGGTCATCTTTTGAGCCAAGACTCTGACCCTTCGACCCAGACCGACAACCGACGGAGTCTGGTAGAACCTTTGCCAAAAACAACTCAAGAGAAGTACAGCAGATTACAATGCCTAATGGAAATGGAAATACGACGAACCAAACATCGAACCAGCCTGGAACAGGTGGAAGTGGTCAGCCACAGCTAACCCCCAAAGTGCTTGCACAGCTACTACAGCTGTTGCAGATGCAGACTCTGCAGGAACCTGCAATCCAAAGGCGGAGGATTGAGATTCTGGAATTTTTGCCAAATGAGGTAGAACTCTGGTTGACTCTCCTCGAAGGTCGTTTCAAGACAGAGAACCTACAGAATGACCAGAAGTATTCACACATTTGCAGCGGCATGCCCGCAGAAATAATACGCCACATTCCGGATATCATGGAATGCCCTCCGGTGGAAGCAGATAAATACAGTTGGTTCTGCAAGAAAATTTGAAATGTGTTTGGTAAAACTCAAAACCAAATAATTGATGATGTTATGGGTGGGATGAAGATTGGAGATGATAAACTCTTCACCTTCATGGTCAAATTACAACAGAAGGCTGACAACATCGTATCACCGTCAGTCATTGGGAACCAGTTCTGTAAGCAACTTCCCCAACATGTTGTACAGTGTCTGGCAGCTGTGGGTACCACGGTGATTAACAACTCCGAGGACCTAGACTTCTTGACAAAGAGTGCCGATAGTGCACTAGAACACTCGAGATCAGCATCCTCGATTTGGGCAGTATCGACAGAGACTGGAAAACTAGCTCAGCCTAGAGCCCAGATAGCTCAGCTGACTAGCAAAATAAAGAAGAAGAGTAATAACAATAATTCAAGAAACGGTAGAAGTAACAACCGCTCGAAAAGCAGGAGCAACAATAGAAATAACGATAGAAAGTCCAGGTCCAGAGACCGAAAGAGCAATTCTACCAGGGGTCAGAGTCCAACTCCCCCTAGAAGAACATTGTCCCCCAAACCCTGGTCTCAAAACTGGGACAATAAATCCTACTTCTTCCATAATAGATTTGGCGCAGAGGCCACCAAGTGCAACAACAGATGCCAATGGTGGGGAAAAATGTACAATAAGCCGTCAAACTAGAAAGAGGGGTCATCTATGTGGCTGAAGATCCCTCGAAAAAGTATTCACGCCACCTGTTCATCAAGGACTAGGACAAACAGGAGACGTTACCTTATAGACTCAGGTGCTGACTTGAGCATTTTGCCAGTAAGTAAGAACCAAAAGGCATTTCCTCCAAAATACTACCTCCGAACTGTGGATGGTTAAAACCTTCCAGCTTATAGAATAGAATCTAGCAAAGTAAGCATCGGTTTGCAAAGAGACATGACATGGTCCTTCACTATTGCGGATGTTCCAACTCCGATCCTGGGCGCATATTTTCTCGTGCACTACGGCCTGGTCATCGACCTAAAATATGGAAAAATCATAGACAACAATACTAGTCTATGGGTGGAAGGCAAAACGCTAGCGTACCAACTGGACACCAACATATCTAGATGCACTAAAGTCGACAAACAATTCCTACAGATTCTGTCAGACTATTCTGGAGTCACTCAACCATCGATTCGCAGGCATCCGACCTATAAGCATGACACTGTTCACTATATAGAAACTAAAGGACCGCCTTGCCATGCTAGAGCCCCCAGGCTACTGCCTGATAAACTCAAAGCAGCACGGGAATACTATGATCGCATAATAGGGGAAGGCATATGCCGCCCCTCAAAAAGCTCATGGAGTTCCCCGATCCACATGACCAAAAAAGCAAGTGGAGAGTGGCAAATCGTTGGAGACTACAGAACTTTAAACACCAAAACAGTTCCTGATAGCTATCCAGTCCCAAACATAATGGACTTCAATGCGAATATGAAGGGTAAAACGATGTTCACAAAAATCGACATCAACTGGGCATTTCACCAAATTCCAATGGCCAAACAGGACATTCCAAAGACAGCGGTCATAACCCCCTTTGGTTTATTCGAATACCTTCGAATGCCGTTTGGACTCTGTAATTCTGCACAAACTTTCCAGAGATTCATCAATAGACTGTTTATGGATTTGCCATTTGCTTATGCATATTTGGATGACATATGCATTTGCTCAGAAGGTGGTGAGCAACAGCACGAGAAGAATGTAAGAGCCATCGTACAGCATATACACGCTGCTGGACTTACCATCAATGTTGGAAAAAGGTTATACAAACAAACCAAAATTCACTTTCTCGGCTATCAAGTCTTGACCAATGGCATTTCCCCTCTGAAGACCAAGGTAGAGCCCATATTGAAATTCCCAAAACCCTAAAACGTTGTAGAACTCAGACGCTTCTTGGGGATGGTGAATTTCTACAGACGTTGCATTAAAAACGCTGCAGCGGAACAAAGTAAGCTGTTTGCATTGATCAAAACAAATAAAAAGAAAGATAAAACTCCACTAGATTGGACAGAAGAAGCTGAAAAAGCCTTTGAAAACATCAAAGAAACACTGGCAAATGCAACTCTACTCACTCACCCAGACAAAAGTCTGCCGTTATGTGTTGCAACTGACGCATCCGACTTTGCTATTGGTGCAACCCTGTACCAATTGGATAAAGACAACAAGAAGTTACCGCTAGCTTTCTTCTCGAGGAAGCTCTCAAAAACTGAAAAAAATTACAGCACATACGACAGGGAGTTACTGGGAATATTTGCTGCGTTGAAGCATTTCAGGCACCAATTAGAGGGTAGATGTTTCACTGTGTATACAGATCATGAACCCCTAACACATGCCTTCACGCAAAAGACAGAACCAGCTTCCCCGAGAAGAGCTCGACAATTGGACTACATAGGACAGTTGACTACGGACATCCAGTATATAAGTGGAGAACTCAACACTCCAGCTGATGCTCTTAGTAGGATCGAAGCCATCTCGGCACCATCTCAATTACCTTACGGTGAAATAGCTAAAGAACAGTTAAGGGATGCAGATTTGCAAGAACTGTTGTCGAACGATGACACAGCTATGTTCTACTAACATGCGACATTAGTACAGGCAAGAATAGGCCATTCCTGCCGACAAAGTATCGCAAACTGGCTTTCAGTAGTGTGCATAATCTATCGCACCCTGGACCAAAATGCACTGCTGGATTAGTAGCATCAAGATTTGTTTGGCCCCGGATGAAGTCCGACTGCAACAAATGGGCTCGCAGTTGCCTGAATTGCCAAGAGTACAAAGTAGGAAGACATACTCTTTCACCTCTCAAATCTTTTAAACAAATGGAGCAGTTTAAAACCATACACATAGACTTGGTGGGTCCATTACCCCCATCCCAAGGACACAGATACCTGTTGACGATGATAGATAGAGCAACTCGATGGCCAGAGGAAGTTCCTCTCTATGAGATGACTGCTCCCACGGTAACTGTCAGGTTATACGATACCTGGATTGCCCGCTATGGCGTACCTGAAGTCATTATCACGGACCAGGGTCGTCAATTTGAAAGCTCGCTCTTCCAAGAGCTGTCTAACAAGCTTGGTGCACAACACAATCACACCACAGCTTACCATCCTCAAGCAAATGGTAAAGTTGAGCGATGGCACAGAGCTTTGAAAGCCTCCATCATGGCTTGCAACACCAAGAGATGGGTTGACATACTACCAACCATCCTCTTGGGCCTTCGATCTGCTCTTCAAATGGACACAGGATACTCTGTGGCGCAGTTAGTGCTTGGCAAAGAGTTACGCCTACTAGGGGACTTTCTCACCCACTCGAAAGAAATTAGCCCCAAAACGCTCGTCCAAAACATACGGACTGATGCTAACAGTTTTTTTAAACAGGCAGCTTGTTATGGCCAACCAAAGATTTATGTCTCTAAACACTTGGCCAAAACTTCTCATGTGTTTGTCAGAGAAGAGAAAATAAGATCTTTGTTGGAGAAACCATACGCCGGTCCTTATAAGGTTGTATCACGAGATGACAAAAATTTCATGATACTAATCGCAGGTGAAGAAAAAACAATTTCAATTGACAGATTGAAACCTGCGTACCTTATAAACGACAACAGAAAAATGCTCCAAAGAGCAACAAGGAAGATGACAGATAAGAAAATTGAAGAAGAAAAACAGACCACACAGTCCGATACCATACAACCACAAAAAGTAGAGGACAAACAGGTCAAAAAAGGTGATAAATCACAAAAAACACCAGTAGAAAAAACAAAAATCGAGAAAACTGTGAAGTTTAGTGACGAGATCGTCAAAATACACTACGATCCATCGGCCCCCTTATGCCCACAAAAAAGAGGCAAGCCCCTTGGCAGCAGAAAGTGAAAAAACCAAATTCCAACTCGAAAATCTGAAAGATTGGCAAGGAGAAACTAAAAATATTCACGAAAGTTAATATCCGCTGCAAAAATTACAAAACCCGCATAAAAATACGCACGAGAATCTGGGAATATTTGCAACAAAAGAAATTCCGCAGATAAGCAGAGAATAAATGTGTACAAATAAAAAAACAACACGAATAAACAAACCCACGTGTGATACGGAAGAAAACATGGCAACGTGTTTCTATTGACAAATATCCCGATAACAAAACAGTCAATAGATTGTGACGTCACAAATGAAGAGTACATTCCTTTGTGAAATACAAAATTCAAAAGGACGAAAATTCAAACACTCTCTGCTTATACTTAACAGATTTTGACCGGAAAACTTTTCAGCTAAAGAATATTTAATGCACTATCCCCTCCAAACATGTCTGAAATAAGATAACGACTTGGAATAAAGCTGCGAATGAAAAATATTCTCGCAACATTTTTCACTCGCCTTTCTGCTGTTGACAATTTAACACGCCAAAAATTCTACAAATTTTTCTTTTCTTTTCTTCCATAAATATTTTGTCTTTCCTTCCTTGCATCATGTCGTCCCCAATTAACACATCATTTTTGACTCCAGAATTCCAATTTATCGTTCCGCCTCTACCTCAGCCTGTAAAGACTAAGGAACAGACGGAGCAAGAAAAGGAAATTGAACAAATCGAAAATGAATTGCTGATGGACACGACATCGGCTGCGGACATTGTCAAGATGATGTCCGCACCCCTTCCTGCCCTCATCTCACCCCCGAAGTCACTGGAGAGGACACCGAGAGTGGAGAACCTACCCTCGGGGTCTTCAACCCTGATGGCATTGGAGGTGAAGAGGCAACTCCCGGTGGAAGAGGTGCCTCAAACATGCCCTCCTCCCACCTTTGGTCTAGCCTACAGACCATCGGGGACGTCAAACTCCCCAATGTTCAACTGGCCAAAACCGAAAACCCCATCTGGTCCTCCACCTCCACACCATCCCCATCCTTACACTTGTCCGGCACAAAACCAACCGCTCAGACGTAGGGGGCAACAAAGCAGAGAATCCTACCAGGCCCGATTCAACACTCGTAAGATGTCTTACAAGTGTGTGGGTGCCGCGGTAGGATCAGCCTGAGCCAAATGGGAGAGGGACCAGCAACAGCAGTAGACTCGATAAATCCCCCCAGGCACACGACTTATCATTTTCAAAGCGCAAAAACTGGGGGGAGTAGCTGTGGGGACAATACTTGTATGAGGTAATAGGGGCTTGCACCCCTTGATGACAGTTGCCGCCCAAAGCCAGGCAATAATCGTCTTTTTGACATTAAACAAATTTATACTGGTGCGTTTGTATGTTTGTACCTGTACGTATGTACAGGTAAGATACATTGCACGGGCCGAGATCAATTACCTGATAACAATCTCGGTGATGTCACGGCCCAGTACCAAACGCGCTGCGTCGTTTCTTATCACCTCGACAGAGGCAAGAAACAACGTAACGCATGACATAATTACGTACATGTACGTTTGCATGTGTGTCTGTGTGCGTGTACCAAATCCTGTATATAAACTCTCAGAACCGGCTCAAAAATTGCCAGTGTTTGCCGAGGATTTGGCTCTCCCATACTTGACTGTATGAAGTGGCAGAACACGCAAATACTGTTGAAGACCTTCTAGTGTGAATATCTCTCACAACAAGGTATTCCACACAAGTCACTGATTTATATTATTATATCTATCCACAAAAAAAGTAAAAATAAAAACAAAACATACCTAAAATGATTTTTTTGTGTTTTTTGATTTTTGTCACTGCTCTCAGTGAGTTTATTACAATTTTTCATAACTTTTGGAGGAAATACTAATTGATACTTCAAAATATGATTAATATCAACAGAAAATTTGAACATGCTGCTTATGTTTCCCAGTGTTAGAAGGGCATAGCCAAGAACGGGTGTAAAGGGGATAATTACCTTATAACCTTTTGTTTTTTCATCAGCCAAAATTAATACGTACCTACTTCAATTAAACCATTAAATAAAAAAGTACCCTATTCTTGCTTTACATCTTTTTCCCTCCCTGGAAGAAATCCCGACTACACCCTTGTAATATTGTCAGTTTCTTAATTTTAAGAGTTTTTTTCACTTCTATCACATTGAAATTGAGAATATGAGCCTAATATGGGGTAGGTACTAATTATTTATGTTTTAATGGAATCAAAATGTCATAAATAACATTCGTGACTCTGTAACAAAGAATAATAAATTTTTCTAACTCTAATCTTAATGTTTTATTTAAATATTCAGGCACTCCATATTAGGAATGTGAGTAAGTAGGTACCCTATTTTAGGAACACCTTCTGTGGAGTCTTCATTTTTGAGTCGGAGGACAAAATAATTCATATAAAATCAACAACTGATTCAATTGACTTTTCAACATTCCAGACATAAATATAAAAGACCTTTGTTCCTGATTCCATCATAATTTCTAGTTTCAAGTGATTTTTTGAATTTTTTTCAAATTTAAAGTAATGTATCCCATATACCATACCCTTACCCTTACTTTAATTGCAATGTGTAACTTACAGTTTTTCCTTCAGTCAATGACACACCCATTTTCGTTTAGCTAACAAAAACAAAACAAAGTTTGTGAAAAATTGTCACACTTTAACCTTTTTTTTTTTTTTTACAGTAAAACAATTTTCTTATAATGAACAAGGTTTAGAGTGTATCTCTTAGACACTTACACGTCATAACTAAAGTCAAACCGTTGCTTCAAACTGTGTGAAATAAAATTGAATAAAACGAAATCGTTTTTGGATGCGTCACTAAAAATCCAAATTTTTGACCAAATCGATAAAAAATTAGTTTTTCATCACCACGAATCGAGTAACAATTCCTGCCTACCATAGTCTATTAAGTGCAAAAATGTTGGAAGAAAAATGTAAACATTTAATCTATAATAGTATAAGTACATTTTATTTGTTTCTGAAATATAAAAGTAATAACGATAATACTCCGAATGTCAAGACAATAGCTGAATTAGCAGATTGCATTTTAGCCGCATTGCATCCATCCGAGAAGCACTGGCAAGCGATTTCTTCGTAATCCTTGTATCGCGATTCATAACAAACGTCAGTTTCTATATTATTATGCAATTCCCAACCACACGAACGTTTTACGATAGTTATACCAAGCACTTTAACTGTGACAGAGAAATTATAATTTTCAAATTTTTAACTATTTAAGGCCTTTTTGTGGTAAGTAGCACAATAGAAAATCACGCAAAGACCGAAAAAAAAAAAGTGTAAGTCAGTTTGGTTGTAGATGTTACAAAATTTTCTAGCCTATGTCGAGTGAATGCTTTTCTAACAATTATGAGAAATTTTTGTGGGTTAAATGTCGGGTTCGAGTAATAAGGATCGCTACTATCTGATTTTAATTGTTCAATAAAACTCGATTTTTGATGAATGATCATTGTGCGTTCAAGTACAACAAAAAAATCGATTCTTTGTGTGTTTTTTTGTACTTTCGTTTTGGAAATAAAAATTTCAACTTTGATAGAGGAGAAATCTCGAATAAGAAATAAAACTTCCAGTTAATTATAAAACAATTATTCTTTCAATATTTTATTTCCATTCAAGTACCCATATGGTGTCCCTGACTAACCTCCGCGCAAATTTAACAGTAATTAATACACCTGAAGAAAAAAAAAGTTTCTCTTAAAATTATACAGGGTGTCCTAAGAATTGACTGCCAAATTTTGTTTGTTGGTAGTACTTGATAAAACAAATAAAAAATGTTGTGACAACAGAATTAGGCCCAACACATTGTATGATAACCAAGCCTACCCCAATTTTTTATTGAAAACTTTTTTCACAAAAGTACATGGGTACCTCTTAAAAAAAATGTAACAGAAAAAATGTAACAGCCAAAATTATAAGGCCATCGATCTCTTCTGTTGCTAAACTTTTTAAGTTCAAAATTATGACGTCATCATCCCTTTCAGCTACTAAAATTTCCAAGTCCAAAATGATAACTAGCGAATTATTGTATTTTTCTTGATGAGCCTCGCAATATCCTTGCAGACTGCCTTCTACATAAATAGACAGATAGACAGATAAACAAATAGATTTATTTGCATGTTGATTTGAATATGTTAAAATATAGGCTGATGAGCATTATCTCAGGGGCAGCTGAAGGGGCTGATGACGTCATAGTTTTGGACTTAAAAATTTGGGGACATTGTCAGTGGTTGAGGAGCGTCTTGTTGAGGTTTTAGGTATCTATTTATTGCATATTGTTACGGATACATAAGAGATTTTTTCCGGAAACATCGGTAACGTCTTTGACCATCCGACATTTTATGGTTTTTTTTTTTAAATCTAAAGATTCGTTAGCTCCTTAATTTTGGATGTAGGTAGGTGACATAATACCATAAGATTTTATATTCGTCTCATCGAATATTACCTACAGCTGAAGTTTAGCTCCTATCAAACAAAACATAGAATATCTCTTTCCCGTAGATACTTATTTTAACATTTTAGTCGATTCGAATGACACCCTGTAAGTATAAGTAGTTAAATTATATTTTCTGAATCGTGCTTTTTCTAAACCTAAATTCGTAATTTAATATTCAAAATGTTCATTAACAGTTAAGAAAATAAATCCCACCGTAAATAATAGATAGCCTATTACGATGGCCCAAAACAAAGGAAAGTGGGAAAAGGCCATCATGCCAATTTTCACAATAATAATCATATACTAATTTTTAAAATTTTGTTTATCTTTGTATCGATTTATCCAAAATAGTAAACTAATAAGGTGGGGACTTGAAAACTTTTCGTGGCATGAATTTTTTTTCCTTTTCATAAATAGTACGAATAGGTATTGTTTTTTTTCCATGCTAAAAAAGGAAATGCCATGTTTTTCAAAACCTGGTAAATTTGTGTAATAGGTAAGTAAAAATTAACTTCCATGAAATTACTAATAATTATGAAAGAAAAAATAGAAAATAAAATAACAAATAGGTTGAAATAAAATAAATTTACAAGCCAATTAATCCCGATTATTTTTGTGATTCATCATAATTAGTAGGTATGTTACATACCAATGCTAATTTAGATGTGCGCCTACCGAAAAGTAAATATTTTTGAAAATTTATTTCAACGAACGTTAAATAAAAACGTATACCTACTGTTAGTACTAAATAGGTAATACTGCACTATTAGCTTACTATTCTGTTTGACTTTTCTGCATAATGGTCTTCCGTATCTGGTAACGGTGCCATTTTCATCCGTTGGAGGTGGACAAAGATGATAATGTATACTCATTTTAGAAAAATTGTAGCATTCCAAATCGATGCGATCGTTGCATATATGGCACATTAATGCAGTTACTTCTGCAACAAAGACGAAGTTTATTTTTTACTTCACTAAATTTAGTCAAATAAGTCATTCGAAAATTTTTTATGACAGAAAATAAATGGAATTCATAATTCATTCTTTTACCTGTGGTCAGCATGTAAATGCACAGTGTGACGAGGAAGACGTTCTTCATTATTAATTTATATAGGGTATATTTAGCTAAAAAAAAAAAAAAATAGTAATAATAATAATAATAATAACGTAAAATGAAGCGAATCATATAATAGACTTATAAAATAATAAATGCATGAGTAGAAAGATAAAAGAAATTCTCTAGGATATCAAAAGATCAAGTATATTTTTCATTGACAGTGATTTTATTTGTACAATTTTATCTCATCATTCGTACGATTTTGGCTTATAGCCTCCACAACTGGAAAGTGCTAAAATCTGCAGGCACCTAGACAAAATTTTTAATTTGAAAAAAAAAAATTGTTTTCCAAAAAAGTATAACATTTTTAATCTTACAAATTGTTACGAAATTTAATTTGAAATTTCCAGATAGTATTTTTCCAATTATATATATTTCAACCGATTTTTGAATGAAAGTCTAAATATGGGATAAAATCATGCAACTTTTAAACATAGTAATAGTAACTGAGCATTCGAGTTAATTATGTATGGTAGTTGCTTCCTTTTATCATAGACGATAACCCAATTAAATCGGAAAAATACACCTCTTTATTAAAATATTTATTCTTTATTCATTTATATTCTTAGGTGGATATTCGAATTCTCTTAGACCAAATAAATATAATGAAAAACAAAACCACGAAACCGTTATTTTACACAAATTATCAAAATAAAACGCTTATAAAGATGAAAGAAAAACTTAAAAAAAAACAAACAAGGTTACATTATCAAGTAGGTACTTATTCTACACTTCCGGAAGCCATATTTGCACAAAAAGTTCTTATGTCTACTCAAAAATAAAAATTGTTTTAGTTTATATTCAACATCCGTGTTTACGCCGATATCCATCATTCAGTTGAGCGAAATGAATGAAGATATTATAAGGAAGGCAAAAAAAAGTGTTTACATAAACCATGAAACATAATATTATGCCATTTAAAGATACCTACAGTAACAGTACCGACTACCATCACATTCTCGACCTAAAATGGAGGCGAGTTCGGTTCGGTTCGGTTCCATTAATGTTTCAGTATATGTGATTGAAAAATTCATGCTGGAAGACCATTCGTCACCAGAACCCAACCAGGCCTCCTTTCAGCTTCAACATCTAACTATATCCTCCAGCCCCTGGGTAAAATGATAACATAGCCAAATTCCATAAAAAATATATATAGGTACGTGTACATAAGTATTTGTTATCTACTGTAAATTTTATAAATTGGGTTAATATGTGTACCTAACTAGTTATTTTACACATTAACCAAGATGTCTGGTTAATATGATAAATTGTTTGATCTCCTAAAACTATTGTAGGTATCACTTAACTTGTTTTCATCATAATAACCAGTTGGTCTGGTGAATATGATAAATTCGTCGTATTTCTCTAAAATATTTTATCCATTCTAACCAGTCAACTATTATTTATTTGTCAACGCTGTCTTGTTAAGATGATCAGTGAAGTGATTAGTTCTGTAAACACATTCACAGATGAATTGCTACAGCAGTGGGTACATGTTCTGACTACGCCTACTTGTAAAAAATAAATGCTGTAATTCGAGGGTGTAGATAACTGGGAGGTTCCTTTTATCTCCAAACAAAGCTTGACATAAAAATAGTGAGTCTTTTTATCAATGATGGTAAGTATTGTGTTGGGTGGGGTGGGGTGCAGTGATTGGAAGAAGTGAGACTAACCCAAAACTGTTTCGAAGTCTCAGGCAAAGAAAACGAAGCAAACATCTGAAAGAAATTTTCTCAAGCTAAAAATTTTAATTTCCAAGTTTAAGAGAAGAAAAAAATGAATCCATGGAAACATTCTTGGAATAATTTTGTAGTTCGATGAGTAAACATACTTGTACGTAATTGTCATCAAAGGAGGATATTTGTTAAAAAAATATTGTGGAGACCAGTTGAATATTTTTTAAGAAAGCTTCCTATCAAAAGAGGATTTTCCTAATTTAACTGAGTCCGTTTGGGAGTGTAATTCGAAATAGTCCAGTGTAGGCGGCCCAGGTGATCAGTGGTTTAAGAGATGCAATTGTAAAGGAAAATGTCTTTTAACAAAGTCTAGCCAGCAATTCATAAAAGTGGTTTTATTGTTATAATATAGTTGACGCTGTTGCCTGCAGTTTCACCTGCATAGTGTCTAATAATTGTTTTAACCCTTCTTTTGTCGACCCAAATGAAACCCCACGAAGAAAATAACAAAACAGAGTGAGAGAGATAAAGAGAGAGAGAGAGAAAGAAAGAGAGAAAGAGAGAAAGAGAGAGAGAAAGAGAAGGAGAAAGAGAGAGAGAAAGAGAGAGAGAGAGAGAGGGGGCGAGAAGAAGAGAGAGAGAATCATATCCGCCTCACCAACCAGTGGACATCAGACAATAAAAAGAGAGGGAGAAGTTTTTTTTACAATTCTCTTTTACTCCTTTTAATTGGTTTCAAGAAATTTTTTGTCCATTTTCGGTTTTCACAGATGTAAAAATTGGTAACTTTTCCTTCAGGGGGGCTAAGGACGTCCTTGATGACTAAGTATAAACCTCCCTTAGAATAATACAAATTTTTCTGGAAAATCGCATACGAAATAGTTCAGCAGTTCTGAAGTGGTAGTGTTTCCAACTGTTCTAGCCCTTAGTATTTTAAAATATGTATATGTAGAGATAACCAGATAAAATAATAAACTGCATGAAATTTATCATATTTCAGAATAACCAGCTAAATTTATAAAAAATTCATATGTATAGGTTACCCAATTTATTAATAAACTAACCAGTCGTTTTAGTTACTACCTATCTCAAATATCTGGTTATGTTATTATACCTATGTAGGTAGGTACTAAATAGGTAGATTCATCAAATTAACAGTAACATACCTATACACCTATGAATAGAAGTCTTTTAGTTTAAATATATCATAGAGTGGAATTTTTCCCATTTGTAACAATAGTTTCAATCTTGCCAATATTGTAATTGCGCTTATCAGTGAACGAACGTACTTTTTACGACACAATGTGTAAATGAAAAGTCCAGTCAAATCTTTCAAAAAAAAATAAATAAATTAGAACATAAACTTTAACTGCATGGAGTTGTTGGATGAGTCTTCTAGATTAACATACTAAAAGTTGCACCCTCCCCACCTCTTGGATTTTTGGGGAGGGATTGTTTGTCTTAAAAAATTTGGTTTCTTGCTTTTTTCTCCGCGAATTTTGGTTTTGTGATAATAATAGGTATGTAAAACATTGTTCGTCATAAAATTTTCTATAAAAAATGTAACGTGCAGTTTTTTCCATAATGCCTCCCTTTCTCTCCAGAAAGTCTTGAAAGAACCACTCTTCACTGAATTGGTTCAGTAGTATTATATGGGAGATATTACTGGTAATTATCATGCACAGTAAATAATTTGTGAATCCAATAGATATTTTCTAATCATCTACCCCCTTCCACTACCCCTTCGAAGAAAAAAGGTTATATGCAGGTTTTTTCCCGACGCCCCCTTCCCTTCCAGAGAGTTTTAAGAACAATCAAATTTAGTGAATATTATATTCAAGACTCTCTGGAGGGGAAATGGTTAATCAGACAAAAAACTTTGAACACCGAAGGGATGGTAAAAAGTTATGGATGGGGAGTGGGTTGGTCGGTGAAAAATAAGTATTAGGTTTACGAATCATCTACATCGTACGAGAGTTACGAGTTATATTTCCCATATAAATTCTATAGAACATGTTCAGTGAAAAATAGTTTTTTCAAGACTCTCTGGTGGGAAAGAGGGGCGTCGGGTAAAAAAGTACATACGACTTTTTTCATAGAAAATTTTATGTTAAACAATTTTATACTGACCTATTTTCATTACAAAATCAAAATTCGCGGACAAAACCGGAAAAAATCAAATTTTAGGAAATAAACATTACCTCTCCAAAAATGTAAGTGGTGGAGAGGGTACAACTTTTAGCATGTTAATCCAGGGGACTCATTCAACAGTCCTATATAGTTGAAGTTTGTGGGCTAATTTTTTTTATTTCCTTATTTTGATGCTGTTTTGACTAGAATATGTATATTATATTGAATACATACAAGCTAAGTGGAACTACATATATGTATATAGATGTACAATACGTAATAAAAAGTACATTCATTCTTTGGGAAACACGACTATATTAGCATGGGTGAACTAGGAGAAATGCCACTCCATCATATATTATTTATCTTCTTAAATGGAAGCATAAAACACATTAATCTTGAAAATTTTTTTTTGTTTTGAAAAAAATTCAGTACCTACTTAATGAAAAAATTCTGCCTAGTTTTATAAATACGAGGAAACATTGTTGATTTTGACCAAATTATAAAATAATCATCATTTCTCATGCAGTCTTGCAAAATTTAGAATAATTTAGAAACTATACATTTATACAGTATTGCTCGAATTTTGAGCTCCGAAGTAAAAACACTCTGATTATAACTGGTAGGAATAATCAAAATTTTTTCTTTTACCACTCTCGACTGGTGACATATTGAAAATGATTTAGCCCTTCGACTCTTGATTAATTCGTTGGGTTTCGTGTTTCCCTTAATGAAGGATGAAGGAAAATGGTTATCATCAGAAATATTGTGAATTCCATCAGTGAGGAAAGAAATTGTTTTCCTGAGTGCCTGCCAACGTGAGAGTATGCAAACTACCATACATATGTGTAACTTATATTGCCTTATCAACCACTGGTAGGTGGTGAACTCAAGGGGGAAAATATGCTTTATACCTACGATATAAGTACATATTATATACATGTATAGATCGATCGGCTATTTTAAGAGGACAGCACGAACGATTTGCGGTCAAAGTTTTTATGCTTCCTATCTGTAAGTTATTAACGGCAATTTTTATGCGTACTTGTACTTCTTTTTTTATTTTGAGAGGGGGTTTTGATAACGATCCCTCTTTCCCCCAAAAATGAGAAAAGAAAACGAGCGCTACAGCTGCGGGCTGCACGCCACTGATTTTGAGGTAAATCACTAACCATTAATGAATAGAAAAATTTTCTATCAATTTTGTCTAGTTATTAACGTCCATTATTATGCTTAAGTGCCTGGACTACTATACTTATATCGTAAATATTTTCATAGTGAGCATGCACACAAGCTATTTAAAAAATTTTAGTGGCAGTTATTCGAAAATTTTATCACTTAAAATGCAGCGTGGCGCGAAATGAGCAAAATGGGCAACTCGAGCTGACCTCATTACTCGAAAAGCTTTCGTTTTATGACGTGTAGATAGGCAACTTGCCCTACATACATGTACCATCTCTTCAGTGTTTCTGCGTGATCTAATGAAAACATTAGCTCTGTTTGATAGGACTACACCAACTTACATCAACCTACACCAGAAGGGCGATTCCACAAATTTCAGAATGTTATATGACTTTACGCCAAGTTTTATTTGAATATTTGTGGATTACCCCTACTGGTGTAGGTTGGTGTAAGTTAGTGTAATCCTATCAAACAGAGCTCTTATTACTAAAACACTAAAAATAATGTAGCGATGAACGAAAATCTTTGTTCCAAAGTTCCCTCTAAACGAACATTTTGTCGGTTCCCGATGTATTTTTAAGAAATAGGTGAAACTTTTTATGTTTCGGTCGTTATAAAATTTTTGAAAAGAAATGGTAGTAAAAAATAAAATTTAGTCTAGGTATACCGAAAACTGACAACACCCGAAAAATTTGACCCAAGAAAATTGACGTTCGAAAACAACAATCAAACAATGACTATAAATGGCTCGCAAATCAAAATCCACGTTCGTATTTCTACGATAATAAAATTGAAATTTTCTTATAAAAACACGCACCTATTTTATCAATAATGAAGCTTTTCTACTTACATATTTGCAATCGATGAGCACAATCACCAGCAGAAAACAATTAAAACTAATTTAAAGGATCCAGTTTTGTCGATTCGACCTTAAAATTCTAAACAATATTATGTTCAGAAAACAATGATATCAAAAGAAAATCGCGTCCGCGAAACGTGAACGCGTTATAAAATTTACTATTTCAAAGGATTATTTTAATACGATTACGTACGATGTGCTAACATAATTAAGTGGTATAAGAGCGTTGCGGTTTCTCTCTTTCTTTTGTTGATAACTCATTTGAAATAATGCCAAGCTGATAAAGAACACACAAATAACCATTAGAACTTAGATATTTTCTAATTTCTTGGAAACAAAACAAAAAGAACTTCTTTTACGATTTCGCCCATATAATTGGCGGGAAGAAAAATAAACGCAATAATACTGTAAAAATCAAAAAGTCGGATAAATTATTTATTTAAAAAATGAAGAGCCTTCAATGAAAACGTAGATTCGGCAAAATAATTTATTTATTTCTAAAATTTTCTTTTGCGATCCGATAAAAATCGTCGATTATGATTCGCATTTCTAGACTTGTGCACGTTTTTGAAGTGCCTTTCGTGGCTCACATTTTCACCGTCGTTATTTCTCGGCGGTCGACCTTCATGTGAGTATCTGTCATCTTGCGATGGTTTATTGAATTTTTCATTTTCGCTGTTCTCGTCTCTTGGTTCCCGGCGATTTTTACCTACACACGCGAATAAATTATTAATTTTCTTCTCGCGTCCCAACAGAATGACAATTTTTGGTAAAAGGTTTTCTTTACTTTCGGCGTTAGTCTGACAAGACGCGATTAGAATAAAGCTTTGTTTCGACAAAGGGGCTTATCCGAAAATTCACCGAGTTTGATGGGCTGTGAAGTTCAATAAATAACCTACGTCATTCGGTACCAGAGCCCAAAATTAGCCAGAACGAAAAGTCTACTCACGTAGGACAGAATTAAGCCCAATTAACCAAACGAAACAAGATTTACCTATTAAAAATAGCGAAGAAGTTCAAAGCGAATGATACAATGGGGCTTTTTCCCCCGTTTTATCGCCTAGTCCTAACGCCCTCCACCACCAGCACAGGTTTCCTTACTACTGCGATAGACTTGCGGTAAACATTACTTTTCGACAATATTTAACGATTTTCTTCGCAACAATAAAGGTACAAACTCAAATCAAAACTAATGCACTTAAAATGTCCATTTTTTAAGGTCACGTCTCTGTTTTGGTATAAGAAAAAAATGAAGATGAAAGCGAAACTCCTGATGCAAAACTGTAAAACGAAGATATTCTCAAAAAAATGAATTTCATAATAATAATGAAGGCAGGAGAATTTTTGGCTTCAGGCTTTTCAAATGTTACTTCGACGGCTCAGGTAAACGATGTTGGTAATTTTTTGGTCTTTCTATAGTGGGAAAATTGAAATTCATCAAGCAACACAACTTTTTTTCCCCAGTTACAATTAATTATGAAACATTACGGCGTTTGTCATTTCGTCAAACAGTAGTTTTTCAAGAAGCATACAAGGTGGTCCATTATTACTCACATACTCTTCTTTTCTTTGAATTTGAAGATCAAAAAAAAGTCGTCCAAAGTGACTAATCTCAGTTTTTACTGTAGATTGTAAATTTATCATAAACAAATTATTTTCAACCTCAGCAAATAAAAAAAAAACTTGATCTTAATTCATTTTCTTAATAAGAACCCCTATTTATCTGTTTAGAATTTGAAACTAGAGGAAATTTCATCAAGAATTGACTAGTCAAAACATCAAAATCAGTTGGAATATCGAGGAAGATATGACATCTCTTAAATTAGGCAAATTTCAAATAAAGATGGCACCAGCATTTTAAATTGGATTATTGCTAACACGGGCACTGTAGTAATCGTTAAGCAAATTATCTGATTCAAATGATATTCCAACCGCCACATTCTCGTCAATACTCTACTGATTCTGATGTTTGACAATCAACCCTTCGAAAAATTTCCTCCAGTTTTAAAATTTTAAAAGAAAAACATGGGTTCTCATTTAAAAACAAAGTAAGGTCCAGTTACTCGTATTTGCAGAAGGTGCCAAAAATTTCTTATAATTTTTTCAAAATATAAACTAGTAAATAAGGGAATTCACTTTGAATGACTTTTTTCTATTTTCAAAAACAAAAGAAGAAAAGAGGGCGTACATAATAAATGCACAACTTTTTTACCAAATCCTTCAACCAGTATTTATCGTTTATTTATTAAGTTTGATTTAATTCAATTTCGAAAGAAATACTTGGGGTAAATTCCTGTTTCAATGCACCACTAAATGAAAACAAAATCCTAAAATTTTCGAACATTTATGATCATATTAATCTATAAACTAAGACATACACTGAAGGTAAAAAAAACTTCCTATTGACTGCACTTGATGAGCTGCATTTTCACCTACCAAACGAATAAAAGTAAAAGCATTTTTTTTGTAATTCGATTATATGAAATAAAATGAACGTTTATTTGGTGCTCAAATTGGTCAAAAAATTGCAAAAAATGCTCTTCTTCGAGTTCGTTCGCCTGATGAAAACGCACCTTTAGTGAAATTCAATAAATCTATTACCATCAACAATCAGAAGATCTGACAAAAGTTAATTTTTTTACATACCATAACTGTTATTATTCGAATAAGACGTTTTTCGATGCTTTCTCTCGTCCGCAACTCTCCTTTGATGCTCTCTTCGAGCTCTCGTAATTTCGGGATTTTCACAGAAATCTAAAGATTTGGGCCGACCAAGCTGGTTCTCAGGTTCTCCATCCTTTTCTTCCAATTCGTCATCTGATACTCGAAAATTCGCAGGCTTTTGCGGGCGATTGAAGTTACGCAAAGGTATTTTTGCGTATTCGTTATAAAATCTAAAATATGAAAACGAAAATACCGATATTATTCTTTTTAAAACGAATATGACGCAAAAATCCGATGAATACCCTTCGGGATTGACTTCGAGAGCTGCAATTGGTGCTTCGTCAAACTCTTCATCGACATCGTCATCGTACAGCACATCTTCTTCGATATTTCTGTAACTCTCATAGACTTTTTTAACATCGCGAATCTCCTTTTTATCGTTGAACATTTCGTGGTAACTGGAATACTCAGGTTTCCTGTTATAACGAGAAAATATTGAGATAAAAAAGTCAATTTTCGTTTCTTCAACGACGACGACGTAATTGTTTGTAACGAACTTACTTTAATACTTTCAGTTTATTATCACAGGTTTCTTCATTTTGTAACAAAGAATTTAATTTCTGGAAAGGGAACATTCATTGAAAACATTAACAAATTAGAAAATGATGAATTATTTTAAAATATGATTAAGAAAAATTACCAGATGAATTTCATCAGTAATATGAGAAAGACTGTGATCAAGAGTTTTTAAACACGGAGGCAAGGTTTCTTCAAGTATCGCATTTATTACCGCTGATGGATCCATTTTATAAAAATCTAGACACATCTATTAAAAAAAATTTCAAAAATTGACTTCAAAGTTTAAGCGTTGAAATACAGAACGTGAACATAATGGAAATAGGTACATACTGCAACAAACCCATCACCTAAATGAGGTAAGAAGTCTTTTACATGTGTGATAGCTGACTGAAGTTGTACTAGAGACAACTAGAAAGGAAAAAAAATTAGAATACATATTATTTTTATATGTATATATATAAGCACCAAAAGCATAACTAACAGTTACTGTATCGGTAGCAGAATTCGATGTTGAGGGAACAGGTTGCAAACTGAGTTCTGCAAATTTAGAATTTATCTCCTTTTCTTGTTGGGCAACGGTACTTCTTTCATTTGAATTATTAACTTTCGCTGGCAGCACTTTCTCAAAATCATCGTCACTTCCAGCCAAATAACTTTCGTACTCGGAATTGCTGTCTTCATCATCGCTCCAGTTACTGCCGTCTGATTGATGATCATCGAAGAATATGTCATCAACTACAAATACAAAATCGACACGAAAAATTAATGTGAACCTTGTCAGTCTTGAAGCCTGCACAACGAATAAGGACTTCAATATTCAGACCTCCATTCGCATAAACATTTTCACTGCCCGAGTACAATCCCTCATCAGAATCGTAATATTCTTTGACATAGTCGATGATTTCATTCCACTGAATGTATTCACAATCAATATCTGGTGAAATTCTCTTTTCAGTGGGCGATTCATGGCCGTTTTTGTTCACGAACTCGTTAACCATCTCGGTTACACGATCAACATCACTCACGTCTCTGAAAAAATATGGTAAATGTTGAACAATTATTCTATGGTTTGAGGTTTCTCGATATCTAAGCTTAACAAAGATAAATTTCAAATTTTGAGAAAACTGTTCAGTAATTTTCTGACTATTCAATACAATCACATAATTATGCAGGTTTTGGACCAACTTTTATTTTTTTCAAACAATATTTTTATCAACTGAGTTACTCATAACTAATGAGATTTACATTCTGTATAGGGAGTTGACTTGCTTGCAAAAAGAAAGAAGCAGGTTTTTCTTGAAAATCTGCTGAAAAATTTAAAGGGTCTAGTTAATACCAGAAGAGTAACTTTAGGTCATCTACATGAAAAACTAAGAAAATAAAATTAATTACATTTTTATTTTTTCAAAAAAAATAAATATATATATATTACATACCGTAGCAAAGCCAACTTTACTTATTAAGCTATGAGGTAGAATGAAAATCAGTTCCTCACCAAAGTTGATAGCTTCACTATTTTAGTTTTAATTCAGTCATATAACTAGACAAACAATTATGAAAATGATCGCAAATTTATGACGAATTACATTTTGGGAAATAAGAAATTTAAAAATCAACCCCAAAACTTTCGTTTTTCAAAAATCTGTTCCTCGAATATAAATTTTTATTATGTTGGGATTTTCATTTCATGCTTGATAAATAAAGTTTGCTTTGACTGGTTACGTAGGTATAAATATATTTTCGTAAATATACTCACAGATTTCCAGGACATTTTTTTTTAATTCTATTAATTGTATCGACAATGTTGCAATACGCATTTAAATCTTGCATAAATTCTTCAGTCTTCAGGACAAATTTCATCAATTTGACATAACGCTGAATAAAATCTTGCGATATTCTTGAATTACTAAAAAAAATGTTTAAAAAATTGTTTAACACAACCAAAGTTTATGAAACACTTACTACTCTGATTGATAAAATTACCCCATTTTGCCTAATGTTGTCTGTAAACATATTTCGAATGACTTCGACAACTCTAATCTCGAAACATCAATTAATGAATTCAACCATGAAAAAGTTTGCGTTTGATGGCAGTCTTGGAACAAAATGTTAATTTCTTGATACAGTGGAATCAATAATTTGTTATATACACGAATAATGCTGGAAAAGAAAGTTAGCTATTAGCAGGCTGTGGTTAGCAGAAATCGAAAGAATATTAAAAACGAATAACGATACGTACTGAAAATCAAAATCATGATTCAAGAACATCTGGCAACCATCTTTGTATACGGATAGAAAATTAGAAACATTTAATGAAGCATTTGCTAAGAATTGCACAGTAGCAAGCAAACAACTTCTATACGCATTTGCAGCATCAGACACGTCACTACTATCATCACTACATAATAAATTTTTCTTCAACTCTTTGTAAGATGCTTTTAATTTCTTATTTAGATGATCGAAAAGCTGAAACGAAAAAAGTGCTATCAAAACATGAACATCGAACAGTACTGCAGAAATTGAAATTAAAAAGTAAAAACTTGAATAGTTCGAAGAACAGCTTGTTCTAGTTTTAAATTTTTATTCCATTGAAATATTTGTGATACTACGCTATGCACATTTTCTCGATATTTTTCACCATATACTGAGCAAATACAGAATAACAAAGAAATAGGAATTATGTCACTGTCGCTCAGTATTTCACGGTATTTTGAGTCGCTCATGAAGTGGAGCTGCAATACGTTGAATAAATTTCAGTATTTGGAAGGTGAAGTAAAGATAACGATGGTACATAATGCTTACCTCTGATTCCTTAGGCCTGGTAATTCGTTTCAAAAACTGGAAGACTGCTTTCTTTATTCGTTTGTACATGAATAATATATCACTATCATTGGTTCTGTAATATAATTTTTGAAGTGGAGCTAGATGTAGAAAGGATTTAATTCCATTGACGGAGTTTTTATGGTAAATTATTTGCGACCAGAACCTACAGGGAAAAAAACGTATGATAAAAATTAAGTTAAGTAAAATATAGTTTATAATCATAACAAAACAGAACTATTCACTAACTTGTGGTATGGCAATTCGCATAACCACCAAATATCGTTCAGCACATATGACATAGATGCTATCCATGTATCTTTGGCACCAGGCACGTAGGAACCATTTTTCAGCTTAGTAGGAGGAAATACATAAAATGCAAACTTCTTTTCAAGAGCCCATCTTTCATCCTGTAGTTAAAGAATTTTATGCAGGTTAAAACAGAAAACTACACAAAAAGGCAAACAAAGAAAAGGCATACCAATGCAGGAATAGTGACCAATATATGTTTAATTTTGCCCCTTATAAGCTGATCTTCTATGGGCAAAACCTCATTCTTTTCTTGCTTCTCCAGCTGTAAAACACAAGATGATTTAACATAAAGAGACTTTGAAAATGGACATAATGAGGCGTATTTAGTGGTATGTTATGATATTCTTGACGTGGATTTCACAAATTTTGACAATAAGGAAATATGGAAACTACTAACAACTTTTTATTTATTCAAGTGCAACTGGGTAAAAAAAAAAAATAAAAGCATGTTGACTCACCTTCATTTTATTCATTGTTTTTTTTATCAAAGAATACCAGTAAGTACCAAAATTGGTATAAGAGTAATTACTAAAGCATAATTCATTAATCAAACAAACTATTCCAAAATTCCAGATTTCCAGTTGAATCGTGGAAAATAAATGGTATCGTAAATCGGCACTTCGGCAGTGATATGATAAGTAATAACCAGTGATAACGAATGAATAAACGTATGATGACGTACTCCAAATTTCAAAATGTTGATAACAATCGAATCAACAGAAAATCATCGTCAGCGTAGATAGATGTTGATATTTTAACTTTTGAGATTCGGGAATTCGAGAATAAAAGAAAGAGAAACTCTTCCTTTGAAAATTTAGCCAGAGACTACCGATCACCAGACTGAAGTTCGCAAAGAAGCGCCTGGCGTAAACGTTGGATCAAATACCGACAGACTGTAATGTAGGTAATGTCTCTTTTGCTGTGCTAGAAATTCTGAGGATCTACTGTTTCAGAAAGTTTTGCTTAATTTGGTACTATTTTTACTAAGAATTTAAATTGATTAAGTTTTCAGTTTCTCGTAAAATGGGGGTGAAGTGCTGTGTTAAGGGTTGTGTTTCAACTCAGAAGGTGACAAAATTGTACGCATGTCGTCGCAGGAATACTGAGGTTGGTATTATCATCTTACTGTTACTATATTATCCATTTAAGATGAACACACGTAAATTCCATGTGCTTGTATACGTAGTTGCTTCCAAAATGGTTAGCAGTAATTGGGCGTAAAGATTTCATCGGGAAACCAGAAGCTGAAAAATTTCGTGTGTGTGATCGGCATTTCAGCAGCAATCAGAAGTTTCCCGCATCGCCCAGGAATCACACCGATTTAAAATATGATGCCATGCCAGATTTAAGTAAATTTCATTATTAACCATGCGTATGTGCCCTGCGGGTAAATTGTTAAGCCAAGTTGAAAATCATGACTGTCTTTATCATTCTAGACCTTCCTGAAGAAGACATAGAAGTTACATCAGGATCTGAAGCATCATTCGCCACAACCAAAGATGAACATCCTTCTGCCAGCAGCACCAAACGTAATTCTTTTAAAAAAGTTCGTAAAACTCCAGGTAATTAATACTGAACAAGAGTTGGTTTCTATTCAGTAAAAATTAAATTGTAGCCTATATCAAAGGTACAAGTTCGAGTTAAAAAGAACAAAATTTCCATTAAATATCATTTTTCATTTGTTAAGTATTTCAGCACTGTTCTATGAAATAACCTCTGTTTGATAGAAATTCTATACCCTCCATAGAATCGTAGTTATTGAAAGAAATTACGACTACGAGAGAACCTGCTTGTAGGGAGCAAAAATTTTTATGAGACTTCGACAATTATGTTAACTAAAAATTCTGTGAAAATTAGGCCGAAATCATAAATTTGGTTCTCGAAATATCTTTGAAATTCTTTTCGGGTTATGTGATTTAAATTATATTATTACCTACTTATATGAATTCAGTCTAGTTGTGTAATTATGCAGTAATATCTCGAAAAAAAACGTATGGTTCCGCGAAAATTTTCATTTAATCTTCAGCTAACATGTACCGATGTCTCATCAAAATTTCAGCTCTCCATGTAATCAACTGTTCTCTCGAAACTGCCTTAGATTATTTTGATAAATTATGTTGATAATTTGAAGATGTCAAAAAAACTCGCAATTCGCAACAATTGATGATTTAAATTGATGTCCAATTAAACAGAGCTTTTTTATATGCTTTTATTCTACGATCACTCAATTTGTTGAAGTACATCGGATGACCAACTTTAGCGCTGCTTTCACGTGTTGCGACACATGCACCCATACACTTATATCCGTTTTTATCGGTTGTTTTTTTAATGTTATTGTTTGTTTCTGTCTCGGAAAAAAAAAGAGAAATTTTATGTTCTCTTTTGCCGTTATTTTCTTCTTCAAATTATAAAAATGTATTTTTTTAAAACTCGTTAGAGCTACTGAGTATATTTGCTAATTTTTTTTTTTTTTTTAATAATACAGAAAATGTATCGTCTCCTGTGAAAATTTTAGATTCTTCCTCAATCAAAGATGAAGATCATTCTCCCAGCACCCTGTGTAATTCTTTCAAAAAAGTTTGTAAAACTCCAGGTAATAAATTAATACTAAATAGTATTGCTGATATGTAATAAAATTTCAATTATTTTGAAGGTACATTGTTCTACACGATTACAAATGTGTTACCTATTTGAACATTATCCTATAAAACAGTACATTGACAGTCACATCTGCGCAAGTTTTCCCCTTCTCACAAATATGATTTTTCACTAATAATATTTAAACCTAACATGCCCAAATAAGTGGCGTTACCGCATTTTCGTGATGGGTATTTGTGTTGCATGCTTTCAATCGTTTACTCCCTATACCTAACGTGTCTAAAGAAAGTTTCCTTCAAAAAATGCTGATAATTTAGAAAAAAAGGGTCTTTGGACAATACATGTCACTTTGTATGATCGAGGCAAAAGGCTGTGTCCCATCACCCTTGGCCTTCATAGTGACATACCACAAACCAGTCCTACAATCCCCTTGCCAAATTGTTGATCTTTTTTCGGTCTGAGAGTATTAGGGGAAAAAACCAGAAAAAATCAGGACTTTGTTACTATGAGCTGAAAAACAAATTTAATCAAAACTCTGCTGCGGCTGGGATCGAATCCTATACCTCGAACATGCCAATGATTTATTTAGCGCCAAGGTTGATATGAATCCTTAATATTTGTTACTTATAAAGATCTTGGAAGGCTGGAACAGTGATATTAATCAGCTTGTAGTTAAGCTTTGATTATTTTTTTTTTTTTGCAAAATTATTGGAAATGTTGAAGGTAGACGCGGCTCCTTATCACTCACTTATGAGTAAAATTAAATTTATTTTTGCGATTTGTCAAATTTTCAAGATAATTTGTGTAATTTAGGTGTATATTTAGAGAATAAGATTTCCTCTGTTTCGTTTTTTTTATAGAGAATACATCTCTGTATTCATTCCATTAATTGTTAATATTTTTTTTTTCGCAGCTAAAACATCTACCAGTCAGTCGCCAGAAAACGAAACATCTGATCAAAAGTTGCAAAAACAAGAATTTATGAAAGCAGTACGTATTAATTCATTTTCTATTAACTTATAGTTCGTTGAAAATGAAAAGGTTATCCACCGCCCGCAAAACCCGGAATTTGTGGATATCGTGGGGGATGGAAACGGTCGTATTCACCTTGGACGCGAAATGAAGTACTTACGCCTGTTCGTATGAATTATTTATTTGGTCTATAGTCTATTCCAAAATAGGAGGTAATTAACCACCCCCAATTCACTGAATTTGTGGACATTGTGGGGATTGAGAAATAAAGTATGCTTATTCGTATAAGTTTTTTATTTTGCGTAGCAATTTTAATTTATTTTCCGTAACACTTATTTGAGGCCACCTCTCAGCACCTTTTAAAATTTTTATATTTTCTTTTTGAGCATATTATACATACAGATAAATTTTAGTTACATATTTTTAGCAAAAATATTATGTTTTTAATGACAATTTCAATCATACTGATTGGTTTCGTTAAGCTCTATTAAAAATTTAATTTCGTATTTTTGCAGAAATTAAAACTCTTTGCAGAAAATTTAGAAAAAATCGATGATGAAGTTATACGTTCTCAACTTCACTCGCAAATTACAATGTTAGTCTCAGAAATTGCTTCTAAAGATGATGAGATCAAACAATTGAATCGACAGCTAGGTCAGCTCGAGGAACAAAAGGTAAAATAGTAATTTCAAGTAAAATTCAGTATTTTTTGTCAGTAAGTTGATGTAATGAACTATCGGGTAACGATACTCGGTTCAAATACTCCATAATTAATCATTCTAATTGATAATAATTATTGTGTAATGTAAGTCAAAATTTAGTTTCTATACTGAGTGTTGATAGTCCTCCAACACTCGAACAGTGTGATAGCTAGGCAAGGTTTATTAGTTAGATTTTTTTTTTTTTGTAATTCCTAGATAGTTTTTTATGAAATACTTTTGCAGTTTACAGTCTCCTGATTCCAAAAATTCCAATTTTATTTTTTCACATATTTCGGAATCTATACCTTTTTTTTTAACTACATTAGTACAATGTGTGCCTTGGACAGGAGGGAAGTTGTTTTTGTTTTGGCCAAGCATGATTTTATAACACGCGTCGTAGACGAGCATAGCAAGTCGAAGACAAGAATTGCAAACAGGCAAGTCAAAAAAAAAAAGACATTCCTTCAAAGATAAGCCCTGTCCTTTATACTACGATGGTGTTGTGTAGAGAACCTTTTTTTGTAGGGAAATTCAGGTTTAAATTTCATCCTGCAGACATTAAATTTGTTTTTTCTTGATTATTTCAATATTAAAAATGTATATGATGAGGTTTTGAGGTTTTCGATTGTTTCAATGTTGCAAAAATGTAAATGTATATTGTGAGGTCTCAAGATAGTCTAATACAGTTTTTCAAATTTTGAACACATATTTCAGCATATTTTCTCGTTTTTAAACAAATGTAATCAATTGAATCTATAAGTAGGCTACCTATTTTATCCATCGTCAACTTTATTAAAAGAAAATGCCTATTCTTTGCTTTCAAAAATGTGAAATAAAAAAAAAGTAACCTATCTGGCTCTTCATTCCCTAATTTCTGAGTATATCCGTTTATTTATTTATTTATTATTAATTATTTTTTAACCTCTAAAGTTGAGTTTATTCTTCGAAAAAGGGACTATACCTACTAGCTTACATGAAACATTGAACTAAACAAAAAAAATTTCTTAAAACCTATAGTCTGTCATGAAAATTAAAAAACTTGAAACATGGTGAAGCTAGAAAATTCTTTCTTATTGATGGAAAAAATACTACCTATTCACAGTTGCCCAACCTCAGGTAATTTCAAATTGGGCGTTGAAATTGAAAATTTTGTGGTTGATTTTGAAATTTAAATCAATTTTTTCATCAATTATTTGCCCTTAGCTTGAATTTCTTAAATACAATTTTGTTAATTACCTGAAATTAGTTCTAAGTATTCGATATTCGAGGGTATTTTCAATTAGATTTTCATTTATGAAAATCTGCTCATTAAAAGTGATTGTATGAAACAACTCGGGATTGGAGGTTGTAGGTTTTATCCATTTGGGGAATTGAACCTGGGACCTACATCTAGAAGTGGTGAACTTAACCGCACAGCCATCTCACCGCCGACTGTAATTGGCGAATGTATTTTGTATTAAACAAGGTGTAGAGGTTCCCACACACTCCCCCCTAGAAAGACTCAACACAAGTTGAATGACATTAGATGCTATGTGAGGTTGGATGGAGCCAGAAACGCCTCTAATACCTATACACACAGGCTTATACTACCTATATGGGTTCTATTTCCACTATATAGGGTGCCATCTATCAGCAACTCAAGTTAGGAAGGAGAGTTGTGAGTTCTATCATGTAACACTGTGGTGCGTGCATGTCCAGCACATGTCGAGGGTCACCAGATATAAGTTTTATCAGTTTTGGGAATCAAATCTGGGACCAACATATTTGCTAGCTAAAAGTGGTGTACTTAACTGCAAGGCTATCTCACCACTGATTATAACTGGCGAATGTATTTTGTATTAAGCAAGGTATGAAGGTTCCCCAAGAGGTGGTCACATTTTTTGTTTCATAAGCAAAGGAAACTTCTGTGTTTGAAAACTCATTGTCACACTTAATATTATATGGGCCAATGGCTATGGGTGGCAATTAAAAATTTGAATAGAATGGCAGCAGTTGCTAATTTGGTACTACAAGTGACAACTGTTAAGGCTTCAGATACATAAGAATGAATGCTGGACTGGGGTTTTAACTGTTCAGTCATCCGTCAAAATCAAAATGATTCTATTTTAACAAGATAACTGATCAGGCAATATTATTCGTTATTCCATCTTATGTAGCCACTTAGAACTATTTTTATTGATTTGACTGGCGAACTTGATTGTTGGATCATGGATGTAAGATCTGTATGTGGCCATAGTCTTAGATGGTGGCCTATATTTTGTTTTCTGATCAAAGGTTGTAACATTACTAACATTAATAACGGACTTGATTTAATTTTTTAGCCTGAGAAGAATTTGAAAAATTTCATAGTATATAAATGCGAGCCAGATGAAGAATGTGAAACCAGTGAACGTGTATGCTCCAAAATTAGGCGAAAGAAAGATGTTGTTAATGAATATTTAACTTCCCAGAACACTGCTACTGCTTCTCCAATTACTGAAGGTAAAAAAAAAAATTATTAAAACTTGAACGCGCCAAGGCAATTTGAATACGATTTTTGGCAGTTATATTTTGTTATTGGTTACATGGTATTACCTTTGATTAACCAATGTACTTTTTAATGTCAAGACATGCTGGCAAAAAAGTAAGCAACCCTAGCGTACAATCTGCATATTTTTAATGTTTTGCTTGAATTCACCAATTTAGAGTACATCTGATAAAGACATCACTTAAATTCATGAGTATAGCGAACATAGAAACAAAGCAAAATATGTCAGAAGGTACGCTCTGGTTGCCTATTTACGACCAACATGTTTAACCAGAAATCATATTTCTTACTGGTCCAGTACTATATAGTCAAAAGGTATTATATGTATTGGGATGTCCAGTGGTAGTAGAACATTAGTGTTTATCAAATGCTATCACTTCTGAGAGAGTGTTAATGAAGATTATTTACATATTTTTACTTGCTATTTCCCATGAGGAAAAAAGTATCCATATCTTTCTTCTGGAATTATTTTTTATACAACTGTCAATTTTATAAGTTACTTGTAATAATAGTCAAACAAAATCTTGTTTTAGTTATAAAAAATTTCTCTTATTACATTAAATATTTCCTTTCATTAATGCCTGTGTATACTATCATAACCAGACTGATAAACCAATGTTAAATTTTTTCCACCAATCTTGGATCTGAAAAATGGATCCCATATACAGGTTTTGCTACTGTTTTGTAGGATCCAAGTTTGAAAAAAAAAAAAAAAGTATACGACCATTGTTTTCTTTTGTGGTAGTAAACAACCCTTTTTTAAAGGGTTTTGATTTCCATTGTCTGCAGCATCCAACTCTTCAGTATATTGGTTTTTTATGATACTTAATGAAAATAAAAAAATATTATTTGAACAATTTGGAGAAATATTCGTGAAAAAAAGAACTAGATTTTTGGTTCTCTATTAAGTTTTTCAGTCTTATATATATTCAGTTAACGTTAAGAACAGTATCAAAAACACATTTAAATTTCTGCCACCAAAGCAGAACTGTTTTGTACTGGACTTCCCAATTTTATAGCGGTGTTTAAACTAGGCTTTTTTACGAACTACAAGCAAATTTTTTTAGATGCTCTTTGTAATGTAGCCAAACAAAAACTACCTAGCTTGTTTACAATCGAGAATTTGCAATCTAAAAGTTTGGCATGGTTTGAATTTCAGATTGTATAAATTTTTAGGTTGAATCACCTCGATTTTTTAGAAGCTGGCTTGTAGCTTGTAAAAAGGCCTAGTGAAAATCTCACTTATGCAACTGCAAATCACATTCATATCAACCTGGTGCGCTCAAACTCCTATTAATTTATGAAACTTTTCCTTGATATTTCTCTGTTCTGATTAGTGACATACTACTTATTTGATTGTTCCAGATGATACTATGCTACCGGGCCCAGAAATAATGAAACCAATTCGTCAACAAAATATGACATGTTTCACTACTACTAGATCAACCCAGTGTTTTCTGAGACCCCTTCACAGAAGTAAAGGTATTCAATGTGATATAACTGAGAAGTCACATCCTTCAGTGCAGAATGACACGGAAATTGAGTGGAGCGCTAATTGTTTTTACTCTGAGCATGAACCAGAGATAGAAATAATAGAATCGTCTTCTGAATATGAAGTATCTGGTTCACCTCCGACACTTTCGTTGCCTGTGACACAAATTTGGTTGCCAGTTGACAAATGAAGAATTTTTGTAGTGTATTACATTCAATTACATTCAACATTTGAAGAAGTGTACAGGAGTTCCACAAGAATGCCAGCATATAATGGTATAATAATTGACGTACTTGGTAATGTTACCAGAGTTACTCCCAGAAACGTATTCATTGTTATTTTAAAAATTTGTAAAAATTAGTTTTTCTGATTTTGCACATCACTTTAACCTATCAGAATGTACAATAAAGTTTATTTTTTGTAACTACTGACCAACATTTATTGAAACCATGAAATACCACAAATTTTGATTCAAGAGGACACTCGAAATAAAGTATCAGAATTCAATCGGACCAAAATTTAGCTTATTGGGATCGATCATGTAGAGTAAAATAAGTGGGCACATTTAAAAAAATTTTAATGGGCCAGGAATTCATTTCTATGTCAATTCAAAATCCAGTTAAGGTAAAAATAGGAAAACTTTTCGCCATAGTAATCATTTTAATAATTCTGATCTTCTCAATTGAATATTACAAATTTCGACAGGTATATAAAAAAAAAAATGAAAAAGTTGACATAATGTGACTATTTAGGAATGAGTATTCGACTCTACATCCTCGAAAAACATTTCAATTTCGTTTATAATTGTCAACGAAAAATATCAACAACAGTTCACAAAATAATTCAGAGTAATAAAAAATTACCAAGAATATTATTTTATGACTGTGACAAAATTAACTGATAGCTTTCACAGAAATAATGACTTAATAATATCTTTTAATTCACAAATGCTTCTGAATTAATTGGCAAGAAGAGCAGTTTTTAATTTAATTTTTTTTTTTCAGTAATCCAGATGAATACTCAATAATGATTTCATATCTTGAAGCCTTAGATTTGACTTGAATTTGAATGGTTAAAATTCATAGTAAAATAATGAGAAACAAGAACAAATTTATAAAAATAAATTTATTACAGGATATGCTGCCGTACAAATACATAAAAATGAAATCAAAAAGCAAAAATCAAATGCATACGAAATTTAAAATCGTAAAAAAAACTACGATTTACGTGTTCTTAAATTTTACAATTTCGTTTGAATTATTACGAGAAAACATGACACAACGATTATATGAAATGGGAAAGAAGGCAAAAAAATTTGAAATTCTCAAAAGAAGAGACGAAAAATAAACAAGAACACTGAAAAGGAGGAGAGCCACAAGTGGTTGATGATTTCATCGAAAAAGGCATTGATTTTGCTACACATTTAGAACAAGAGATCATGTTATCGGAGAAAAAAAAAAACAAATCCTAAGAAAAGTATTTTATATAAATTTTACACTTAATACACAAAATATTTACACAATTTTTTCAAACACAAAACGAATATAATATTCGTTTAAACGTTGCATTGATTGCGCGAAATTTAGTTGATAATGATCCGAAAAATTTGTTTAAAAGTAAATTTTTTCTCATCTAAAGAGAAATAAATATACATCCAGAGGACTGACTAGTCATAGTAACCAAATGCGTTGTACAGTATAATTTTTTGTATCAAAATAAATAGCTATTTTTTGTATTTTTTTTTACATACGCATGCAGTTACACAAGGCGGTGTGTTGTGTTAAAAGGAGGCACTGGGAAATAAAATTTAACCACAGACGTGAAAGAACATCTTATAATTCTAACTCTATACGTCATTTTTTCGTTCTACTTTTCCATAAGGCAAAAATATGCGAGAGAAAATGAAAGAAGTACTGATATACAGGACTGATCGCAAATTTTGAAATTCGCATAATAGAATAAACGATGAAAATACTGACTAAAAAAATTTATATTGCACCAATATTGAGGACGCATCTAGAACATTTCCCCCTTTTTAGGGTGGTAAATAAGAATTCTACGAATGAATTCCGTTAGTAAAAAACTGATGTCTTCGTAAGAGAGAAAAGGGAAGTGAGCAATATTTCTATAAATCTTGTTTACCAAACCATCAATAATCGCCGAGATAAATTAAAATTAAATAAATCAAATTATTTAAAGCCATCGGAGATGAATTTCTTCGAGCATATGGACATAAAAATAAATTTCACGGTTACAATAAGAGAAAAGATGAAAAAGTATATCACTTCACTATGAACGAGCAATTCTAACCAGAATATTTGGAAATTTCTATATCGTCCACTGGAACTTCTTCATAACTACAGTAAAATATCGATGTTATCAATATTAAGTAATGGACAAGCACATTCTAATCCTTATATACCAATGCAGAAAATACCGCGAAGAAATTTTCATAAGTATACATCTCGTTAGGAAACAATCAATAGAAGTTAACGCCCACATAATGACTTTTGCTCATAAAATAACACAAATTCACGCATATTACTTCACGTTGAAAACTACAAAAATTTCAAACGTTTTAATTTTAAAATGGTAAATTTCTGAAGATAAATTTTTAATCGAAGTATAACCATTAAGATATAGACAAGATATTTTGATTTATACTTTGTTCGATTATGGAGTCACTAGAAGTAGAATACAAATTTACTTCAATCAGTGGGTGACTTTACACAGGACGAGGAAGTCATTAGCAACAGTCAAACGCGTATTATTCATTACCAGTTGGCTTTGACTATATATTAAACTATGTA
Organism: Ericerus pela; assembly: GCA_011428145.1. Lineage (NCBI taxonomy): Eukaryota > Metazoa > Arthropoda > Insecta > Hemiptera > Coccidae > Ericerus > Ericerus pela. The sequence goes on along the minus strand of WOFM01000066.1, from coordinate 1,756,911 downwards.
GGTACATGGACTGAGCTAATGCCATAAATATGTAGGGCAAAAAAAGCACCCCCAACATCGCAGGAACCAGGTAAGGAGGAAAATGTCAACGAATGCCGGAGGCTTGTTTATATTACATGTCTCGCCAGTAGTAGTAATAATAGTAATAGTAGTAGTAGGAAGAAGTCTAGTACACTGATAAGGCGATAAAAATCACTTTGCTAACTATTTTCTCTTTACCCCGTATCTACGATATTACGGACAATTTTTTGTCGATCAGACAATTACTAAGCAAATTCAGCTGCGACTGAATTTTGTATTCAACGTTCAATTGCCGTTTGAAGGTCGGTAACAAACAGGATCAATGAGTCACTTTTTTTTTCTCAGAAAAATTTCCTGATTTCAGTTTGATTTAATGCGAATAAGTTCGACTGAATCACAATTCGCGGCGACGAATTAACCGAATATCATTCAAGTATCCTAGTCACACAGACGTGATTGTATAGAGTTAGAAAGAAAAAATGTTACTAAAAAAAAAAAATAAATAAAAAAAAAAAACAAAAACAATGAGTAAGAACAATACAATAAAATGAAATAATACAAAAAAAAGAAGAAACTTATTCAGTAATTAATCTATAAATATGATGTTGGGCTCCGTGTTCGGAAGTTGAGACTTCAAATACGTAAGCTGTACATAAAAGAGTTTCTTGAGTCTCACGATTCGTAACAACCTGCACACAAAGAATTTAAATACCAATTAGTAATATAAAAGTTAACTTCGAAAAACCTAGCTACATTAATTATAATGGTATACCAATTGATCGAGAGCAGCCTCAATATTCAATTGTTCTTAAACTACGTCACTCCCTAAAGTGAGAAAAATATATGATAGATTATAACGGGTATTCGATAAAGTCAACTGGACAATCGAAAATTGAAACTTCAAAACGTAAGGTTGTTACGAATTAAATTTCTTCACGTATACATACGAGTACAATACCAATAAATTCTACAAATGATGTTCTCATTTTGTGAAAATTCAACTTTTATAACCGAACTCCGAGCAAACGATTAACTAAAAATTTTCACCATTTTATTTCTCTCTCAACACTCATTCTGAAAGAAATTCCGCGAGGAGAATGCCATACAAAACGATGATCAAAAACAGACTCAGAAAAAGGATTCAGCATAATTTCTCAACCTGGGAACCAATTTTGATGAACTTTTTTCTAAATGATGGAGGATCATCACATGGTGGTCACACTGAATTTTGTTCAGAATCAAAGAGATAGTTTTCTAGTTATTCTTGAATAAACAACGAAAAGTTTCAAAGTAATACTGACGCTAACACTAGAAACGAAAAATTATTATTGAAAAAAATTTAACCAACTTCAAAACACTCAAGCGAATAAAAATGCTGTAAAAATAAAAAAATAATTCTCTTAAAATTTCTCCTATAAGAACGATTGGAATTCAATAAATCGAAAAAAATTATGGTAAATTGATAATTTTTTTCAAAAAATAGAACTGATTCCAAAGAAATACAGTAAGAATGCGCTAAAAAGATAAAAATAATTCTTTTAATATTTCGTGACTAGAATTAATGAAGTCAGTGCTGATTAAAAAGCTTTGTCATACAATTTGACGGCATTAGCGTATGAAAAGCCTACATGGTAAGGGAAAGAGCGCTCACTTCAATAATTCCAGTCCCTAGACCTACATCTTGCTAAAGAAATTTTAAAAGTACTACTTTCCTTTTTTCAGTGCATTTTTTATTGTTTTTATGAAATTGGTTTTATTTTTTGAAAAAAATCATTAATTTACCATAATTTTTTTCGATTCAATTTAATTCCAACCAATCTTACTGGAGAAATTTTGAAAAAATATTATTTTCTTCTTTTCAGAGGATTTTTATTCGTTTTAAAGTATTTTCCAAAGAGAATAAAACTATTGCATTCAGTTCAATGGCGTATCATGTGGAAAAGCGCCTCTCCTGAATTGTAGATCACGAATATATAGGTCACACCAACTCTTTCGTCCACAATATGTGTAGGTATACATATTGATATACAATTATATATGTATATATTTCAACTTCTTGGTCAGTTTACCACTTTTTGGGAGTCTATGAAGCCTCCGCTACTTGATCTATGGCAATGAAACTTTAGGAAGTGTTAGAAGCTTTCAATGAGGTACATATTATTCGTGTTAAAATTTTTGAAATGTATCCGTTAGTTTTAGAGAGAGAGAGAGTTCTCGAAGTTCTAAAAACCCACCATATTGTCATCACGGTAACTCCCATAAATCAGAAAATTTTGGCTTGAAATTTGTATGGTAATCAAAAACTATTAGTAACTGGTTTGGTATTGAATTTGAGAGAAATCGACCGACTGGCTTTTAAATGGCAGCCACTGAAAAATTTGAAACTTTTGGAAATACACATTTATCGCGGTTGATGCGCAGAAGAGATAAATGTTTTGTTCGTCCATAAATGTTTATCTAAATCTTACTTAATTTTAGAAAAGGTTGAAATCAATGGATAGTATAATAAAAATATTACTAAATTGCTGGCAAGCATTCATCGTTTATCGTCAAAAATTAAGAGAATATTAACTTTTGTTGATATTAAATTAGAATAAACAAAAGAAAATAGAATTTACGCAACAGCTGATACAAAATTTTATGTTTTTTGAAAGAAACATATTAACTACGCGAAATAAGTAGGAATACTAAGTTATTTTCAACGATAAAATTTAGTTTTGGGAAATGACGCAGAGAACAGGGGAAAAGTACTATTTTTAAATACAGATCTTCAAAAAGTTTAGAAATTTAATTAGACATACGCCGAGAAAATAACTAAGAGTGAAAACAACACCTAAGATATCAAAATTAATTACATAATTCGCGATAATATTGTTTTTAAAGCACTCGAAATTTTGAGGAAATCAATGGTTGAATATTTCGGCAGGACTATGACTAGAAAATTTCACAGAGTTTAAATCTGAAAACGATATCATTCAAAAAAACCATAGATTAAACAGGAGTACATGGATTACAATAGTCGTCTTGCTCGTTGAGATTTTTGAAAAATATTTATTCAATTGTATGTTGGTAGAACTATGATCAAAAATTTCATAGTCTTAATCAGTTCAACCTTTAAAGACAAATTTGTAACGTAGCTAATTATCAAAGGTCGAATTACATCAAAAGAAACACACCGACAATTATTGAACCAAGGCTAAAATGAAACATTTGAAAGAATAAGTTGAAGCCAATAATTTCCTTTCCATACAAAATTAAGACAATACAAAATTGGTTTGTTACATGTATCGCGTTTATAGGGTGTTCACTTAGCAATTTTTGACATTTCCTATTTCTAGTTGTTCTAACCATCCCAACAAATTTTTAAGGGCTGTATGTCATCGTAATTTGTAAACAAGCTTCATAATACATAAAACATTTATCACAGAAATATGTATCACCATCAGACACCAATACTTTATTATTTTAATGACCGAGCAGCTAAGTTTACATCTTGAAACCTCAATGATGCATGTCTGAACGTCATGAGAAAGTAACGCCCGAACCGAAACCAATTCAACTTACCAAGTCATGAAGTGAAAATATCACGATACAAATTTCGGGGTTAAGATTTATTTTTGTTTATTCCCAGCACTTGTTAAACGAGATTTTAGAATAATCATTCAAAAAACGGCCATTCAATTACATTCAAAACCATCTCCATTAGTTTTCGCTTACTAAACATTTCTTTAGAGCGTTTCCTCTTCATGATTTGACAGGTGAACGATTGGCTTTGGAACGGGTTCGTGTCTTCAAAATATACTTACTTGTAAAATAGTGAAATTTTCAAGGACGGAATTCATCATATATTTTTCCGGTAAACATTTCAACTTATGAATAAAATTGATCATATACTCGCACATGGGCGATCTATGAATTCGATAAACGAATCTGCCGTTTTCAAATCTCGCATATTCGGTTTCAACTTTTTCGACAACTTGTTTACCAAAAGAGCACACTTTCGTTGAACATGTGATCGTCATATTTTCGTTGCTTTCATACCTGCAAAGAAAAAAAGAAAAATCACTCATGAGAATGGACCTGAGTAGAAATTTCACTTTGACGCAAAAGAAAACACTAACTGGCTGGTAACGCCGTAAAAAGCGCCTGCTTCGTCCTGGATATTGGAGTTGAGATCAGCCCAGAACTTGACAAGGAAGAACGCGTTTTGTGGTCCTCGATCGTACAGCTCTTTCAGTCCACCTTTCTTCTCCGGAAACTTGTCGTAAATCTGACGAGCGTCAACAGCCTGAAGAAAATCATTTTTTGAAGTTGCAATAAAATATTTCGATTTCGTATAGTTACGTATGAAAAGACTCGAAAAATGAGCACTCACTTCTAACAACGGATCCGAATAGGTTACTGTACCTCCTATATGTACGAACAAATGCTTTTGGAACTGCAAAAAAATAAAAAAATGAATGAATAAAAAACATTAAAAATCACAAAAATAAAATTTAAAGTAATTTTTTAATACAAATTTGCAAATTTGTCTAATAAAACGGTAGAATTTTTTTTTTTTTTGCGGGCAAACAAAGCCTTTAAAGACAGGTGTATAAAAAATAAAATAAAATATTAATTAAATTTTCTTAGAAGACGTTTTCTAATTATAATATTCCTCTTATCTTTGATCAATTTTTAAACAAATAATTAACTGAGAGAAGACAATACGCAGAATATTCAGGGTCGTAGAGAAAAAATTCATGATCCCATTAAAAAATTGAAAACTGCATCTGTGTTCGGTGCCGCAAGCAGGATTTATCTGTGAAAGAGGTTTCACTATATTTAAGAAACCAATTTTGCAAGCGGAGCGATGAAAAAAATTTTTCCTCGCGTTTTTTAATATATTTTTCATAAAAATCTGCTTATTTTCTCTTCTTTGTTTGGAAATTAATGGTTCCTAAAAAGCCCGGGCCCGAGGGAATTCCCCCTCCACCATCTCGACAGGCCTCATTATGCCCTACGGGAACAAAATTGCATAAAAGTCAGCGTGGTATGGAAACATTCGTTTATTTTGAATGAAAACAAACAAATTCTTCAATACTCAACATAACGTGCACAATCAAGTATTATATGTTATTTTAAACTATGGAGCCGGATTTATAAGCAGTAAAAACAACGAAATTTTCCTTCATACGTATGCATTATCTTTGACGAATAGCTGTACTCAAAGAATTTTCTAAAAACCCAAGAATTTTGTGGTTACCGTTTGAAACCTTCGTTATATGGATGTAAGTGTGAAGGTATTCGTATGTACTAATTTAGTTTACGATCAACGTCTTTAAACACAGATCCTAATCATAATTGTACATTTGAACAAAGCAACCTAGAAAACTGCTTCAAGTTATGATTAAGAATGGAACCAGGTATTCCCACACAGTCATTCCATTTTCGGATGAAAAACAAGAAAAGAAACACAATTGTAGAAGATACAGGCTAACAGTAACATCATCTTCTAAAAATGAGAAAAAAAAAGGCAATATATTTCAAAATGAGCTACGGAGAGGGAAAAAACAACAAAATATTTTGGAATGTGCTGCAAAGTGAAGTATTCAACAAGATTAATTTTACAAATAAAATGTATAATAAATGTCATAATAAATGGAACTCGTTTTTCTCATAAAATACAAAATGAAAAAGTAACAAGATTGACTAACTGAACAACTTACATTACAGAGGGCTGTAGATTTGGACATTCGACTTCATACGATTAAAAACCCAAATTATACCCGTTATACATTAGTGTAAGAGTCAATTGAACACAGAAAATGATACTCTCAGCTACCAATCAAGTTTATTAAATTAGCACCTTGATTGTGTCAAACAAGTTATGATTAAAATTGAAAAGATTGTGTTCCAGTTAAGTTACATTCAAGTACGTGAACAAAATTTATTTAATTATAATGCCGTCGGAGAAAACTATGGTCCAAACTGCCTTAAATATATTTCGAAAATTACATTCAGCAAGATACTTCTTGGAAGATTCTCCGATTACTCTAACGGACAAGACGAAATAAAAATAATCAAAAATTAAAAGTTACGAAATTTCTTTAAAACTTCAGAAAAATTTAAGAAAGATGAATAAACGTCTTTGATGTGTCATAGACTACTATAAGAGGAGAAAAGTTGAAGAAACTCCCAATTATCACACAAGTACATGTACTATTTTATAATGGACAAGTTCAGCGTTGCCACAACAAACCGAACTAGAAAAACCTCAAATTTACAAAAACGTTGTGAAAAAATCTCAAACAAATTGGAATTAAAATTAAGAAATATTGCCAAAAACCTAAGAATTTTTAGGAGCAACTAGCACAAAATGATACTTTTTTCAAACATAATAAAAATTTAATGCTCAACTTTATCAACAATCAGACACCACGACGTAAATTTTTGCTTTGGCAGCTCTAACCTCTGCTCCACATAAAATGAACTACCAGCTTGCAACGGTATCTTGAAAAAATATAGCACAATATTGTCTACACAAGGTAGCTCTGCTAAAGATCGAAAAAATTCTGATTAATTCCTATTTGTCATTAAAAAAATCTTGTATTTCATTGCTCTTTTTTTTCATATAGTGATCCTTGCTCGCATAGAATCAATAGGAAATTGATATTCTAAGCTTGTAAATGATGTTGAAAGATAGAAAATGAAAAACAAATCTTCTGAAGGTGACAAAAATTTTGATTAATTTCTATTTTGCAATTAAAATATGAAAAATCACCCGAACAAAAGAGCTTCTTATCCAAAGACAGCAAAACCAAGCTTTTTAACAGTGGTTTTTACATTGATTAGTAAAAAACATATCCAGGAACTAATAGAAAATAGCGTCCTATACGAGAAAACTTTTCAAGTGAGAACTTCTCAAGGGAGTTTAACTATATTTATAATGGGGAAAAAATACGACGATATAAACACTTACAGTATCCGGCTCTGTCTGATTTTCCATAAATGCAGAAAATTCGACCAGTCTTAATTTATGAGTAGCGATTGCTCTACCTTCCCAGGGAGGTAACGTGGGTGGTGGTTGCAGATCAGCGCTAACTGCTGTAGCCGGCTTCCCGGTTGCACTTGCCGTATATGGACCTTGGGCGAATGGTTTAACGCTGAAAAGGAAGAATAACACAAAATATGAATTTACATCTCAACGAAGAACAACAAAATTGCCATTTTCAATAAAAAATAATCGAATGAAACTTACTCTTGCGACGTTCCGGGTTGTAAACCAGGTTGCCAGAACTGAAACAAAGAAACAAAAACATTCATCAGAAATTTCGATGCACTGAAAGGCTACCATTAAGGACCGAGTGGAGAAAACGCTTTATTTATAGGTTCGGTTTAGGATTAATTCGTCTATTGCAGGAGAATCAAAATAATGAACGAGTAGGTAGTATGCCACTGACGTACGATGAAAGTATCTAATTAAGTATTAACACAAAATATTAACCACATTCTCCCAATAATTTGAGAACGTGATTAAATGACATTTAATTCTCTTCGAAAAACTGGTAACAAAACAAATCATTTTGATTTTTTCATTCAATTTTTTTTTCACCCACTTTACGATTTCAATACACACATCGGTATTGAATACCTTATTTTCCGGTCTGCATTAATAAAAAAATCCGTTTGAACAAAAACAAAGTAATTCTGTAAAACCGCAGAAGTTAAAAACGACTAAATGATGAAATTTAGTTTCTTAATAGCTGAAGAGAAAACGACATTTACAGACAGGTAAGTCACGAACTGATGAGAAAGAACACGATAAAAACTAACAAACCTTTCAATAAGTTTTCATAGAAGATGAAAGAGAATAGAAAAAAAAAAGCTTTAATCCTTTCTCCCTTTTTTCGATATCACCATCTCCATATTCCAAAAATTTAATTTGGTACAAACTATTAAGACCTTATAAATAACAAATTATCTTATGATTAGAAATATTTTTCAGCCATATTCGTGGAATGATTTACGAACAGGTAAGTAACGAATAATATCATTTCCTTCAAAATTTAAGGATGAATTTTTCGAGATGATTATACCCCTATCAGTTTAAACGGCTATCCTAAGTAAACTGTGTATAGGGGAGCGATAAACTCGTTAAAAAAGAAAAAAAATTTTTTCAACAGTAGATGATACAAATCAAGACAGACGATATTGACGAAGAACTTGGGGCTTTATCTATAAGTTTACGAGTTCAGGGAAGTCAAAAACTTTTAAAATTCTAAGGAAATATCACCGCAAATGAAAAAATAATTTGGGGCTTTATCTATAAGTTGACGAGTTTATGGAAGTCAAAAACTTCGAAAATTCTAAGGAAATATCACCGCAAATGAAAAAATAATAATAATAATAATACGGTAGTTCTGCGGTAGATCGAATAAAGACACTATGCAATGTGTTTGACTAATCTCCATTGAATTATTCCTGGTCTAATAGAGAATTTTTTGATCGATCTGGTAGATATTAGTTAAGTTTTCTTCGATGGAGGCAGGCAATATTCGAGCACGTATTCTTCCAAATTACAATAAACACAATAAATTCGTAAGCGTAAAATTGGGAGCAAATTACAAATTAAAGAGATGAGGAATTGAGAAATAATAGGTGCGGAATGAAATTCACGTGCTGCTGTCTGATGATGCATCAAAAGTACTAATCACTTAAAGCAAAATTTACATCAAGTATTTCGTTAAGTCTTCCCTTGCATACCCAGACTTTTCATCCCCTCAGTAATGCTGCTCTAAAGGATTTACTGTTGGCCTCAATTTGTAATCTACACTATTCAATATTGTCAATGAGCGACGAACGACTACGAAATACTGATAGAGTTTACATCCATCAACCATACTCGTATGCACAAATAAATGTAAAAAACGAAATTCACTTCCTATCAAGGCAACAATAATACTCCAATACTTAGTGCTTATAGACTACTGCGGTAAATACATATTATATAAAAATAAATTACTATCTACGCTCAGCAATACCAACAGACCAAGATTGGGATGAAACAGTCAAACAAACGTGACCGCAACTAAGCCGTTAGCATGCACTAGATTAGGTTCCGATACGTAATTTATGGGCTGAGACTTGTTTTACCATAATTTAGAGAAGTAGGATGGAGAATTCAAAGACAGTATGATGCACTGTAAACCTGAATCAACAGCAAGCAGGCCAATAATATTCCACAACAAGACACAAATGCTTAGATTTTCGAGAAGAGAATACAGAGCTTTCAATGGTATTGGTTTGTTTTGAGGTTGATTAACCACTAACCAATTTCTGTGAATTCTGAATTCAAGAATGGTACGCAGTACGTGATAATGACGACCGAAGAGAGCCAAAATACTTACCGCTGGTGCTGAATAGGAAACCGCTGAGGAAGCAATACCCAAGGAGGCGAGGCTTGCAGCGGTGGCTTTACTATGAAGAGCGGTGGTGGCTGAAACAATTTGAGCACTCGACAACGTCGACATGGATTGCATTAACGATTTCTCTTTTGCAGCAGCGTCTGTAGGTACTACCTAAACGCCCCCAACACCCCGTATTTCAATTACTACAGTTTGCATCAAAAGTATATAAGGAAAAAAAAAACATACACGAATAGCTATAAAATACAAGGTAACTAGCCACATTAGGAAACTTAAAACAGAACTGAACGAATTTACGGTCACTTTTTGTTCTGTGAAGTCTCATCACCGCAAAGTGAAATGCATGCGAACACAATGGCAACAGATATTTCTGACTGACGGAAGAGAGCCCCACGTGTACTTTATTCAGAGGCAGAAAAACCAATGGGGAAGAAGACCATAGAATTCGAAGTTAATTTTCCGTGGTTAACTAAAAACTAAAAAATGTCCAAGAAGTCTAGTTTAAACGTAGGGCAGAGTGCAAAAATTTTCTATCCACGAAAGAATACAAATAAGGCCAGGAAGAACTGGTCACAATTTTCCTCGTCGCGATGAAATTCGCTCGAGAATAAACGCATTTAAGAATATCTCGCACTTCAAATGCATATATATTTAGCAATTATGCAGTTTTCTCCTCATCATGTCTACGACGTAAATGCATGATATTGGCATAGAAAAATAACACTTTGATACATAATAAGTAATGTATCGACTAGAAATATGAGAAATTAATTTTGCAGTTTTTTATAGCACGATTTGAAAATACAATAAACAAGGTGAAAAGTTCATTTCACTGGCGGAATTATTCATGTAATTGTTTTACCCACTAAAATTCAACATGAATGAATGAATGAATGAATGAATGAAAAAATTAAACCCAAAATTTATCAAGCAGCAGATAATGAACCGCCATTTGAAAACGTCAAAGAAATTTAAATACGAATTCATATCTCATTTTCAGCATTAAATAAAATTACTTCATTTTAACTACGTTTTTTTTTTCCAAAGTAAGTTTTCTGTGAAAATCTACTAATTAATCTTGATCTCATGAAACGACCTTGGGGTGGGAGTAGGTAAATTTTTCGTTTCATAACCCAAGGAAACTTTTGGGCATCAAAAACTCAAATTCAGCTACATAATTATGTATATATGTATATGTATAAATATGTGTATATATATATATATATATATGCATTTTATCGTTACCACCGTGCAGGTAGCAATTTTTGTTTGATATTCACGAAGTTTAGAACGAATATTAGTACTGAGCCAATTAAGGACTTGATCTATTGATTTAGTGCGATCGGCTGGATAGTTCTTCCGGTATTACTACTTTTTTCATTCATTTTTTGGCTATAAAATACATAATTTTAGACCAACAACTACAAAATTTGGAACAAACAATTACTAAGACCTATTCTAACAGGCTACTAATTTCGTTGCGGATCGGCCCAACAGTACTTCCCTAAAATTCATTTTCGTTTCGATTTTGAAAGAGGTAACTGTTTTAAACTGCATAATTTTAAGTTAACAAATACAAAATTTAACATAATAATCGATTATGATCTATTACCAAATTTTCAATAACTAATTTTCTACTTTTTGAAAATCTACTTTTTCTAACAGAGCAGTTGCTGCGTTAGTCTTTTTTTTTTTTTAACAAATCGATGACGCATAAAACCAATAAGCAATAAATGTGAACAAAATTTTTTTTGCTTATAAAAAATTATTACTTATCAATTTGTATCCTTAAAAGAATGATCCAAACACGAATTCATTCAGTAGCGACTGTTCATTAAAAATTTCGATTTTTCAACGCTTCACAGCAAAGTTACACTATTAATTTTTTGAGAATAGATTACCAGGCAATCAAAACTGGTTTCTCCGTCTCATTTAGTCCAATCAAGGGAAAAATTTTAAGCTTATTCTTTAAATAAAATAAAAACTTCGCAGTCAAAATGGAACCCGTTATTAGCGAAACCTCAACGAATAGGAAAAATAATGATGACTGTATGCAAATGATGAAACATAATTAAGTCACTAATTTGCAGCTACTATTTTTTAAATGTGGTGGTAAGAAGCAGAAGACACTCTTCAATAATAACCAATTTTCTACAAAAAACAAACTCAAAATTTTTGATTCATCAAACTTTATACTTCCCCAGCTGTTTCCAAATCCCTTCAACATACTAGCCTACATGGTGTTTTAGCGAGTTTTATCCCTCGTTTAAATGGCGTGCCCTTTACAAACCTTCTGCAGCCATGAGTGTGCACCTTTTACGCAGCGTTCTGAGCTCTAATTGGTGAATGAGACTTCAGCATGAAAAACTTGATGCCAATATCCAAAAAAAAAAAACCAACAAAAATTACTTTATTTGCATTATAAGCCAATATATCGTCGAGTAAATTTTGAAAAATAAATTAATTTCAATAAAAACGGAAATATTAATTTGTTCTGAAACGTTACGAAATGGTTCGGCATTATAATTTTATTTTGGTCACAACTCTAAAGAGAAAGTAATTTTTGATAAGGGAGTCAATAATTCAGATCCCCAACGTAATCGGATCAGAGTAGGTATACATGCCGTGCAAAATAAACCTTTCTACAAAAAAAAAACTACACCATTGTACCAAATAATTCAAACAAACGTAAATTCATCGTGTCTTACAACCAGCTATGAACGATAACATTCAATAATAATTGTTAAATCTACGTTAATCAAACACGTACTACTTTTAATTTCGCCTGTATTTCTCTCAATTTTCGCCTGGCTAGAACTTGAATGTGTGAGCTGACTTGTTTTCGAGTTCTCGTTTTGCCCGTTCGTAATTTTATGTATCGTGCTATTAATTCGTTTCGTCCTGCAACATTCAATTAAAAAGATAACGCAAATTAGATTACATGCACCCATGAAAAGGGGGAAAAACTAAAGAAAATCACACATATGATAAATAGTACCCGTACCCAAGTATAATTGAAGTATATTAGAAAAGAAATTTTGAAGAAGGTAATAGTGAAAAAAATAAAAAAAGAAAGGATAAAATGAATAACGCTGAGAACTAATCAGGTAATCATTAATTAACAATCGAATGCTTTTGAGCGAACGATAAAAATAAAATTATTGAAACTTTGCTTCGCACAGTTGGTATATACCGTTTGGCGCATGCACAATCCATTTTTTTTTCTTCTATCATCATCTTAGATGAAAGAAGTGAACAACTTCAAACTTCATATACGTAGCAAAACGTGTTTTTTTTTCGCATGTTCATTTCCACGCAGAACGGATAAAAATTAAAATTTATTAAATTGGCAGCGATAATACGCGATGGTTGATATGTACATAGTGAGGGATTTCCAACAATACCTCATTGATAGTTGGAAGAAAAAAAATCGACATAAAGAACATCGGAGAACAAAAGATCGAGAATTGACACAAAATTTTGCCAACGAAAGCGAAAGATCAAATTTTTTCTCCAAGATTAAAATTGTGAGAAAAGTTATCACGGACTAGAAGAACAAATGAACACTTTCAGATCTTGACCACTAGGTACTAAATAAGGTTGTAAAAAACATTTGTTAGCTGATGTTAAAATATGAGAAAAATTATTATTCGCGGAGACAACTGATCTCTTTGAATCTTCAAGACAGTTAAAAAGGAATATTTTTTAGATGCAAGTTGATGCTAAATGATGAGAAAATTAGAAAGTAATACATTATTATTTATAGTATCATATGTAGACTATGTACAATTCATGGCAGCTTTATGAAAATGTCCCACGCTGAAGTCAACTATATCTGGTGTTTCAGAAAATTTTACCAATATCTAACGAAGCTAGGGAACTCACTAAAATAAACAAAAAACAATGTCTAAAAATAAGTAGGTCAAATTTCATGAAATTTTTGTCTTCAATTTAAATCAAATTTTTTAGCAGAAATTACCGGAGGATCATCACCACGATTATTTGTATGCAAAAAATTATACCAAGCTGACAGGTTACAGTGCATGTTTCTACAGAACTTTTTTTATACTCATATACATTCAAAAATTCTTAAAGGTGAAATTTGTTCGAACGAATAATGCTTTGGACAAATTTCTAACCATCTGATATGGATGATTTTTTGTGTGTAGGTATGTGTATCCTGACCACTTTTTAATGAGCTTATTCCCTCGAAAATTTTCATAAAATCGAGGGAAAAAATCATGAAATTCTTGCTTTTTATTTTTAGATGCAGAAGTCATAAAATCGATACCTGCAGCCACCTCAGAGCCATACTACAAATAGAAATTTATGCGTTTGTCATAAATCGGTAAGTTTAGATGAAATATTTTCCAATTATTTTTTCCCAGATTCTTGGTATTATAAAACTATTCTGTTTTTAGAAATAAATACATAATTTAAACTCAGAAAAAAAATGAAACTTTCAGCAGGTTACAGCGAGCGAACGTATCCTACAAATTGAATTTTTTAAAGAAGAAATGAAACGTCCTTGAAGAATATTCTAAGCTACTAATTTTTACATTCAACTTTTTCATCACGTATTTAAAGCGAAAGAGAAATAATACAAAGTCGACATTTTATTTCAAATTTCACTTAGATATTTTTATCACTAAAAATGACCAATACAGGAGGAGTCTATAATTAAAAATTTACGACGTTTTTTCTCATTCGTAACACCGTAAGTGGGAGTAGTATAATGAAGAACGAAATTTTAAATAACATAAATACGGCTACCAGCATGATTTGATAAAATTTAATAAATTTTCAACGAGTAGAAAGGCATAGCAAATTTTCAACGCATAACAATAGTAAAAAAAATAAAAGACATATTCGACTCCAACCAACCAGTACTCGACAAGAACTTAACAATAATTTCTGCATGATAACTCCCACGTAAATAATTCGAGAAATTTACCTCGATTTCATACGCCATTAACCTATTCGCCAGTACAAATTAAATTTATGAAGTTTTTTTTTCTTCCGCTACTTCTCCCCGCACCATCTCAATAATTTCAAAATACAAACTGTATATAAGTCCAGTGCCTGCCTAAAAAACGTATCCAACCTCTCCTTCAGGATATTTTTCACGAAGGAAAATATGTAGGTACCTGAATTACGATAGTCGTGTTAATTTTCATCCAGGTTAGAATGAAATAAAACAATATCGAGAAAAAAAACAGAATAGGGGGTTGGTGTCGGCGGGGGCAAAGGTTAAACGAAATCGTTACGGCAAAACTTTAATTAACTTTTTTCACGATAACTTTCGCAAACGAAGCAAAAAAACTCGGAAAGTCCTGGAAAAATGACCTCATGAATAATTCATAAAAATGTCAGTATTCGAAAACATTTTCACCCATACTGTAGCTACCAGGTACACATTATTCTTCGCACCCATAAAGTTCAATGTCAACTTTAAATTTTGAGAAATTACAAAATAACGAGCTTTTTACGTTTCCCCTTCAATCTTTTGGGCTCATTTTTAAAAAATTCATTAATAATAATAATAATAATAATAATAATAAATAATAATAAATAATAAATAATAAATAATAAATAATAATAAATAATAATAAATAATAATAAATAATAAATAATAAATAATAATAAATAATAAATAATAATAAATAATAATAATAATAATAATAAAAATAATAGTAATAATAATAAATAGAGTAAAAAGCAGAAAAGATCAAAATACCGAAACAAAAGACGAAAATAAAAGCGAAAAAAACAAAAGCAGCGTAAAAAAAAAATTAAAAAATTAACGTTTTGAATTTAAAAATGAATATCCTCTTAAACGTCCTTTTTATTCCTTTTCATTTCACAATTTTCCTTAATACGAAGAACTAGAGCACCACCACAGAATACGGCGGGACGATGGTAAAAGAGGCTGGAGAGGCAGGAGTTCGGAAAGAGAGTAGCGACAGAGATACGAGGAAAAGTTCTCATGGAAGCGTCGGCGGGGTGGTGCGTGGTGTGGGTGAGGCGAGCAGGGAGTGCCTAAATGAGAGACAAAGCGGCTTTAAGATGGAGCGAAAAGGGCGTATGTGTTTCTTTGTGACTGTGCGCGTTAATTGCACATTCCTGGCATAGTTTCGTATTACTACTCCTTTCGTTTCGCAATAAGATTCGCCTCCTCCCACCACCCTCCTTACTCCACGTACACACCGAGCTATCACGATTTCCTTTATAATCCTTAATCGTCGCCGCGTCCCCCTTTTTTTTCGTCTTCTATTTTTTTTTCTTCATTTTTTTTCATCCCCCAACTTTACTTACCCCAACTTTCGCTCTTCACGCCCGACCTTCACCACTCACCGTCTTCGGCCCCTCCTCGTCGCAGCCCTTTTCCCCGGCGACGTCTCCCTCGGAAAACCGACAAAACTTTGCACGCCCGTGTACGCAGTGTCTTTCCCTCACCGTCTCACCTTTCATTCATTCATCGTCTGTCTTCCTTGCGTGCAAAGGCTCGTCCTTTTCTCATTCGCTATCTCACCATTATCTTCGTCTCTATCGGTCTCGTACAGCTCTCGAGCTGGCTTTCCACTTGTCTTACTTTCTTTCACTCCGGCGTATCCAATATTATCGTTTCCTTTCTCTACCCAGTACCCAGAAAAACTTATATATCCTCTCGTAGTCGTAGTCGTCGTCGCCATCATCTCCTGCTCCTTCTTCACCACACACAAAGCAATGGCAGTAACAGAGTGAAGAAGACCGATTAGACCGTATACTTTATGTACGGTGTGTACACACAATCGTGTCGTAGTCGTCATCATCGTCATAGTCGTAGTCATTGCCTCGTACTCGTGCGCGTTCTTTCACATAATTTAGTATTTGTGATTACCAGTGATGCCCAAAAATTACCAAGTGTCGCACACCGTCACACATTATAATGAGTTTTCGATGAGGGATGAAATAATGTAGTTTAGCATACGCGTTAATGTGCGGGAGTTGTATGCACGAAGGAAGAGACGCGAGACACCCCACTTTTCTTAGTGTTGGAAAATTTTATTTCCCAAACAATTAAGATATAACCAAAAATGACAGAAACGAGATCTCAATTAAATTGAACGTTTATCATTGACAATGATTCAACTTAGAGACGTTTTTGAAATTCACGACCGACAGATTTGACAGATTTCTATCACCTACATACTTTGACTATATAGTACTGGACCTGTAGGGATTCATAAGCCAGTATTTTGTGATGTCAAGACGCAGAGAAACTGATATAGCTTTTTTGTTTCCTTTGCAAATGTATAAATAAATTAATACCCCGTTTGCAAGAAAATTGAATAAAAAGCTTACTTTAAAATTTTAACGGTTGTCTCAATCATTTTCAATGATCAAGATCCTTGAATTTGGTGCGAGATCTGAGAATTTTCTTAAAAATTCACAAGTGAAGGATAACCACATGATTACAAAGGTGATCAGAGAATAGAAAGGAGCACTCTACAGAGGGAACACAGAATACGTAAAATCGGAAAATAATTCCAGAGTAAAAGGAAGTCGAAGAATAAAAAACTTTAGCACAGCAATACTTCGTTAGAAAACCCAGTTTTCCAATTTCTATCTATAATAAATAAAAAAAAAAACAAAAAAAAAACACTAAACCCTAAATTAATGCAATGCACAAAGGACACTCGTAACTCTTGCGGCATCGCAAATACAAAAAAATTAATTATATAGCAACACAGGATGCTTTCTCCAGAAATTTTCAAGTAGATTATCTTTAGAAAATCTACTTATTACGTGCGGTATTAGCCCCCAGGGTTGGGGGTGGGTATGTTTTTCGTTTCATGACCTCAGGAAAATGTTGGCACCAATAACTCAAATTCATATATATATATATATATATATATATAGATAGATAGACGGATAGGTGGATAGATAGATAGATACAAGTCAATTTCATATATATATATAGATATATAGATAGATAGACGGAGAGGTGGATAGATAGATAGATACAAGTCAATTTCTTGTTCCCAAGGTACAGCTCGCAATTTTTGTCCAATAATCATGAAATTCGGTATGAACGCTATACCAAAGACAAGACCTACTAATTTTGGTGCGGATCGGCTAGACGCTACTTCCTTTACCGCCATTTTTGTCTTTATTTTGGCTTTAAAATGCTCAATTCTTCACCAATAGCCACAACACATTCAGAATAAATATTTATTATAATTTACTACAGTACTCTACCAACTTTAGCGCAGATCGGCTGGATGGTACTTCCGTACCACTATTTTTGTTTTATATTGGGCATAAAATGCAGAATTTTGGAACCATATGTACGAAGTTTGAAACCAACATTTAGCATATTTTATTGCAGCATGCTACCAATTTTGATGCGGATCGACGGGACGGTACTTCCGGTAAAGCATTTTTTCCCTCTTTTCATAAGCTTTTATTCTACTCACTACTGAAATTTTAAAATATATCAATACTGCAGCCAACCTTCCGCAACGAAATAATGTTTACTTCGCAAGAAGGTAGAGCCATAAAATAAAAAATAAAAACTTATCTTTTAAAAACTCGTTTTTAACCCAAACTTATTGTATTTCTAAGTTGCATGAACTTTTTTTTTATAAAAGTTATCCACATCTTCATGTTTTTTACTTTTTTTTATTTTTATTTTATACATTTATAGTATTTATTTGATTTTATTTGAAATTATATGATTATTTACCATACTTTATCATCTTAATCAATTTTTCGTTTCAAGAAATAATGCTCTCAAATTTTACCTTGTCTAATATTTTGTCAGCAGCTAACAAATTTCAAACAATCATAACATACCATAAACAATAAATTCATAATGCTTTTTTCTCCAAACCTACTTTTTCTAGGAAAGCTGCTGCGCTATAGTTTTTACTTTTGTTTCACATTTTTCTTGGAAAGCACAGAACCAATAGGCAACAAACTTTTACCACACTTGATCCTATATAAGAACTACCTTTTCGTAAAAATTTCAGCAATATTCCTTTCCCAGTTTTCTCAAAACCATTAACACAAAATTTTCTCCAGAAGTTTTTTCATTTTCAGTTTTATCAGAAACTACTGAACTTATAGATACACCAAACTTTTATCAGATTTGCACAGACATAAAAACAATGTATCGTGAAAATTTCGGCTTAGTCCTTTTCGCAGTTTCCTCGGAATTTTTTGGTGTCCAGTTTTTTCGGAAGTTACCGAACTAATAGCCACAAACTTCTATTAGACCTGGTCCTATGTAAAACTACATTTCGTGAAAATTTCAGCCCCATCCTTCTTGAAGTTTCCTCAAAACCGTGAACCCAAAATTTTCTCAAGCAATTTTTCATTTTCCAGTTTTCTCAGAAACTACGAAACGAATCAGACTAGCATTTACATAAGAAGAATCTATCGAGAAAATATCAGCTTGATCACTTTCATAATTTCATTAAAATCATGAAAAAAACACTTCTCCATAAATTTCGTGTTCTTCAGTTTTCTCGGAAACTACAGAATCAATAAAAATCAAACTCTTTTCAGACCTGGTCCTATATAAGAACTACTTTTCATGAAAATTTCAGCCGTATCTCTCTCATCGTTTCATCAAAACCGTAAACCAAAAATTTAGGCGATACATATATACTTTACACATACAAAAAAAAAAAATTAGTCAAAATGCGAGGATGGGTGTCATTAGTTTTATTTTGTAGTTAAACAGAAAATTCATAGCATCCTGGCAACTAACCTTTTTTTATCAGGTCAATTTTAATACCTGTTTTCTTGAAAAATATCAATATCGAAGATAATTACAACACACGAATTTGTACAAGGGTGGCGAGAAAGTGCATTGTGATGAAACTCTGAGCAATTTGATGAAATCAATATTCTCAAAATCTCAATAGTTTTCAAACACAAAACTGTTTTCTCCCCACCATAATTATGTTCGTTTTCTGCGCTATAATATAGGTATAATAATCGTAATATCATTAATGATGGTTCGCACTGCTACTTTCAAAGAAAGGTCATTTTGGATGTCAATAACTTGATGCAATTTTTGACCAAGTTATGCATCTTAAACTGAGGAGAAAAGTCAATAAATTCAAAAGAATCTATTATATTCAGCAGCCCTGGGCATAAGTGTACACTTGGTATTTTGGTCAACAAACCGTTTTTGAGAGCTACAAAACATTTAAAATTAAGAAAAAAATACAAATTTTTAGATTTTACTGCATTTGTGGACCTATAATCTTCAATTTTTGTAGGAATATAGTTACATTTCGATTAATTGGACAGTCTAATTTTACGAAATTAGTATGTCCGGATTTCAAATAAAAATACAGACATCCAACAACTTTCGATCCTTTATGCAGGGTATGTTTTCGATTGACGGGGCAATGATGGTAACTTGTAAGTTTCAGTTATTCAAGGTATGCCAAAATCAATCGGCGGTTCCTTAAATGTTTAAGCAAATTGAATTTTCACAATTTTCCATCGTACATTAATTTCATTAATAAATTTTATACCTAAAATGCTACGAACGAACTAATTTCGTTTCTAAGTGAATTCACTTTTTATGCAAGGAGAAATGATATCATTATTATAGTTGATTCAACAGACAAGATAAAAAGAGAGAAGAAAACATCGAAAGATACAGAGACAAAATAATCAACTGCACCGAAGAGCTGCCAAAAAAAGGTAAACTCCGATTCGATGATACCGTATAATAAAAAAAAAAGTGCACACCGATTTTTGAAAAACCGCGATCCGGAATTCAGGAATAAATTGAGACTTCATCATACCATTCATATCACACGCACACACCGACTGAAAACAAAGTGTTGCACAAAATCATGAAAGTTTCGTGACTTAATAAAGCGTGACTAGATGGTAATTTTATTGAAACTGATTTCATCTTAAATACTCAAATTCAATCAGATTCCAAAAAGAAAAAACAAACTTTTTATTTTTCATTTCTCGACTATTTTCCTTCGAAATTAAGGCCTAAAATCATTCTGCCATTAATAGGAAAGGAACGTATTTACATTTTACACATAAGATGAAGACGTCCTTCAATTCTTTCTTGGACAAGAAACCAAAAATTGAAACAGAAATTCAAAACAAAATCTAAAAGTCCAAATGGCAGTAGTAAAAAACAATTGAACGATGGCTAATAGAACCATAAGGTAACAATATTCTAGGTAAAAGCAACAAAGGCAATTTCATCGAACACGTTTGCAGACAGCATTTCCACATACTTTAATGGGAGAATCAGCTCCATTCATTGCCAGCGACAAAACAACTTCGAAAATGGGGCGAAAATAAAAAACAAAGAAAAAGAAAAAGAAAAAGAAAAACATGACAAGTGTTCCAACAAATTAACAGCACATACGATGATTATGCATGGCAAATTTGGGACCCAATTTCACGTGGAAGCGCTGACAAATGAAAAACAACGAAACCTTCTCGGTCGATGACAGCGTCAAAAATGAAACTCAGCGAACTATCGCTTCGATGCTACAAGCAATTTAATGATTTAAATATTGAATAAAATTTGTTTCGTTTAAGAAAAAAGGCGAAAAAAAAAGCATTAACAATACTGTCATCTTTCGACGGTAACGCGTAGTTAATACGACCAATTAATTTTCACAAGAATTTGACACACAATACCGACCAAGAAAACTATTTTTTTTATTTTTTTTGTTTTTTATTTTATTTTAATATACTTGAAAAGCTTTCAAGCTTAGAGTGTCGAATGACACGATTTACAGGGAATTTGGTTTAAAACCCGAAATGAATGAACTACAAGGCGTACTCCTCAACAAACTCCGTGCACATAAAACTTCTTGAGCAGCGAAAATCCACCTCGCGTCTATAGCATAAGAGTACATTCTTCAATTTTCATATGTCTTTATCCACTAGATTTTACAAATTTAGAGAAACTCCTAAGGCTGTAAACAAAAACGATTACCACTTACAATTTTTAACGAGGCAAGCACATGAAAGCTTGTTTTCTCTATAAAATTAATTCTTAAAATATCTCATTCACACAATACGATCTTATGGAAACAAGCAATGATGTATAATCCAGGAAACTGGAATTTAAATAATACTATGAAATGAAAATTCAATAAAACAAGTGTTTCATAAAAAAATCTGTAATGAAAAGCAAAAACTTAATTCAAAAAAATAGAAGAAAAACACGAAAAATTGAAGACTTTTTAAAATTTTAATCCAAAAAATTATTTCGCGAATGACTAAGCAAGCATATTTCTCAATATAATAATACAATAAAACGAGGTACTCACAAAGGTTAACCGAGCGGATTTTTTATTTTGAGGCCCAACTTCGGTTTTTCCAACAAATTTTGTTGCAACCAATAAGTGACCCTCAATTGAAGGACCCCAAGGAAGATCATTTCCGTCGGCTCCTTTGTCCACCACTATTTATAATACGCAATATTTCTCATATTAAATTTTTTTAGAACTAAACCGAAGGCGAACCGCTCCCCTTTATTCCGTCACTGAATAAAACATAGAATCATTTTTCAAAGGAAATGGTAAGTTTACTGAACAGCTGGCAGTCACTCTTGTAACACGTCTTACCGAATGAATCCAAGAGAAAATTTTAGCAATTTGACATCAAACCGGTCACTTATTCACTTTTTTCAATACTGTAGAAATTATAAACATAAAGATCGTAATTAACAATTTTATTTATTTTTCCTGCCTAAAGCGTCAGTTATGCTTGAATTATTTTTCAAGATTAGACCAGCGCTCAACATTAATCAAGGAACGGTGAAAGACAAAAAAAATGAAGAATGCTACCAAACTAATTTTTTATATTAGGAATACCAAAAATTTAACGCAAGAGCATGGATTCTTTCGAGCATTTCACGAATTTTCTTAGGATTTACACGATCTTTAGGTATGATAAAACTGAAATGAGATAAATAGGAAATCAGGTAATTGTATGATACAGAATTTTCCAAAAATCAACGAAACTCTTTGACGAAAGAGTAATTAAAGTATAACATTTATTCGACAAAAGAATGTTGGAACTCTTTATTCGGAGAATTTGGAAGTATCACAATGCCAACAACTTCGGAAATAAACAAAGTTTTATATTTCTGAAGTGAAATAACGTCATTTACTGCAGAGAAATTAGTAATAAATCTGGGGCCAGTAAGTTTACGCACCGATCAAAGGGTAAAGTAACGTTTCAAAATTCTATAAATTTTTCCAACTGACCACCAGGAAATGACCAAACAAATATGGCACAACGATAAGCGCAATTTTAGTCCTCAAATTTTCACTGAAGGACGTGATCATAGGAATACTTCATTGACATTTCAAGAAACATTTTCGGCAGTTAATCATGAATACAAAAAAGACTAAATACCACACAATGATTAGGTATTACTTGCGTAGAAAATGGTAATATTTTTCAACTCTGGCTTCCACTGTGGGCGTCGCAAAGTAAACACACAGTTCTGATGACCGAGTCCTTTCAGATACGGCACACCATAGGCGAGAATACATTTCATCATCGAAAAAAATCGTCGTCACTCAAATGTACTGAAATAACACAGCTGGTGACTGCTGTCCATAAGCGAAACACTTGGACAGTCATCAAATAAATTTAGGGCAGTGATGCACGGAAACTTTCTTTCATTCACTGACTTTTTTTTTTTTTCAGCGACGACAGTAAAAATAAGTAGTTTCGGCTTCGGAGCAAAACGAAGCAAAAGTAAAACCAATTAGTTTATTGCATAACAAACGGTAATATATTTGAGAGACGGGTTTATATTGAGCTACATATTTAATTTCAATGAAAAATATCGTATTTCACGGAACTGGTGCAGTTTGTCAACGTAAATTGAGAAAATATATATACACACCATCATCGTGAAAATGTACGAAATTTTGAAAAGTTTCATAACACGTTCCATTCAGTGGATTTATGCTATACGCTACAGTTTTCACGGACATCGGATATGAAGACTTCGAAAAGAAAAATAAAGTGATATTCAGAAACATTTTTGGCTCCAGAAACTGTACTCAAGAAAAATTAATGAAAATAATTTTGTTAGATTTATATTTCGGCGATGATAACAGACTTTTAAGCGATTTACATAATTATTCGAAGCTTAAAAAATAGCGATATATTCACCACCCATCGCGGATCTAACTTGAGTATAAACTCGCCTGTGGGATTATTTCATTAAAATTTAAATGAAAATTTGGCATAAAGTCTGGAGCCAAGTTCACAGCGTATCCTAGACCCAGTTGCTTTTCAGTTCAAGCTGTTTTAGAGTTTAGAATTTTAATTTGTACACGAAAAACAAACAGTGGAGAGGTTCTGGAAATAAATATGAAAAAACTGCATAGCCCAAAAAAATCTACGAACAAAAGGAGAATGGAAACGTCCTCGCAAATGCCAACGATCCCAACCGAACTGGAAAATTTCTTAAGCTGTTGCATATTTACTAGAAATTACACTGCAACCGGCTTAAATGTTTTTTTAATCAAGCTGAGTCAATATAGAAAATCTAGTATAACATTAAAATAAGCCAATTTTGGTTTTACATATTCTAAAAAACATCATTTTTAAACCCTGAACATCCTTAAAGCAACAGGACTTGAAATTTTTCAAAATACAATACAAAATGGTTCCCGCCCAGTTTCTCGAATCTGTTTTCTCAAATGCCAATTTTCCCACACATAAAAACTTTCTCAAACTAAATTTCCCTGAATTTTTTTTCCGTTATACAGAAATTCCAAATGCTTTTACTCTTAAAAAAATTATAATAAAAGAATTAGGTCTAAAAATAAGTAAATTTACTGGTCTAAATAACCAATAAAATTTCAACTGTCAATTTGTCTTGATAGTAAAATGGGCATTAAGGTGAGGTTGGTTATTTTTAATTTAAAAAAAAATCATTATACTATGCCTTTATAGTATGTATTGTGGGTGGTAAGGTGAGAGGAATTAATTTTTTATGTAAAAAATACATGAACCCGTCCACTTTGTCATTTCCTTTCTACTACTACAGTTAATGATCATCATCGATTATGCAACAGACTGAATACATTCATTCACATTGCATGGAAATAATAAAACAACCTCATTAGAAACACACATTCGGAGAAACATTCGCTACGGAAAACATTTGTTTGGAAAAAAGTTTTTCGAGGAAAGTAAATTTAGGGATTTGATATTGGGGGAAAAAATTTGAGAAAATGTCCAAGCGGAAAAATTATCATTTGAGAAAACGGAATCGAGAAACTGTATGATAACCTCCAAAATTTCTACCATAAACTCTCGGGTTTTACAGTAAAGCCCGCAAATAGTACTAATTTTAGCTTCACAAAAAGTAACTGTCAAGTTTTGTAACGGTGGCTAGAAATACATATATACCTAATTATGCAGGTAATCAAAACGTCTACCTGATGGGCAAAGACTGACTATCATAATACCTTAATATTACTCAAATTTTAAGAGCTATAAAAAATAAATATTATTAACATAAGGACAACGTAATAATCATCAAACTATAAACAGATGCTTCACTTCAAGAAATGTCATAATTGTTAAAATTTTTGTTTTATTCCAGATAGGAGAATCAAGAAATCATTAATCTCGTGAATTTTTCAATTCCTTACACTTTAATGGTGGGTAGATACCGAAATTCCCCAAAGTTTTCAGAAATTTTCAGCCCTTATATCACATTTTACCGCCACTTTTTTAGTACACATACAGGGTACCTTTCACAGCCTAAAACATGACCGTACAGTTCGAGGATAATGACCTAATAATAAATGTTGCCTAAACCCATTCTCTCTTTTTTTTTTTTTTTTTTTTTTTTTTTTTTTTTTTTTTTTTAAATACATATTGTGGAATACCTTCTCGTGAGAGATATTCTCACCAGAAGGAAATTCAACAGAATTTAAGCATGTTCAACCACTTCTTACATAAGTACGGGTAAGCCAAAACCAAGGCGAACACTGGCGATTTTAGAACCGGTTTGGGTGGTTTATATACGGCTTATTTGCACGCACACAAACACACGTACGTAAGATGTACGTCAGTGAGGGTGGCCAGGTTGCATCATCCCCTATCGAGATAAGAGATGGCTGGCCGGTTTGTGTACGAATCGTGACATCATCTTATTGTGTCACAATTTGGTACTCGTACATTACCTGCAAGTACGTACAGGTAATTACGATCGAACGTATTTTGTGTATTTAACATCACAAGGACGATTGTTTGCCTGCCCTTTGGGGCGGCAAATGTCGTCGAGGAGTCCAAGCTCCTATACCTCATACGGGAAAGTCCCCACAGCTACTCCCCCCAGTTTTTGTGCCGCAAAAATGATTGAAATGCGCAAGGCCTGGGGGGACATGCCAGATTAATGCCGTTTTTGATCGGCCTCCCACTTCGCCAGGGCACTACCTACTGCGGCCCCGACACACCCGTAAGATTCCTTACGAGCCTGTGCTTGGGCCAAGTAGTTTGCCCGGCTGTCCTCTCCCCTACGCCTTGGTGGTTGGTTTTTGGTGAAGGTGTAGGGATGATGGCGGGAGTGAGGGGGCAGTGGACGTTTGAAGTGTGGCTGCCTAAGCATCGGAGAGTTTGAATTCCCGGCTGCCAAGGCGGCCATCTTCCCCTTTTTGTTGGCTGCCCTCTCTGCCATGAATAGGAATCTCATCGGTTCCCTGGTCTCTGTTGGCTTCGGGTCTGGCGTCGGGGGTTCCGTCGTCGGAGTCGGTTCCGGTGGAGTCCATGGAGGAGAGATGACCAGTGGAAGCGGAATCGTCATCTCTGCGAGAACACTCTCCATGGCTGGTGCCATGTCCATCAGGAGTTCCTCCTCAATTTGATCAAGTTCCAACTTCTGTTCTGGAATTTGCCCAATGTTCTTGGCAACTTTTGGAACTTCTAGGTTCTTAGAATAGTTGTATGGAAAACGGGGAGCCAAAAATATCGTTCAGAAAACACGTCTGAGAGCTAAGACAGTTCTGAAATTGGTGAATTTACTGCTATTTTCGATTTACCATTATAGTTCCATTTCATTATTTTCACATCTTCTTATCAGCATGTAGAGGGGATAGTTCTTAAAATTCTCGGCCGTATGCAAGTTTTCCGGTTAAGTTCTGATTGGTTTAAGCAGAGTTATGCCTGAAATAAACTCATAGAATATTATATTCGAATTTTATTACAAAGGAATCTCCGTTTGTGACGTCATGACGTTGAGATTATCTTTGTATTTAACGGTAAACGCACGTTGCGATGTTTATTTCTGTATCGCACTTGGATTTGTTTATTCTTGTCGTTTTCTTTTTGTTGGCATTCCTCGTTTGCTTATCTCCGGAGTTTCTTTTGTCTCACGGAGTTCCGATTTTCGTCGCATATTTTTTAGAAGGTTTCAATTTACGTAGCGGATATTACTTTTTCGGGAGTAAATTTTATTTTCTTCGCATTAACCTCTCAGACATGCGAGAAGGATGGGAATTTTTACGTTTTTTACTGACTAGGGGCCTACCTCTTCTTTGTGGGCATATGGGGGCCTCTGGATCGGATGTTTTAGTGGTAACATCGTCCGAAAACTTCAGACTTTTTAATTTTTGTTGTTTTCTTGATTTGTGAATTTGTTGTTTCACATTTTTTGACAGGTTCTTCCGTATTTGTTTGGGACTCTGTCTGGATATTTTCTATGTTTTCCCTTGGTATCCTTTTTATTCTTTTGTCGTTGCTTACCATGTATGCAGGCTTCAATCTGTTGATTGAAATTGTTCGAGGTTTGCCTGCAATGAGTATCACAAAGTTTTTCTCATCTTGTGATACTACTTTGTAAGGACCGGTGTATGGATTCTCCAGCGCAGATCTCATTTTTTTGTCTCTAACAAGTACGTGTGAGGTATTGGCCAAGTGTTTCGAGACGTAAATTTTGGGCTGGCCATGGCAAGCTGCCTGTTCAAGAAAATTGTTGGCATCATTTCTTATATTTTGTACCATAATTTCGGGGCTAACTTCCTTCGATTTTGTGAAGAAGTCCCCTGGAAGGCGTAGCTCTTCGCTAAATGCTAATTGCGCTGCAGAATGACCTGTATCCGTTTGTAGGGCAGTTCAAAGGCCTAAGAGGATGGTAGGAAGTACTTTTACCCATCTCTTGGTATCATGAGACATGATAGAGGCTTTGAGAGCTCTATGCCATCTCTCAATTTTGCCATTGGCTTGAGGATGGTAAGCTGTGGTATGACTGTGTTGAACACCAAGCTTATTAGACAGCTCTTTAAAGAGCGAGCTCTCGAATTGGCAACCCTGGTCCGTAATTATGACTTCTGGTACGCCATACCTCGCAATCCAGGTATCGTATAACCTTGCAGCTACTGTAGGAGCTGACATCTCGTGTAGAAGGATTGCTTATGGCCATCGTGTTGCCCTGTCTATTATCGTCAACAGGTATCTGTATCCTTGAGATGGTGGAAATGGGCCTACCAAGTCCATATGTACTGTTTTAAACCACTCTGTTTGTTTGAAGGATTTGAGGGGCGAGAGAGTGTGTCTTCCTACTTTGGATTCTTGACAGTTCAGGCAACTGCGAGCCCATTTGTTGCAGTCAGACTTCATTCGTGGCCATACAAATCTTGCCAAAATCATATTAGCACTACATTTTGGCCCAGCATGTGACAGATTATGTACACTGTTGAAAGCCAACCTGCGATATTTTACCGGTAGAAATGGCCTATTATTACCTGTACTGATGTCACATGTTAATAAAACATCAGTACCCGGAATTTTTCGCTGTCTCAATTTGAGAGTAGTATCATCGTTCGATAACAACTCTTGCAATTCTGCATCCTTAAGCTGTGCTTTAGCTATTTCAGCATAAGGTAATTGGACAAGAAGCCAAGATAGCTTCAATTCTACTCAAGGCATCAGCTGAAGTGTTAAGTTCTCCACTTATATACTGAATGGCGGTAGTCAATTTACCAATATAGTCTAATTGTCTTGCTCTTCTGGGCGATGCCGGTTCTGCTTTTTGTGTGAAGGCATATGTTAGGGGTTTATGGTCAGTGTACACAGAAAAACATCTACGCTCTAATTGGTGCCTGAAATGCTCCAACGCAGCAAAAATTCCGAGCAATTCCCTATCGTATTTGCTATAATTCTTTTCTGTTTTTGAGAGCTTCCTCGAGAAGAAAGCTAGCGGTAACTTCTTGTTGTCTTTATCCAATTGGTACAGGGTTGCACCAATAGCAAAATCAGATGCATCGGTACTCACGCATAACGGAAGACTTTTGTCTGGATGAGCCAATAGAGTTGCATTTGCCAGTGTATCTTTGATTTTCTCAAAGGCCTGTTTGGCTTCTTCATTCTATTCGATTGGAGTTTTGTCTTTCTTTTTACTTGTCTTAATTAGTGCAAACAGCTTACTTTGTTTGGCTGCTGCATTCTTCATGCAACGTCTATAGAAATTCACCATCCCCAAGAAACGCCTAAGTTCAGCGACATTTCAGGGCTTCGGGAAATTCAATATTGGCTCTACTTTGATCTTCAATGGAAAAATGCCTTCGGTCGAGACTTTGTAGCCAAGGAAGTCAATTTTGGTCTGTGTATATAAGCTTTTGCCTAAGTTGATAGTAAGCCTGGCAGTTTGTATACACTGTACGATGGCTCTTACATTCTCCTCGTGCTGATGCTCACCGCCTTCAGAGCAAATGCAAATATCATCCAAGTATGCATATGCAAACGGCAATCCCCTAAACAGTCCATTGATAAATCTTTGGAAAGTTTGTGCTGAGTTGCAAAGTCCAAATGGCATTCGAAGGTATTCGAACAGTCCAAAGGGGGTTATAACCGCTGTCTTTGGTATGTCCTGGTCAGCCATAGGAAATTGGTGGAATGCCCATTTGATGTTTATTTTGGTGAACATCGTTTTACCCTTCATATTCGCGTTGAAGTCCATTATATTGGGGACTGGGTAGCGATCAGGAACTGTTTTGGCATTTAAGGCCCTGTAGTCTCCAACAATTCGCCACTCTTCACTTGCTTTTTTGGTCATGTGGATAGGGGAGCTCCATGAGCTTTTTGAGGGGCGACATACGCCCTCCTCGACGATGCGATGGAAGTTCTCTTGTGCCACTTTGAGTTTGTCAGGCAGTAACCTGCGTGCTCTAGCATGGCAAGGCGGTCCTTCTGTGTCTATGTAATGAACAGTGTCATGTTTATAGGTAGGATGCCTGCGAATTGATGGTTGAGTGACTCCAGGATAGTCAGACAGGATCCATAAGAGTTGTCCGTCGACTTTGGTACAGCTGGATAAATTTGTGTCCAGTCTGTAAGCTAGCGTTTTGCCATCCACACAATGTTTAGAGTCACTATCGATCAATTTGCCATTTTTGAGGTCAATGAACAGGCCAAAATGTGCAAGGAAATCTGCACAAAGGATCGGGTTTGGAACATCTGCAACCATGAAGGGCTACGTCATGATTTTCTTGAGTCCGATGTCAACTTTGCTGGTTTCTAGTCCGTAAGCTGGAAGGTTTTGACCATTCACAGTACGGAGATAGTATTTCGGAGGAAGTACTTTTTGGGTTTTGTTAACTGGAAATATGCTCAGGTCTGCCCCCGAGTCAATTAAGTACCTTCTCCTGTTTGTCCTGTCCTTAATGAACAGGCCGCATGAGTATTTTTCCGAGGGGTCTTCGGCCACATAGATGGCCCCTTGTTCTAGTTTGACGCCTCCTTGGTATAGGATTTGCCCCACCATCTACATCTGTTGTTACATTTGGTGGCCTCTGTGCCAAACCGGTTATGGAAAAAGCAACTTTTATCATCCCAATTTTGAGACTAGTTTTTGGGAGATGATGTTCTCGGGGGAGTTGAACTCTGACCGCTGTTTTTGGAACTAGATCTGCGGTCTCTGGACCAGGACTGTTGTCCTTTGCTATTGCCACTGTTGTTGTTGTTGCTTCTACATTTAGATCTTTGTCGCCAGCTACTATTGGAT
This sequence comes from Ericerus pela, assembly GCA_011428145.1. Taxonomy (NCBI): domain Eukaryota; kingdom Metazoa; phylum Arthropoda; class Insecta; order Hemiptera; family Coccidae; genus Ericerus; species Ericerus pela. The sequence goes on along the minus strand of WOFM01000066.1, from coordinate 1,726,458 downwards.
TTTGTGGAGCCTTGGCCTTTCTTCCGTTTTACTTCATCAGTCAACTGAGCTATTTGAGCTCGAAGTTGAGCGATGTCTCCAGTCTCTGCAGATACTGCACTGACCACGGGCTTTGACTTGGTGTATTCGAGCTCATTATCTGCTGATTTCGCAAGGAAGTCCAAGTCTGCGGATGTGTTTATCACGGTTGAACCTACGGCGGCTAGGCATTGCACAACACTTTGGGGAAGTTGTTTGCAAAACTGATTGCCTATAACAGAAGGGGCTACGATGTTATCCGCCTTCTGTCTGAATTTTGCCATGAAGATTGAGGGTTTGTCGTCCCCCATCTTCATACCACCACCCATCACATCGTCAATGATTTGGTTTTTAGTTTTACCAAACACATTCCTTATCTTCTTGACGAACCAGGCATATTTATCCTCTTCTGTCGAAGGGCATTCCATGATATCCAGAATGTGGCGGATTAACTGTGGGGGCATGCCTCCACAGATGTGTAGATACTGCTGGTTCAGGGTTATATTCTCCGTCTTGAATCTGCCTTCTAATAGGGTCAACCATAATTCTACCTCATTGGGCAGAAATTCCGGGATCTCTATCCTTCGTCTGTAGAAGCTGGGGTTCTGTCCTGGCTGTAGCTGCAAAAGCTGCATAATTTGTGCCAAGACTTCAGGCGTCAGCTGTGGCTGAGCACTTCCTCCTTGCGATGGTTGTGGGTTTTCATTTCCATTGGGTGGTTGGACCATTGCTATGTCTTTCTGATGACAAGCGTATTCCACAGAACTACTTCCTTCCTTGCTGGTTGAAAACACTGGGTCCTGTGTTTGTAGGATAGGTGTTTTTAGGTCGGAACTTTGGCTTAAAGTTCGACCACTTCTCAACGTTTTTACTGCTAGTTGATCTTTATTTATTGCAGCTCCCAGTCGTGCTAATTCTGGATGTTGAGGGCCTTCTTCAGTATTTGGTAAATTCTTAGAGTGTCGAGTCGAAGTTAGGGGGGTCAGGGGATGAGTCCAACCTTCTTCCTCCAGGTCTACTGTCTTGTTTCTCTTTGTTTGTATATTTTAAAGAGAGGGGTGTAAGTTCCCACTTCAGTAGACTCTACTTCGACAACCTAAAAAGGTGTCTTAGTCTGCAAAAAATTTTTTATATTTACCTAGCAAGCGAGTTTCTTGCCAGCACACCACACTAAATTTTTGTAAAAGCTCAACGCGCCTAAGAACACCTTACAAAGTAGCCAAAAATCACGTCGAGGTCACCACTGTGGAATACCTTGTTGTGAGAGATATTCTCACCAGAAATAAATTCAACAGAATTTAAGCGTGTTCAACCACTTCGTACATAAGTACGGGTAAGCCAAAACCAAGGTGAACACTGGCGATTTTAGAGCCGGTTCGGGTGGTTTATATATAAGTCCCGTATCGAGCACAAATAATTAGCGCAGATTTCGAACAGAATAAGGATGCTTTATTGTACAAAAGAATCCTAAATTAAAGTACGATAATCCGCGAACAAATATACAATATACTGGAGCGCAACGCTCTTAAACATATGGCAAATGAAAAAGTATTAACTATTAACTCGTCATTGAAACATTCGTGACGAGAAAGAGAAAAGAAAAAGAAAAAAATTTAAATTAACGGCAGGCAGCAGCGGTTATCGTAGTACAGGTATAGAATGGTTCGCATGCGTATTCAGCCAGGCCAGTTTAGATAGGGAGATATTATATCGACGAAGCTTTATAAAGATTGGCGGACAATACAGAGAATACGTACATCAATCTTACATATATACGGCTTATTTGCACGCACACAAATACACGTATGTAAGATAATACGTACGTCGGTGAGGGCAGCCAGGTCGCATCATCCCCTATCAAGATAAGAGATGGCTGGCTGGTTCGTGTACGAATCGTGACATCATCTTATTGTGTCACGATTCGGTACTCATACATTACCTGCAAGTACGTACAGGTAATTACGATGGAACGTATTTTGTGTATTTAACATCACAAGGACGATTGTTTGCCTGCCCTTTGGGGCGGCAACTGTTGTTGAGGGGTCCGAGCCCCTATACCTCATATGGGAGAGTCCCCACACATATTATTATACATTCAATAAATAAATTATCAAGAATTATCAAGCGTACTCAACATATCTCACTGCAAGTTTTTAAAACAACAAGTATTGCATGAGCAACAAACAATTTTGTCGCAAAGAAATTAAATTATAAGAGAAAGAAATAAAATATAGAAAACTGTCAATGTCAATTCTTAGCATACGACCCATTTTTCTTTCTGTGTGGAGGGAAAAACTGCATTTTGATCAAACCTAATTGCATCTACACCAGATAGAAAAGATCCTAAAATAAACTTTTAAGCATACCTATTATTGATCGAATACTAATATCGTTTTAAATCCATACCACATAACTTCGAGGAAAATCTCAACGGTTATTTCCATAAAATCCCCACCCACCGAATCATTAGAGAAAAGTTTTTTTTCTCGCCTTTCCTTTTCCATTTCGTCCACTTTTTTTCCAATTTTATTTTTTCCAATTAGTAAAATTTAGTCGTTAACTATTCTGACAGTGCCTTCGTTCACTATCTGTTTCACTTGTTCCTTTTATTACGGCATATTAAAGGCTGCAAATTAAATCTCTCGTTTTCAACTTCTTTCATTAAAGATTACGACTCTTCCTAATAAATACACTCGAAGAATATTCTCTTTGTTCTAATATATACGCGATGACGACGAAACTTCTTCAATTTTACAGTTTAACGCAGTTTTTTTTTCTTTCTTTCCCACTTTTCCCATCGTTAGTGCAGCACAGCAACCGCCTCCAAGTATTTTCGACAAAATGTAGAATAACGTCTCGTCAAAAACTTTTAAAATCGCACAGAAAGTGCACAACTTCTAGCAGAAACGCAAAGGAAAAAGTGAGGAACGGATAACGATTCTATCAGACGTCTAATTACTACGCCTATAATAAAACGGCGCATTAGGAGGTTTCCTTCACACCAACACTGCAGATAATAGCACAAATTAATATGCTCGCAGTTTTACGACAGAAACCAAGCAACTGGCCGAGTACGGAAGAAAGAACAACAGTAATCTATACATTATCGCAGACAGTAGTCACGTGCTACTTCCAGATGGCTGAATCCATTGAGCGAGAATTTTATAGAATAACTTCAGGCGATGCATGGAAGACACGCAGGAGATCACGAAAAATTATCACCCCGTCAATGGCGAAGCCAGTTTTCTACTTTTTGCACGAACCAATGGCAACCAAATCCACAGATTGAAGACTCCAACTAATACTTTTTGTTCGAAAAAAGAGATGTCGCAAACTTGAACGGTAAAGATAATCCTTTCTTTCTACCCACAGAAAAATTATTTTTTCAGTAGCGATGAACGATAGAGTTGCAATAAAATAGTTACTCGTGATACAAGTGGTAAAAGAAGGTGATTTTGATACTAGTGTGAATTTTGTAGCACTCGCGCTGCAAATCACACGAATATCAATCACCTACTTTGCACGCGTGTCACACAATTTTTTTTTTTTTTTGATAACCTCCACCCAAAAAAAAGGAAAAGAAAAAGAAAAACTCAAAAATTTGTTTTTTTGGAACTAAATACCTAATTCATTAATTATACTTTAAAAACAACAAAAAACTGATGAAGTAGTAGAGCCGCGAAAGAAAGTTAACTCAAAAGTGTGTGTGCGCCCAAAAATAATGTGAGTAATCCTTCACGGGTTACAATTTGCAACACGAGCCGCAGATGTAAATTATACGAGTCAAGGTCGTTCACCTTGCGTTTGAGTAACGAACTTTATTTTTTCCAACACACACCGCGAAGTAGATGATTTTGCGCTTCCTTTTGAAGTGCAAAATCATCAAATTCTGATAGAGGGAACAAAGATGCGATAACGGGGGCAAAACCAGTATTTGCTCCTGCAATAAAAACTTTTTGCATCATCCATCAACCAATCAGGTGTGTTCACCAACTTTGCGGTGGATGTGTTGGGAAAAATAGCGTTTGCAATGTGAGAGCCAAGTGAGCTCTGCCCACTCGCTCGATGTTTGCTCACTTTGCGCTCACGGAGCGAAATATACTATTTAAAAATACACGGGCATGCGTGATTAGGGAAGGGGTCCGATTAGTTGGAAGGAAGAGTCGAACATTTCTGTTGCGGGAGCAAATACTTGTTTTACTCCCACTATTGACTTTACCTTCCTGTAAAAAATTTTTGTTCCTTAGCACGAAATTTTTTGTTTTGGGACTTGAAAACGGATAGTAATCGCGGATTTTGCAACATGTATTGCGAAAAACATAATTTTTGGTTTGATGTGGCAAAAACAAACCAGCTGTGCCTGTGCGAATTCGCACAAATAACACTGACAACAACTGATTTACCTGGCGACCATACGTTCCAGCGCCATTAATCTGGGCATGCCTTCAATTTTTTACCCCAATTCTTACTCCCTCATTCAATTTATAAAAGGAGATAACGTCCTTCTATGTAGATACATTTTTCATATACAATGCAATCTAGGTACCAGCGAATTTTTTACAAATGCCCAGAAACTGACATCCTAAGCTCAGCAGCTAAATGGTCAAACATCACCCTGCAACAGTTACTGATTAAAGCAGGGATTTGGGTACCGAAGAATTAGTTGAACGTAGAATCGAATTAGGTCATCGAAAAACGAAAAAAAAAATGTATCGTTTCAATTATTCAGAAAACTATATTTTTAAAGAATTCACGATTTATAAGTGAAAAGAAAACATATTTTCAACATATTGTGTGATATTAGGATTTCAAGGGATTAAGAAGAGATCGCCAATAGTTTTACTATGTTTCATCCTACTCCTCCCCGCATTTTTCCTAAGGCAAATAATGTTAGACTATCAAAGGCTACGTGAAATTCATAGAATCTTGTACAGGTAAGTATATTGTAAGTGATGAAATTCGAAATTTAAATATTCCCATAGGAGTAAATTTGACATTCAACCCGGGAGGACATTCAAACAACAAGTTTTTCACATTTCGAGAAAAAAACAGAGGCAAAATACTGGTTTACAGAGCGAAAAATTCGGAGTGGGTTGGAAATCTGGTCTGATTAAAATAGAGTAGAAAATGTTCTTGTAGTAGTACGACAGAGATTAGAAAATAGACAACTGTGTCGAAAAGAACGTAAAACTTGTAGTAAATAGAGACTTCAGCCATAGAATTTCAGGGAACAAACAAACGCTGTAAGCATTGGTCGCACGTGCCAACACAATTTTGAAAGAAAAAAAAAACAAAATCACAAAAAAACACCTGAATTGTAAACACTTCGCATGATTCTATTCGAGAAATTTTGTAACATGTATTTTGAGACAAGTCTAACCCTTTGACCGTTTCTCGATTTACTAACAACCACAAACACACGTCGATACGAATACCATTATCGAACGACGAAGCAATTATATTATTCGTAATTTTACCGTCAGCACAAAAAGGTCACTCGCACTTTGTCCTGATATTGTTTTCTCAGTCCTTTACTCAGACCCTTTCATAATTTGGACTTTCAAACTGATAATAAAAGGGAGTCCCTGGCCATTACACTATCGACTACACGACGGCGCCTTCGCATATATTATATTCTTTTCGTTTTGGTACAATCCACATTTTGGGTATCACTTCCTCGTCGTCGTCGCTTCAAAACACGATTTTCTGGAGAAAATTTTCTTTTCAGTACTCTGCGAGACAAACCACACCAAAAACATTCTCTATTTGTTTCGGAAAGGAAACAAGTGGGTACTCGAAAAACTTTCTTTCGTTTATCTTTAGTTGGCAATCCGAAAAGCCAGGATTTAATTTTGTGTATCTTTTTTCCCCTCCTCTTCATGAAATGTGAGACCTGTTGCATAAGACGACAGAAGAAGCTACCAGGATAAATCAACGAATATGCGCCGTGCGCTAATAGAACATGACAATTTACTATCCATTTTACTTTGAGAAGAGAAAGAAAAGTGAGTTGCATTCATGCTGAGAAAAAAAAAAAGTTTCTCGAGACGTCCTTCTTTCAGTTGCGTATATATATATATCAACGCGGTGACAGTTTTTATTATTTTCAGAAAAAGTATTTCACTAAAAATATACAAATCAAAACGTGAGTAAAGAATCAATAACAGTAACAAAAGTGCAACCATAAGCTCTATAACAAACAAAATACGTCTCCCAGTATGTTAATGAAGTCTCAGTCCTTTGTCCAACATAAAAAGTTCCATCAGTAGAGTCAGGAATAGTAAGAGGTACTGATAAAACTCTTCATTAATTGAATTTTGAAGTCGTTCGTGTAAAACAAATTTTTCTAGTTATGAAGTTTTCAAAATAACATAACTTACCAAACTGAACAGTAATTTTCACCACATGTTTTCATTTCTATCGGATTAGGTCACCGAGATATGATTTTGCCCGACAGCGTCTGGGGATAATTTGATGAAACTTTCCTGGTGGAGGGCAAATTTTTCCGATTTCAGCGAACAATTTCTAAGTAGTCATGGAAACATCAATTGGACTAAATCCAGAATACAACCACTTCGGGTTAGAATCGTGACTGACGCTGGCCTGGCCTCAAACTTCCAAACTTCCGACTGAACAGCCAAGAATCTCAGCGTATACCACGCATAACCCTTTATTACATAACTACCGCAGAAATGACCGCACAGTAATATACTAGCATAACTGATTTTTATAATCTAATATGCTTACATACTGACGACTTTCAAAATGAAAGATAGTAATCATCGAAGCAGGGAGATAATAGGAATGAACAAATAAACGTCAAAGGAGGGTGGCATTTTAATCTAGCAAGTTCGAATCCGCCGCTTCCATTTAAAAAAAAAAAAATGGCAAAACAAATCATAGTAATATTAACAATAAACAAAAAACCAAAAAAATTTTACACTCCACAACATTCACACAAAGGAACTGGCCATAGAGCGAATAGACAAAAATGCGAATGGATTCATTCACTAATAATCGATAACAAGTCAAAAAATTTCCGGCCAACCAATCATTCTAATGAGATTCAATTAGCCAATCTACACAAAATATCCATCGATTTTTAATGAAAAATTACCGAGTTATGAGGGAACATCGGCCATAAAACAATAATTGCCGCATGAGACAGAGGCACGATAAAACTGGTTTTCTTTCGCAGCTAATGAATTTACGCAAACTCCGTGAGCCAATTTTGTATTTAGGTGACGAGGTGAAAAATATATACGTTATAAATGTTTACATAATATAGGTAGGTACGTATACTTATAGATAAAGTATATATACAGTGATATAAATTTGGATCCGCAACAACTTACGCGAAAATACATGTAAATATTCAAGGTCGACGAACAAAAATCATCAACAGAAATAAGTACGAATAAATTTCCCAAAACCGACCAAATTAGTCGGTTTATGTGTAGTTGTTGTTTTTTTCCACCCAAACGACTCAAGATGATGATTACAATTTAACATAAAAAATTGAAAGACGCTCGCCAAAAAGATGATTGAAAGATAAACTACATGAAAATTATGCGCAGAAATAAGGAAGCAGATAACAAATTTAATAAAAATCACTCGGATTCGATGCACGTACTTCAGTCTTCGACCAAATAATACATCCTGCTGAAGAAACGAGGAAAGTCGTGAAACGTTCATTACTCTGCATGGGGTAGAGAAAATGGTAAAATTAAAATTTTCAATTTTCCGAGTTTTAATTTCATTCCCTTCACTAAACGAGCGAATATGCTAATAGCAACAAACGTCGCGTCACCAAGCTAATATTTTTTTATCCCTTTCAGAATCAGCGTTGCTGCGCTCGTTACCAACTACCTACCTACTTTCCATCAGATACAAGCATACAAAAACGTTTCCACTTATGATAAACTCGAAAGGTTTGTCTACGCGGGGAAATAGTCGACAAGAAAATTAATCCTCATTTAAATTCATTTCAATTTCTTTGAAATACAACGCAACGATATCTGGAAATGATTCACGAGAAATAATCAAACCGGTTGAGGTGAAAATCGTCGAGTGGAAGCTCCAATCCCTCCCCTCGCATACACCTTCGAAGATCTCTTCTGGAGTACCTAGCTACAAATAATCACCGACGAGTCACTAACCTGTGCTCATAGCGAGAAAAATGATAAAAACTGAAACTTTCAAGACGATTAACAAAGCTTGAATACTGGGTGAAATGAAAATTTTTTCCCATCAATGATCAACGAACAATGGCTCTAGAATTATCACAAATTGACGCGATTTTCATGAGGCTGGTTTTCCTGAATTACAAATAGTTAAATCAAGGGTTAAAAGTAACGAAATTTTTTTCTGAAAATTCTCCACTAAATTGTATAGATTATTCAAAAGGCCGTTGGTTCTCAAGTTCTTTGAATGTAGGCTACTCTTCCCACCATTCACCATCTTCGCACCCACACAGTTTCTCATTATTACCCCTTTCATTTCTTTCAAGCTTCAAGATATCACTATTTCTTTACAATTAGTGATGGTAACGAGTAGTTATTTTTTTTCATCAAGGATTTGAAGCATTTGCTCAGCAAATGCTTCAAAAAACTTGACATTGAAAAACTTATTCATAATTTGAGCATATGCTGGAAAATATAGGAGCATTTTCAAAAGTTCTGTCTTTCTGATCCAAGATGTTGTTTGTTGCAAGTTTCAATTCAAAATAATTTCTGGATCTTAATTAATATTTTTTCCATTTTTCGCCTCTCCTTCAGGACTACATTGGTGTACTTGTTCAATTTTTATACGCTTTCATTCTACTCGCTCAATTTGTTGAAGTACACCGGATGACCAACTTCAGCGCTGCTTTCACGTGTAGCGACACACGCAAAAATACACTTATATCCGTTGTTTTTTCAATTTTTGTTTATTTATGTCTCGGAAAAAAAGTGAGAAATTTTATTTTCTCTTTCGCCGTTATTATCTTCTTCAAATTATAAAAACGTATTTTTTAAAAACTTGTTTTCAACATAACTTATTTAAAATTATTACCTTATTTTAAGACAAAATAATAGAAATGCTTGAACATGCTGAGAATTTGCTCAACATTCTCCAACCAATATTAAATTCTGGAGCGTTTAAGCAGGAGCATGTACTGAGCAAATGTCTGAATATACTCAGCATTTTCTCATAATGTGCATTTTACAGATATAAATTAATCTTACGCGCTCAAGGGATTCCTTCAGGTTGGGAAACACTCATTTAAACATGACTTTCATGGAGGCAAGTTATACAGAGGAACAATTTCACTTTTTAAAATGATTTTCGCATGAGAACTTTCAAATATTACATATCATCCTTTCTTTCTAATTTGCCAATCATAATTGATAAAGGAGGAAGGCGACTATTGGGCTTAAAATAAAGACGCGAATGTTCGCAGACGATTACTACGCAAGCTATATAAATTCATGTAACAGTATCTATTTCAAACATCAAAATTCTATCCATCTGTGACAGGGTTATCAGTTCAGCTATGGTGCTTCAGAAAATACAGCACCCAATTTTGAAACGTAATACCTGTATCACATGTTTCAGATCAGATCCACTCTCAAACCTTCAGCTGAAAAATTGTTATAGGACTATACTATATGAGAACAATTGAATAATAGGAAAGAAATTACCACGTTACCGAAATCAGGTTATAGAGTACCTACCTGCAATAAAATGGATCATAAAAATATTTTTTTTAAATTACAAAGAATCAGACGAAGAACAGACGCAACGAAAGCAACGGAAAGAGAAAAAACGAAGTACAGAGTTTCAAGGAGAAATAAGTTTAGGTTAAAAACAAATTTTTAAGATAAGCTTTTGTTTTATTTTTATTTTTTTTTTTTGGCTTTAGCTTCATGCGAAATAAACATTAATTCGTTCCAGAAGGTTGGCTGCAGTATTGGTATATTTTGAAATAGCAGTAGTGAGTAGAATAAAAGCTTATAAAAATGTATTGCAAGATTAAAAGCAAATAAAAAAGAACAACAATCCAGAACTAAGTTAGAACCACTAAAAGCTTTCGAAGGAGTAACACCCGCAGGTGCATTTTTACAATAATTAAAGGGGATAAAAATTCAATATCAAATTCTAATCGGTAACTCTAGAAACAATCATCAAATCAACGAAGAGATATTTGAAAACTAGAATAGAAAATGAATGGAAAAATTCTTTTGAAACCTGAACAGAATCCATCGTTTCTGCAATTCAACTTAAATAAAAAAATACATAGGTCAAAATAAATATGATTTTTGAAATTGAAAAATTTCAATAATAATACGCGCCCCGTACGAAATATTTCATCATAATATATGATTCACAAAAATAAATTGAACAATACCTCGACAACAGAATCAGTTAAACGCAATGATCGATTTGAATATTAGAAATACTTTTACCCAACGAAATAAACGCCAATAATGAGTAGTGTTTTACATTCACTTCGTTTTTGAACGAAGAGAATGTATTTTGGACAACCGTATAGAAACTATTCAATCGAATTGAGAATTCTAGAGAACAAGTTTAACTCTTGAAAGAAAAAAGTGGAGAATATTTTCGTAAAAATTGAAAAATTGAATTCTACAGATTTACCTAACTGAACCAAGGTCAAGGCTAAAAAAATTCATCATCACTGAAAACAAAGAATATAAGTCCACATTTTTAAGTGCTTTGATGTAGGGGGAAAAAAATTTTAATAGAAATTTCTGTAAATTTCCGAGGCAGTCGCCTAAATGATAACAGTTTTAAATTTTCAGTCGGAAAACAAAATTTCCAAATTTTTGCTCATCGCAATGAATTATACAGCAAGTTTAATTATGTTATGTTACGTTAATTTAATTTGAATAGATTCAGTGTTTTAAAGGTATATATATATATATATATATATATATATAGATAGGCAAAGAATGCAGAAATATTTTGATGCATTCGCTTAAACTTCGAAAACTACATCTAACCCGAAAAAAAATATATATATACGTACATACGTACAATTATTTATTTTAGATAAGTACATATTAGATACGTACCTGTATCGCAGGCCGTTATCATCAAAAATTAATTTTATTTGTTGTTTTTCTTTGATCGAACTAAAAAAAATACGAATATACAGAATTGCTAACGATTTCAAATAATCAAGAAGCAAGCATGTGAACTGAGAGAGAAAAATATAATTATAAATATTTTTCGATTCTGCGAACGATAAAATAGAAAAGATTATCAGGCAGATTTTGGCATCATCATCAATCGATTTTCTCAAATCATTTCAAGGTTGGAAAACGATTCCATAAAAGATACATCAAGAATTATCGGGAAAGAAATAAAAAATATCAATAACTTGGTTGTCTTTAGACTTGATAATTATCATGCAAGAAAAATAATTTAAATTTTCACCACCCAAACAAAAGAGGGATAATATTTTTCGCAAATTTAAAATCTTTCATATTAACTCGTCGCTACCAGTCTTTTAGAGAAGAAAATGGTTTAAATAAGTTTTTCAAAATTTAAAGTCTAGAACGCAGTTTCTCAGCGAAACAGTAGCCCAATTATTCACAGGCTTAGAATTATACACTAACTCCATATGGCTTGTGTGATTGTGTGTATGTGCACAAGATTTCAAAAGTGGATCTGTCTAATTTAAAAGCTTTAGCGTGAAATAATTTCCGAAACAATTAATGTCGACCATAATCTCATATTTTTCAAGGAAATATTAGCCAAAATTCGAATAAGTACATATTTAAAACTTTAATAATCCGTAAGTATTTCAGTTCGGAAATAAATTATTTCTTCAACATTGATTATTATAAATGTTCAAAATTCGGTTAGAAAAATAATACCTCGATTTCCATGGGAAAATTAATGACTGATGGTCCATTTCAGCTTCTTATAATGAGGGGAAGGATTAGTAAAAATGTAAAAATCTTAACAGTTTAAATAAAACTTCAAAAAAATGTTAGCTTAGGTGGCAAACCTACCCCCAAGTGGACCGTCCCACTGGAAAATTTACCAAATTCCATGACCTAATACAACCCTGCCTTGATTAGAAAAAATCCATATAAAAAGTCAAATTTGACAGATGAGGTACTTCTCAAGGATTCTGCACGAGTGCATAATTCCCCCAGTATTTAACACAGTATTATTTCAAGTTCAGAAGTCAGAGGACACAAACAAGTAAAGCACACAATTTGACCAATAAAAATCTAAGTAAACGTGTCCTTCTTAGAAAGATTTCAGGAACGTGAAAATCATGTATTTCATTCTACTCCCCCTGAAAAGTAGGAAAAAAAAAAAAAACTTGACCCAATGAAGACCGCAACTACTCATCTTCAACGGCGATTTATACACCACTATTCACATCTCCATTCAAATTATATAAATATTCAATGAACTCGGCAAACTTACACTCCACGCCGAGCATCATCATCAAACAAGGCACACTAATCCAATTATAAACCTAATAAAACTAGTTTTTGCTCCATTATATTTATTCAGTCCACGTTCGGCGATAACACCTTTGCACAAATTGTTTTCTTTGTTTCATTGAAACATTATCTAGTGGTAACAGGAAGTTGAGAAGAGAAAAAAATCAGGCAATTCGTCTTCGAATATTGATTAATCTGTTTGGTGATCAACGACTACCGAGTACCGACTCTTGTGCCATCGTATCCAAATCACAGATACCTACGTGTTTTTTTTTCTCCGCTTCAAGTTTTTGCACTCCTTCTACTATACACATACAGATTTTCGTTAGCCATGATAAGAAAACCAAGCGCATTGGTGAGTCAGAATAGCAGAAAGAAAGAAAAAGCAAGGAGAAACAAAGAGTAAAACTGTTCGAAGACCGGTTACAGACGCAGAAACTAGTTCCCAAAGATGCCTCAGGTCTCAAGTCCAAGTATGAGTCATCGCCAGCAGTAATACGGATTTATTCGTATTTACATTTACTTGGTGCAAAAGCAAAAAAGAAATATTCGCTGGAGTAAAATGTGAGTCGAAAGAGTAACCAACTACGAATTAGATCAATCTGTATTAAATTTTACGCATTCGTTTTCAAATAAAAAGAATAAAGGCAGCCTTGAAAAATATTTTTTCGCAGATAATAAAAGCGCGATTTCATCACAGGCATATAACTATATTAAAAACAATTATCTGAACGACTATCCTCCCTTGCATCTTGGTAAATTTCGGTTTTTAGAAACGTAGTGAGAATTTTTTTTCCACAAGTTTCTACATATTCGGTCGCGAAAAGGTACCTACTGCTAAGTTTTTCAAATTTTCGTACTCTCTTCAAATATGAACCAAAATTTTGGTGCAAGATTTACATTAATCTAGAATGAATTTCCAATTCAAATAACTCTTTTATCTTTTTTCTTCCACAAGTGGGGTAACGGTGAAACACAAGATAAATAAAACGAACCATGTTTTAAAAAAAATAAAGAAAAAATTACAAGACATAAAATCTATGAAGGTTCCAATATTCTAAAAATTTTTTTTTGTAAGGCAACAAAAATAAATAAATTATAAAAATCACTCTTTTCAAAGTAAATTCATTTAAAAGTTGAAAAGTAAGAAAAATTTTAATATGAGAGACATATGAACACTCATCAGTAAAATACTAATTCAAGATTTGACAATCTACGGATTAGTTCCTGTTTTTTATGTACTGTAGATATATTGAAGATGGATCGACTCTGTATACATAAAAATTTTTCAGAAAAAAATATTTAAAAATACTGAAAACTTTTATTGGACATCCTATGCCCTGAGTCGAAGATGTGAGTTTGAGGATACTGGAGATTTCTATATTATAACAGGGAACGAGAAGCATAAAGGTGATCAGAACATGTTGCTTATCTTAAAATTTTAAGGGTCAAGGGTAGCAAAATGAACAACCACAAACGCTTCATACTTTAATACGGGTGTAACTGGATGAAATTTATACGAAAAAACTATCATATAAAAATTAAAATTGAAGGGGCGGCATGATTTCGAAGTTCATTAGGTAACTAAAGGATTCCTTTACGTATTTTTACGAAAAATTAGCACTGTAGTCCCTTCAGTTTTGGAAATAGTACTTTTTGCAGGAGCACTTTTCTATTTATCTCGTCGAGTTACATCCGTACACCACTTGTGTAAAAAATTTTGTTGCGCATTTTGCCTACCCTTGTTCCTTAAAATTTAAAAATATAATGAAGCGTGTTAATACCATCTATAAGCATCTCACACCCGATTATAATGAAATCTCAAGCACATATTTAAATCTCTAATCGAACACTCAGTACTTCAAGTCTTCTCACAATGAAAATTAAGAAGTAAGGCAGAGTAAAAGTGATGAAAACCGACTTGAATCTATTTCATCAATCTTCTAAGTGTAAAATAACAACAGAATTTATGTAAAAAACAATAGATAAAAATAAATTATTTGTGTGAACAAACGAATATTCGTTTCTGTCACAACTGAAAGAAAAATTAGGTAAAACTACGAATGAGAAATCATTGCCAACGATTCAAAAATCTGAACAACGAAACATATTTTGAAGAAATGGCATTTAGTAACTCATTCATTCACGAAGGTGACACAGGCTACCTACCAATTAGACCAAAAATAAATATAAAAATAAAATCCTTCAATTAATTCCTAACAAAAGTCATTCAAATTATTTTGAAACAAAAAAGACAAAAACGAAACGGTGAAAACAAATGGTATAGGGTGGTATTAATTTCTCATTTTCATCGGCACTTACCATACATTTTTCCTTCGTCGGATAGAATGATTTTTCGTCTGCCGCATGGTGGGTATATGGCCAAGGCTTCTTGAAAACTTTGTTCGATATCGGGACTCCATACTCCTTCAGCATCGGCTGCTGCCAAATCTTTGTCGTCGTCGCAATCGCCTACGTCTAAATTATTTTTCGAATCTACGGAGCCTGAATCCGGAGTGGCGCTGCCACCGCTGCCGGGCGGACCGGGACCTGCCGAATTCACGGCGTTCGTACTCCACGCTGACGAAATTGTGCTGCTGGAAACCACCCCGAAACCTACAATAAAAACAAACAAAAGAAAATCTCATTAGAAGGGAGCTTCGCAAAATGAACTGGGAAATTATGACGACCGAAACCAACATAGCCCAAATTGGTGGCGTAAGGCAGCATTAATGATGAATTAGATAATAACACATCGCGCTGCTACTGGAGAATAGGTACAACCAAAACTCAAGTAGAAATCGTAAAAACTTTAATACAGCAGGTAGATGCGTTCGATTCTCATAATTTCTGAACAAGCAGGTAAAAATTGTGCATAGATATTTAGGAAACATGCAAGAACTCAATACAGACATTCCAATTACGTTTTAAATAGGGAAGTTTTATTATTTGGTGAACGCAAATACTGACCAATTTTCGTTTTTGACGAAACTTCTACTCGAATCAATGGCGCCGGCTAGGTTAAATTATTAGAAGGACAGAAGACCAAATAGAAAAATCTTTTGATTCATATTTAACCTAGACATCGTATAGGCGATTATTTTATGCAAACAAAGTGTATATATTAGTACATACTTAACCTACTTGAATCTGCACAATTGAGGGGACCAGTGAAAGGACCCGCACTCTTTTCCCCCCAAAAAAAAAAACGAAATCGACGACAATGATTCGAACAGATTAATTTCGAAATTTTTTATTCACACAAACCCACATGACAATAAATTCTTCAATTTTATGAACAGAACTTTACTGATCTTCCACAAGAACTTTTTTCATTTTAAAAATCCGGTCCCAACTACCACTGTCACCTATATTCACGAATGGCACTTTAACCTGTCTGACGTGGCTCAGGTCGAATTTTTTTGGGGGAGGGGTGGTGTCATTCTGGACTTCGCATTAGTTATGGTTTTGGATTCCGGTTGTTATAATAAAGTCACCTGCGTATCGACATAAAAGGCATAAATAAATTTTTCTATATTTGACTTTCCACGCCAAGGCATAATTTTACATTCACTAATGGAAAATTTGGCAATTCGTAACTAAAAAGTATAAAATTTACCAAATTTCAAGCATTTTTTTAAGGTTTTACCTCAAAGGGAAACTTTCAAATATGTGAAAAGTTGAAAAAACGCTATCGAAGTCCCAACTCAACATTCATTACAAAATTTTCCATTCATACCTACAATTTTTTTTCCAAATTTAAAAATTGACCTCAAACTGATCTACATTCGACTTACATTGAATCAAATTTAGCAACAATTTATACTAAAATAACGTCGAATAACTAATTTGGCAAATTCTGACGCAAAAATTGTAAAATTTCACAAAATTTATGCACTAAAAAAGAACGAAATTCGATGTTTGGAAAGAAAATATGGAGGAAAAAGGCAGAGTTAACATGATTATCGGTGAGAGATCATTGTATTTTTTTTTCCTTTCTTTTGACAATCAAGAATATAGGTATAGTTACAGGTATAAGAGGAGCGCACTGATTTCAACACAACAAGCCGCTTTGCTTGGCCGCAAATCAATTGATTTTCTTTAATTGAACGTCCCAATAAGAAACAGCGCTGCAATAGTAACACCATAAAGAGGTCGTGGACCAAGAAATCACAAGGAAATGTTGTATACAATGTAGAGTGTAACAGTGCATATAATCAATGCAAACGCAGTTAACATTGAACAACGAACAAGAAAAAAAAAATCGACTTCGCATATTCAATAGAATGTGTTCTTTTATATACGTATAAAACACGAAGTACATGGATAGCTAAGTAAGAAAACTACGCGGAAAACAAACGCATCTGATACTACCGTTACCTAACTCTCGTTGATCGTAATTAAAATGAATCGTCTTTTTTACGTAAGAAGTAAGAAGCGTGAACAAATAAATTTTTTTTTTTTTTCATGTGTATGAAGAAAAACACGAGTCCGTATCCACAACGATTTTAATAACTTAGATGGGCCACCGAAAGTGGACTGCATTCGTTTGATTATTTCACAATCAAATTAACGTAAGTATGTATGAAACTTGGTCATAATACAAATCCACTACCACCAAAAAACAATTACGTTAGGAAAAAACATAAGAAATTTCCGATTAAAATGAATTCAAAAGTCGATCTGATTCTGATTCAAGTTGAAAGCCATGTTGGTATATGTTACTGGATACATAAAGTAATTTCCGAAATTCTGAAGTGATATTGTTGATAGAACCTCAAAGATAGTGAGAACTGGAGAATATAACAAAAATGATAAAAATAAAAGGAATTTTAATAAGACTTATTGCTTTAGGATGCCTATGTATCTACAATAATATCAAAATCCCTCTTATCTACAAAATAAAACAATTAATTTAAAAAAAAAAAAAATGAAACCGACTGCGTGTACGGACATAGAACATAATAAAACTAAAATATTGAAAACAAATTTTCCAGGTTTTATAATAGTAATTTTTTTAAAAAGTGGAATTATTACACATTTTCAAGTGGATGAATTTTATGAGAAACTTCATTGAAAACCTGCTGATTCCAAAAAATAAATCCAACATTACACCTTCAATTTCATCACTCAGTGGCTAAAATTATAGAATGACGAACACCATTTTTGAAAATCCTTCAAATTTCGAGTGGCATTTCAAGTTCCAACATACAGGAACACCCGCACTCAATGATTAGGCGTTCTCAGTACCAAGAAAAATACTCGAGCTCTCAAGTACTCGAATGTAAATTATCATCATTTTTTCGCTTACTGCGTAAAATCAAGCCAAAAAGAAATTTATTACTAAAAAGAACTGGAAAATAGCGAACTTAAATTTAAAATCAAATTCACACCAATACAAACAAAATTTTTCAAATTTTTTTAATTGAAGAACGACCATTGTTTGTTGGTTTAACTTACGACTTGAGGCTATTTGTAAAGTAATTTTACGGTGAGAAAATTTCGAGGGAAATGGAAAATGACCACGCAGTTGGCGCAACAGCAAACTGAAATTGAAAATGTGAAACGGAAAAATTTTTAACCAACGCACGTACTTTCATTCGAAATCGAAATTTAGATCAACTGACCATGAAAATAATTCGAAAATAAAATAAAACGTGCGTTCAACATTTCTTCGAAATAAAACTCAAATTATAAGAATTTACAATAGTAATCTAACTTTCAGTTTGAATCATGGAAAATCTGAAAAATGATACCGAAAAAAAAAAAAAGTCAACAATCTTAGTTCAAAAGATTGGGGTAAGGTCAAATAATAAAGAACTTTAAATGGTGAGGATAAAAGAGTAAAAGAAAAGGGATACAACAAATTCATTGCTCGACAGTGAGTTACAAGCTGCTTAATATGTACGATAGGTTATCCTGGCAAACAATAATCTTAGAAAATTTGACCGAGCCGCACTTCTTCAAATAGATAATATTTCAACATGAAGTGGACTTTCTTCAAATTCTAAATGACTCAAACTTTTCAAAATTTTCACGACTTGACAAGATTCATATAGAATTTAGAACCAACCAATACAGAATGCGACACAGCAATATACTTTCAGAAAAAAGTACGCATTACTGAATGAGATTCACTAATATGAACCAATTCAGAAACTATTCGGAAAATTTCTCTTTCAAGACTAACACATTAAGCGTTCCAAAACATATTCGATTAGAAACTATATTTCACGAACAATAAAAGCAAACGCAAGTTTGTTCGCGTGTAAAAACAGCCGAAGAAAAAAAACAGGGAGAAACAACATTTGTGGGTAGACTATTTTTTCGCAAAGCAGAATTTTTTACAACCATTTTCTTTCGAATTTGCCAATCAACAATTTTAAAAGCTTTTTCTGGTGACATTTATACTGATTACGAGCCCACAATTTCACCATTAGACTGCTCCCTTTTGCGCATCACTCCACCAGTAATTATCTGAGCTCATTCAGAAAAACGTTTTCGAACAAAAAATTTTGGCATTCAGCCGAATATTAAGCCAATGACGCATTTTAAAAATAAAAATAAAAATTAGTGGTTGGAAATTGTATACAGCAAATACGACGAAAACGACAAAAATTTTAAATGTCAAGTGTTTTTTTTCTTTCTTTTTCTTGTTTTGCTATCAATACAGAAGTATACAGCATATAGTCGCTACGTTCTTCTGTGTCGAATTAAAAAAAATCTCTTTTACACGTTTTCCCGAACACAAAAGCGAGTACGCAAACGAAAAGGTCACATCAGCTGATTTTTTTTCCTCTAAATAAAAGAACTGACATTTCCGATGTTGGATTTCAAGAATTTTTGATGGGTACGCAGAAGTTACGATGAAAAGAAAAACAAATATGGCTTCGATTGATAATTAATTAAACTTCGTAGATGTGTAGGCATACTAGTAATAACGATTTTTTTACTGTACGATGAAATATTATGAAATTTGAAGAAAACAAATTGGTTAATTTAAACTGCAATCTTGATTGTACATAAGAAAATAAATGACAATTTAAAGAAAAAATTTATTGCATAAAATTTTTTCACCGCTAATCGTGCAGCAGAACACGTATAAAAATGAATACTCTACGTTTCTCAAAATATTAACGAAATTTTCCGTCAGCAAAAATATAGGATAATTACAATGCATTCAATAAATAAAAATTACACCAAAAATTTAACATATTTCTCGATTGACAAGAGAAAAAAATTGGTATTTTTTCCATAAACTTTTCTTTTCATAGTCAGCGAGAAAAAGTTACAGAAGTGGATAATTAGTGCATCAAAAATTATCCGCCGGTGAACTTGTATTACTTTCACTCACTCTGGAATATTTTCAAATGCAAAAATTTTGTTCAAAAATTTACGGTAGATATATAGCAAAAAATTTTCTTCAATACCAAAACAATATTATTATGAATCGTTTCTACGAAGCTGGTAAAAATTCCCCAGCCGAGTTCATCGAATACCAACAAATTCAAGTCAGAAATTTATTACTATCGACACAAGAGTCAAGAAATACGATAAAAAATATAATAAAACTGGAAGTTTATCTCTTTTCCGCGAACATAGATGACGAGTACCTAACGTAAATTCAAGCTTCAATGCGAAAAAATTACAATTTCAAAAGAAAGGGAAAAAAACACAGCCAACCAATATCAGTTCAATATGCAAGACCATAACCTTGAAATGTTAAAAGCATGATTGAGTCACGAGCTCAATCCCCGACGAAGCAGAATTTTCAATCGTGATTTCAGAAAACATCAACCAAATTCACGAGCAGAAAATTCTGCAAAAGCATAAATGGTTGTAACAGCCAAAAATTTTCTGCGTTTTACAGAATTCGAACTCAATTTATCAGAAAACTACGTGAGGGAGTGAAAAAAGGAGATTTCCGGGCCCGAATTTTTTAGTGGTTTCATGTTGTCTTGAAGTCTATATGAGTTTTTGAATAAAAACACAGTATTTGATCTATAACCCTTTTATCTTTTATTTTCCCTCCCCCCAACCACCAAAGGCTCGATAGTGATGACTACCTCGGCCCGGATTTTCGCTCAACGGCCTTGCAGAAAACGAGAGTAAAAGTATTCTATGAAATCACAGGCACAATAGCTGCTTTCCCCTTTATTCAGCAATATATTAACTAGGTATCCTATAGAATGTGAAATAAACTTGGGGAATGAAAACAAATAAATAAAAGAAAGGAAGGAAGGAAGAAAGGCAGCGAATCAAAATCGTCTGATACCAATTTTATTATAGTCAACACTTGAACAGCTAATTAATTAAAAAACCAGCGAGTTATAAAAAAAACACTTCAAGACAAAAAATGTAAAATGAAAATTAAATTTACAGCGTTTAGAGTACATTAAATTTAAAGTAAAACTGATGAAATTTTTGGAATGAACAAAATTTTAGGAAAAGATTCAAAGCTAACTTAAAATTAAGTTTTTTTCACGGTTCAAAGTCCTTTGAATTTTAAATGAAGATTTAAGTCCGAAAAAAAAAATCGAAGCAAGTCATGTGCAAGCTGAAATTTACTCGAGAATAACCAACGATTTTGGCCCTCTTTGGTTCTCATTCAAGTACAAAAGGTATAACAATGCATCAATTTTTAAGGGAGATTTTTGAATGCATGCATTTCAAATTTAAAAAATAAAATACCCTTTCTGTCATAATTCCATATAATCGAAAGTACTGGTGGTCTGTTTGGGGAGTGCTAATTTGTTTCTGATTAAACAATTATTTAGGCCAAACCAATCTCTAAACGACTTGAAGAGTTTCTGAGAAGTTACTATAGAAACTAGAAACTATAAATCAGTATTGCACATTTCTATAGAGAAATTTTTTTTTTAAATACAAGAAAATTCATTTGAACTCACGACTTCTTGTGACTCTCATGACCTACCCTCAAAATTCGTAACGACGACTTTGGGCTCACAACTTTTCAAGGGATCTGCGTGGCGTAGGGGCTCGGCAATGAAATCGAAAAGTTGTGTTTGAGAACGGCCACCCGCCGTAACATTATCAACCCAAAATGGCGATGTGTTCGATTTGGTTCTACTGGTGCTCCAGTATATATGATTGAAAAATTCATAATTGGTGGACCATTGGCCACCGAATCCTGACAATTATCCTCTTTCCACTTCCACACCAAAATATTTCTTCGAGTTACTGAGTAAAATAGCTACGTAACCAACGTCCATTAAAAAAAACTATCACTTTAGTCAATAATTATCCATTTGATTACTTTTAGATCTCAATTGAGAAAATTTTAATGTGTAAAAATGGTAAAATATTTTTTATCAAAAATGAGGATATGCAAATCTTCAGCGTTAGTTAATGCAAACGAAATCCAGACATTCTCCGCCAAGAAAAGTAGAGCAGCCCTCTCATTTCCGCAAGTTAGCACAAAGACTGACAATACTGCAAATAATCCTGCCACGGTACGTTACGGTGCAATCTCTGCAAATCGATCATCTCAGCGAAAAATGTCATAAATACCTTTCCAAAAGTTAGGAGCTCTGTTCCTAACTTCAAACCATTTCAAATTGTTTCAAGATGCTTCTATTAACTACCTATAAAAATATTTTTATTTAAGAATATCGTATTACCACTAACGGACCAACAAAAATAAGGATATGGAAATGATGAAAAAGTAGTAGCCATGATCTGACTTCCAAATATATATATATATATATAGGTATATTTTTTCAAGTTAACAATGAAATACCTATTCAGAATACGGTAAACATCATAAACATCTCGATAAATTGAGTATAATAGCGACGGTTAATGGTCTACGTCGGTGAAAACTGATGGTGAATATCGGATTTGCACTATGGCAGATTATCCTACAATAATAAAGAATTCAGCCCACAAAAAGAAAAAAAAAATTGTAAGAAAAGGTTTAAAAAAAGGTCATGCAAGCGCACGCATTAATCTAAGTAAAGCAGTACAGAAATTCAGCCAAGTCAATCCAATCTCCGTCTACTAACAGTAACTTTCTATACCTACGTATTCTTTCACTCCAATATTTCCATAATCGAGGTGATAAGGTTGTAATTGAGACTAATTTTTCCTGATTACTTCCGAGGTATGATGGAGTGACACATAATTAAAAACGGCGATGGGCGAAAACGAGGGCTTTGGTGATTCAATTTTTTTTTCCTTTTATTTCTCAAGTCACATTAAAAAAAAAAGGTATCCTTCTCACGATCAAAATTAAAATCAATTGCCCGTTAATCGTCTTTCGCTTAGTTTGGTAATAATAGGTCGAACGAACCGAAAAATAATGGAAAACAACAATAACAATGTTGAAAGTCAGGTTAAAAGATTCTGGCAAATGAACTCTACCATCTTTCTCCTCTGACCCTGGTGTAAGAAGAAAAATCACTCTCATTTTGTAAGAATTACGAACGTCATTAGTTCTAAACAGATTGCCATCTAAGTTCCGCTTCGGATTAGGATTATCGACGCATTTAATTACATAATTTCATTCTCATTACCAGCAACATGAGGGCAAAGATCTGAGGTCGAAGAAAATTCTCTAGAATAGCATCCGCAACAGTAATTTACGGACGCTAAACTGATTTGATAAATGACGGGAGTTAATAAAGTGAATAATGCATTCAAAGAAAACTGCATATTTTATTATTACAAACTCTATAGAGCATAAAATCAACAAATTGGCAACCATATTTTTCATGTGCTCTGAATCGTCCAAGGAGTATCAAGCCTATCAACAATATAGAAACATCGGTGACAATTTCAGTTCCTGAAATGTTCAAGAGTTAAGATGCTTGGATGCCTGGCTTCAGTGGTTCGACTGGAAATTCGAGGAAATTCCAAAACCGGTTTCAAATTAATGGTATAGAAGTCAATGGATTTAAATAGCAAAATAAACAAAATTGGAACAAATGCATACGAGTTAAATCAAGCAAAAAATTGTTTGAGGGCAAAGAAATGAAATTCGCCAGACTTAGGGGAACAATTTTCACTTACTTTCTCCTGAATTTTTGACAACTGTATTCGTCCGGCATTGAACCCTTCATCTAAATAATTCATTTTTTAAAGGAACTGTTCAGTATGGAAACTTTCGTCAATTATACCGTTTAAATTATCATCGTTTGAATGATACATAAATTTCTTAATTTTCGAAACAAAAATTTTCAATAAAATATAAACTAAATACTTTAAAATTAAAGAAATAAAAATTATTATTACTAAAATCACTTTACAAGGTCTGTTAAAGTTGACTCTGCGTTCTAGACGTTATTTCTTAACAAAAAATAACGATAGCCAACAACAGTTCATTTTTTTTGCTCTTTTTTCATTCCTCTTTCTTTTATTAAACACAAAATGAGGCTTAATAAAGGCCTCTTTCAAAAACATCCAAAAATTTACAAGAACGCGGTTAGCAACAATTCGTCAGTTCTGAATAATGATGAAAAAAATGCGTTTTATTCAACTTTGCATCATTAACGGCTAATCTATGGGGGACTTTTGGATCAGGGTAAATTTTTTATTTTATTTATACTCCCAGTTCATTAGATTTCATAATTTTCAGGAAAATACTGTTTTTGTATGATCAACAAAATTAAATAATCTTCTGATAGAAAAATAAAGTATCATGAGTACTGATGACATGAAATAAGGAAATTATGAGTCCGTAAATAGAAGATCATAATTAGATTGCGAAAAATCGTCAGACATAATAAATATTAAACATTAAGAAAATCACAGATATAAGTGAATCGGAAAATTAAGAAAAAGATTGAATAGCGGACGTTCTATACTCGATGGTAAAACTTTGAAATTCTTATACTTAAAATTATAAGAAACACTAACGATGAAAAATCATGAAAGTAAAATTCAGGAAGCATAAACATTTCACAGATGGACCAAAGTCATGAAAACAAAATCTCAGAATACGTTTCTGGTTGTAGAGGCAACTTCAAAAGTTATAAATTCCGAAAAATTTTAAAGCCTGTTTGCAAAACAGTTAAATGAATAAATCAAGTTATTTGAATACTTTCATGAGTCTGGCTATAATCGTTAGGATTTCAGCAAGACAGAAAAAATTGTTTCAAAGATATTTTTTTCTAGTAATTGAAAAAAAATTTATGATAAAATTCATTCGATTTTACAACCTTCAAATGCAAAAAGTAATATTTTTAAAAGAAAGCTTGACAAGATTTTTCTTATCTTTAGAATAGGCTACTAAGAAAGCGGATACATTGCTGACCATTCGCGAAGCAGCTCGATAAAATATTGTAGGAATACGATAGCTCTCCTTTCGCAAATTCGTACATAAATTATACCCATAACTACATACGCTAATATTGTCTTCACATTACTCACACGTCACTGCGCTGAAAACGTTAAATATTCTGTGACGTAAAATTTACATAATTACGTAATCGTCTGAATTTCATCCAGCCCAAGAAATGCAAAAATGGAGAAAAAACGGTCCGAAAAAACTTCAAAACAATCTTCAAATTCAGCAACCAGGCCTTAACACAGATGTACTGCTATTAATTTCTATGGTAGATTATACGAATCTAAAATGTTTTTATACTGCCATCAAACGATCCTGTTCTTTATTTACTCAATTATGGGGTTATATACGAACAAACAAATAGCATCCCGATCTCGGCAAACAAGCGAGAAGAACAAAATTTAGATTGAACGAAGAAAAAAAGAAAATATATCATCGTCCAAAGTTGAGAATTGAAAATATTGAATCTGAAATATCACAGTTCATAGAAGAGACCTAAAAATATTCAAATCAACATTAATCAGTCGAAGAATATCCCAAAAAACGAGAAAAGAAAAATTCAGAACAAGAAATCACTACGGTTTTAAACCTACAGTTATGACTCAAAGTCACAGTGAAGTAGTGTCTACAGAGATTTCACAAAAGAAAAAGACTTACTGAGAGATAAACACAGAGAAAATGCTTATTCGACTCTCGTAACTATGATCCGTCAATAACCACTTTGATTCTTTCATATGAATTCAATTTATCACTTAACTAAATGCACTCACGCAGTAGGTACCTACCTGATTAAGAAATCAAAACAAAATTAAGTCACGTAAATAGTTTTTCACCAATGCGTTAATTTCGCTACGTTATTTCAGAATAATGATTCACAAGACTAATATTTTCCCATCAAAGTCAATGATTACAATACACAACAATATCAGTAGCGTGAATACACCAACTTATATGTCAAAACTAGAATTTTCTGGGTTCATTTCAGGGATAACAACTCACTCAGATTTCTGCGGAGAACAAATAATTGATTTCATTCAGAAGTTATTTATTTATTATCCGAACTAAATAACAGAGTACCCCTTGCTTAAGTTCTTAATGAAGTAATCGGCATTTTCATTCTGTTTTAGTTACTTAACATTAACCTGATGTGGCCTCTCTAGTCGAACAATATTTCTTTTTTATCGAAAAACGAAACTGTTTCAAATCATAAGTGACACTGAAGTCACCAACAAAACCAGGGGATGTGACCAATTACTTACGTAGTCATGAAAAAGAGTATGAACAGAAGTAGCCACCGGTACCATACAGTCATCGATCATCTGCCAGCTGTCACTACAATTACGTAACTAATCAGAGTCATGAAACTAAACCTGAGGTGACAAAAGTAGACGAATAAAACTGACAATTCTAATATTTGCTTGAGGAGCACGACACTGGGTACCATACAATGTATGACTAGTAATTCTTAATGTACGTATAAAAAGTAATTCTATGTCAATGTTGAAAACATTTTACATTTTCTCGCCATTCATAGTAACGAAAATTCGCTCCTCCCCAGTGTCATTCAGCACATTAATAGCAGAGAAAAAAGCTCAAAGGAAAATAATATCCAATGATTATTACGATGGTTAACGGGGCGATTTTATTTTCTAGCTTATATTTTTGTTTCGCATTACTGCATACATCTTGGTAAAATGAGAACCAAATCAAAAGAGAAAAAAAAATAGAACAAAGAAATAACGTTGAAAATTGATACATTTAAAAGTACATAAAAACAAAATAAAAAAACTGCACAATGTCACACGCGTAAGTAAAATCGGTAAAATACAGGTACGTCGAATGTGCCACCGTGTGCAGTATATTGTTGGGAGTAAAAAATAATCGTACGATCATTTGATAACAACATGTAAAACGTGAGAATTACGACAAAGAGAATGAGAATACCTCAGTTAAGAAAGAAGTAGGCAGACATAGAAATAGAGGGGAAAAAATTAGAAGTAAAACACCCGATTGCGAAGAAAAAAATGTCTGCGACAAGTAGATAAAACTTGGAAGAAACAATAGGACCGAGTCAAGTAATGAATTTGAGGACTAAAAATCTCAACAATATGTCACAAATGTTTTCAATTGCGGATATGAAAATGAGTATCGATTACAGAGAGAGAGAGCAATCTGCCAATCTTGAAATCTGAACCATATCGAAAACGGTACAAGGGCCGAATATAAGAACGATATTGAAGTCACAACCAGTACTCAAGAATCAGTTTTCAATAAAAAATCAAGTAAAACAAGCAAACTAACAAAAGAAAGACAATTTTTTGGACTCGGGTTCTGTGAAAAATGATTGTTTTTTGGGTGCTCAAACTAGTTTATCTTACTTAAACTATCTGCAAAAATTGCAACTTCACAGGATCAGACCATCCGCGTTATGTTTGTTCACTTATTTTACATGCCCCTTTATTGAAAACTGATACTTAAGAGTACTGGTTCCAACTTGAAGTATCGTTTTTGTTTTCAGGTCTAGGAGTATCAACTAACATATATAGCTGATGGTAAACAAAGAAATAATTTGCAGCTAAAGCAAACAGTGGCGTAGCTAGCAATTCTTCTGGTGGGGTACAGCCCCAAGTATAAATATTACAAACTTTTACCGACTGCGTACGGAGAAAGTTATATGATGTTTGGTATGTCTATCTCCGAAACTAACAGAATTTAATTCGCTCACTGTATAGATTTCAATGAAAGTAGGTTCAAAATTTTCCTGACCATCCGGAGAATGTCCTAGGTTATTCACATTGGAAAATCAAAAAATTAGAAGGGTGCAGGTAATTGAAGAAAATAAGAATTTAAAGATTGAAAAAATTATTGTCATAAAATAAGGGCTACTCTTTCAAATAAACGTACTTTTTTTTTTAAACAAAATTTATTTATATCATAATCTCATTTTCCAATCTCTTCATTAACCCCCCACCAGTTCATCATACATTGTAATCGACTTTTCTTCGAAGAGTTAATTTTCTGTAACTACGTATTACTTGATAAAATCTCTCATAAATAGAACAATAATCAATAGTAGATATTTTGTTTTAAATAAACTTTTTCTTTTCTTTTTTGGCTTTGGAGGGATTATACGCCAAATCCCTCCCAAAACCGACCTTGAGACCGATCAAGACGGGAAATCCGTGCCTCCTTTAGCGTCAAATTACGAAAGAGTCAGCATAATCAAGGAGGTACTCTCCATCGATCTACCGAGCACTAATTTTTCCAGCATAGAAAAAATACTGTGAGTTGAAAATAATTATATGAGAGGAAGAATAATCAACAAAATCAATCCCACTTTCTGAATATGCGTAAAAGCAAGAAATAAATCCCAGATATTTTGAAGACGCAGATAAGTAAAAATATTTCATCTCAAGTT
This sequence comes from Ericerus pela, assembly GCA_011428145.1. Classification (NCBI taxonomy): domain Eukaryota; kingdom Metazoa; phylum Arthropoda; class Insecta; order Hemiptera; family Coccidae; genus Ericerus; species Ericerus pela. The sequence goes on along the minus strand of WOFM01000066.1, from coordinate 1,698,245 downwards.
GAAATCATTTGACTACATATTTCATGATCGAAAATATCAACTTCGATATCAATCATCTTCGAAGGAGAGAAAAAAACAAAAACAGAAATTCAAGCCAATTGCGAATCACTGATAAACAAAAAAATTGTACGGAGAATGCAAATTAATTGGAACTAATGATTTCTATCAAACAAGACAAGTACCTACTGTTATTACTATTTCTAAAAAGCTACTATTTATATTCAACACAACAACAGTTTAGTACTTTAGTCACAATATTCACCAAGGTAGTCATGATCTTTTTCAAACATCATAGTAGCTTGTCGTACGTTTTTCAAATGTACCGACCGCCAAGATGTTTGGCGCCATTTATAACGCGTATTATGCGTGACAGACGAAGAGAACAAATAGGTAGAACAATATGGAACGTAGTGAAAAAAATAACAGCTAATTCGTTTTAATGGTTAAATAATAATAAAAAAAATAAAATAAAATAAACGCACAGCGAGATAAAGACGAAGGAAACAATGTAAATTCTCATTATCCACGCTTTCGAGCATTTTAACAATTTAAAACTCAACGAAAGACCTTTCAGAACACCTTTCTCAACTGAATATAGATCAAGGAGATTTATCTATGACCTTTTTCCTTTTTTTCCTCCTTCTTTCCATTCGTAATACTTCTCCAATCCATAACGTTAGTCACACAACAATAATAACATTCATTTCATTATTAAAAATAATGAAATATGAATAAAATAAAATCGAAGAATAATGAAAAAGAATATGAAAATTTTGATCCGATCCAATTCAATAGGTAGTCAATAAACGAAGAAAGAAAGAAAAAACTAGAATTAGACCTGACCATAAAAAAAATATAAATTCATAATAATTTACGGGTATCCTTGAAACCGACGACTAAATTCGAGGGAATTAAAACGGGACTCATCTTAAATGGATTAATAATGACCAACAGTAGCCCGAAACCAATTTTTAAAACCGGTGGTTTTTTTTCCTCAATCTCTTTTTCTTTTTTCTTTTTTTGTTACAATTCGAGTAAATTAGCGTTCGTTGATCATCAATAATTCACACCCAGTGGCTGTATTATTTGAAAATATTTGAGAAGTGGATAGTTAACAGTAGCCACGTTAACAATTAAACTTGTTTACCATTGAAAAGTGAATATTATGATTCAGAATGGAACAGAATTAGTCTACTTTTTTCCACTTAACACAGAAGATAAAACATTACTAAATGCAACAAAAAATTTGACAAAGACGGCATCGATTTTAAAACCACTCCATTATTACTACACTAATCAATCAGCAACGCCGCAGGAAATATTTTATATTATCTGAGAGAAAAATTTCAGTCAATCCCGTTGTTCGACAATAGAAGTTGAATTTTTCAAAGATGAGAAAACAAAAATCCTTAGGGCTTAGTACAGCAACAAAGTCAAATCGTATATTCGTTTATCATAAATTGTTGAAAACATCAATTTTTTCGTTTTGTTAACATTAAGTGCGGTTAAAAAAATAATAATAATAATAATAATAATATATAGTTCATCAAATATTTGAGAATTAGTGATGGCTTTTCAGAACTTTGTATGAGCAATAGATAAAGAGGGTGGAAAACTAATAGAAATGTAATAATTAGAAGGAACTAAAAATAAAGGAAATAATCTCATTTTTCGAGTCATTTTACACTATAATTTGATTGTTTTTCAACGTAAGAGAAAATGTTTTAAAGCGAAAAACACAACTGCAATAATGCAACTGCAACTGACAACCAGAACACTCACTGCTCGAAGATACCTGCTGGTTCAGGTTACAGCTGCCATGATTCATCATTATCAACTAAACATTCAGACACTGCTCGTGCATAGCTCACTCAATCGTGGGACACATTCAGATAAAGCTGGCATGGAGCTTGATGACACGAAAACAGACTACATTACGTTTTCAATAAGCTTTTTGCGTACAACGATAAAAAAAATCCATTAGTCAAAAACAGGCTTGTTGCAACGTCAAAACAAATCAAAAAAGGCAGACACAATCAAATACGATTGTTGTCGTCCAGTCGAATGCAGATTTCCGAAATATACGAGAATAATTGCACACTGCGCATACGAAATGCAGGATCAAGTAGACAAGAATTTCAATTTAAAAAGGATTATGATGACTCGACATCATCACTGCTTCCCACCATTATATGATCGAAAAGAGCGGCAAGAATTATCGCTCAACACCACACAAGCGTTCTACTATATACAAATTGACTCGTGCAGTCAACAGCACGTGCCACCGCATATATTCGGCTGATTAGTCTTTCTAAACAAACCACCCAAGTCATTTCCAGCGGTTGAGGCACGATTCTCCTCCAGCTGCGTGGCCAGCCACAGTAAAAGTTTTCGCGTTAAGCAAAATCGGCCACAGCACATTATGCGGAGAACTTTGCGCAAATACTTGGTAATGGGCACCTTCCTTCCGGTTGTCGCACATTTTCCGACTACAAAAAAGTGTTTTGACTTCGACGACGAAAACTCCATCGCAGGACCGTCGCCGCTAATAAGCGATGAGAACCGCCAGCGAACAAATACAAAATCGCCATACCGAGTAGCCCATAAATGTATATAATTATCATTCACGGTGCGGCAAAGTGCTGGAGAAAACCAACGACGTTAACGCTCGCTAAATAGTACCTGATCGGCATAATATTAGTAACGAGCAGTTGACAGGTCACTCGATGAGTGTAATGGGCCGACATCATCTTGAACTTCGACACTGAAATCGACTTCCGACAATAAAACAACGCACGTTACATTGCTCGCCGAATAATGGCGGGTGTCTGCAATCGCAAGCGCACTGTAACTTAATATTTCTGGATGACTGTTGGGCAACATGCGCAGATTAAATCTATCTGAATTTATCTGCTCCTCCACCACTATTTTTCATCGTGGCGGAAACGAATCAATCATTTTTCACAAAAACGTCACATCAAGCTTAAAAATATTTTTTTATTTTTTATTTTTCGAAGTAATTATTTGATGAACGAAAACAATCTTCGCATATACGTCCAAATTAACCCGGGCGAATTAGCATTTATAAAATAATTAATTTCTGTAAGAGGTTTTATTGACGAAATGTATTGGTTGTCCTCTCCCAAGTTCTTAACCAACTCCGCATGCTTTTTCCACACGGGGGCATAATATGCAACTTTTTACTCGAAAACGGGTGGAGTCGAGAAAATGGTCCAGTAGAAGAATTTTTTTTTTTTTTCAATTTTCTACCAAATATTCCGACTAAAATTCATCTCAATGTCATAGTCGAGGTGCTACACAGGCCCGTAAAAGTTGTGTACATTCTACAGCCTTTGTAACAAAATTATGAAATTTGAGAATACCGAGTATTTCGCAACAAAATACACCAAACTTTTGCGAGTCTGTAGCACCTCGACTATGACACTGAAAGAAATTTCGGTGAAAACTTTTTTTGTAGAAAATTTTATGAAAAAAATTTCTTTACTGAGTTATTTTTCTCGTAACTTTCCTTGTTTTGGAGAAAAAATGAAAACAGTCCTATATTTTTTCCCCATTTGGAGGAAGCAAGCGGTGTTGGACTAGGAACTTTTTACCACAAACTTAATTCTAGCAGTAAAACCTTCCACAGAAATTAATTTCTTCATGCTCTCATTTTGGACCTAATTCTGCGTCATATTGGTAAAACAAAAATATTATCACCGAAGAGCGATAACGTCCTTTTTGTATTTTCTTCGTTTTGCAAATTTGTTACTGCAGTATACAGTATCAATTCAGGTATGATAATAAAAGTCCTACATTTTGTGTCCATATACAACAGACGACGTCACATGCGAAAAACTACATATAGGCTACAGCCTAATGAGCAAACAATGTTGAAGCGAGTTTAAAATATGATATTATTAAACGAAAGAAATGATCGACCTACAAAATACTTTCCAAATGATATTGTTTTACAAAGAATAATATTAGTAGCGACGAAGTCCAAAATTCACATTTATTAAAGTCCGATTGTGACAGTAATGGACTCGATTCACCATTTTTTGTTGTTCTGAAATAAACAGGAAATGTGATAATACCATGTTTGTAAGAGAATTGAGTAAAAAGAAAAGCTTTTAGGCCTCGATAAAGTAAAAACTTTTGGAGAGAGCGGAATTTCAAAAACTAGGTAATCCTCTTCTTTTCAAACCACTACGGGCCACTTTAATTGACATCGAAAAATAACTGCATCAAAAAAGTCTTGGCACCTTAATGTTTCAGAATTTCATTATTTTAAAACTCAACCCAGGTGAACTATGAAACCCAGTCCTCATCTTTCGTGAGCACTCGAAACTTTAAAATTAAGCACACTTACAAAGCTATGATTTTCAGACAATAACGTTATTCAACACCAACGCATCACAAATTCCCAACTGGCAATTTTCAGGATTTCCGCCTAATTAAAAAAAAAAAGCTAAGATAAATAGCACGTAAGTTGGTCAGCTTCCAACTCGCTAACAACTGATGAGAGGAGAGATCGATCAAAGGTTGATGCTTCTAATTATATTTCAAACTCGTAGTTCATCAATTGGAAACATTTTTATTTTTATTCTTTACAACAGCGAGAAACCTAGGCGAAACATTCTTCTCGACCAGTTGCTTATACTACAGATTATGTCTCGCGTCTATTAGATATTAATATTCAAATTAAAAATCCGAGTCATTTCCTCCGAAACATCATGCTCAACATAAACAATGACCAATGTTTATACGTTTTGTAACAACAATTGTCAGGCGATAATACAACAGTTCAATACGACAAAGCTGAAGATATGAGCATGAATACAAGATTTCATTAAGGTTAACGCGATCAATATGTGTTTAAAATAACAGGGAGAGGGGGACCAACTGCATCACTAGCAATCGAGCAAGTTCTAATCAATGACAGGATGTGTGGGATCATCGTTTTATTTATCTGTCAATTAGCTAGTTGCTACAAACATATGAACAATTTTAATAAGAACCGATGAAATGGACGCTTCAGAATTCGAAAAAAAAAGATCAACGTCATCAAAACAAAAGGAAATAATACAAACAAATGCCGAAACTAACAGCAATTTCACGCCGTAGACCAAAACTTGGGCAAATAAAAATGAAATATTGAAGAATACACCTTCAATCCAAAACGTAAGTACTTTTTGAAAGAGTTTTCGAAATTGGCGAGATTAATAGGTCTTGGGAGAGTATGTAATTATCGAGGTAATACTTAGCGACCAAAATTTTCAGCCAAAACTTGTAAAAAATAAAAAATAAATAAATAAATAAATTTTCCACAATATAGTTGCCGTTATCACTATGTTAATTTTTGGAATTCATGAAAAATATAGGTTCATTTTTTTTGTATCTGCGCCTTTTAATCCTGGACATTTTGTGTTTTATTAAGATAAATAAAATTTATGTCAAGAAATTCATATTTTGAATGTAACTACGATCGGCAACAAAAGCAAGCCTCACAATAATGATTTAAAAAATAGTAATGATGCAGGTACGTGCCAATTATTCGCATAGGCACAGCTAGAATTATCATGTTTCAATTAAATACGTGAAATAAGTAACCTAATTCACGAAACTGTACATGGAAATGTAATCGTTCAAATCGACATTTTTAAAGATCGATTAAAATATCTTATTTCTGCTGCAATAGATCTGAACGTATGTTATTCGAATTATTCATTCCAAATCATTAACGTGAATAAATCAGACCCGTATAAAAATACTTCAGTACAATTTAATCCTGCCAACGGAAAATTCTTCCTCTTCTTTTTTCTCGGTCATCTACAAATACATTCGCGGCAGTGGGAAAATATTAAGTCATAGGCATAGAAGCCGGTATTTTTTTTTTTTTTTTTTTTTTTTTTTTTTTTTTTTTTTTTTAAATGATACCAATCGTAAAAATTTACAACTTCCACGTACATCCGTACTGCAGAAAGAGACGAAACAAAAATATAAAATAAAATACTTCTCACTCATCCGAGACATGCGAGAAAATGGCTTTTGAACGCGCTCACCATCTTAATCGCACCATAAAGCTGTCAGCGAAAAAATAATTTTATTCAATAAAGAAAAAAAACTTTTTTTCTTTTCAAAAGGCAAAAACAACACTCAAAACTCGTCGGATCGATAAATACCAATTAATTGATCAATTATTTCGAGTTTAACGACGGTAATTTGGTCAGTTGTGTAGAAAGCGAAGTAATAAATTTTTTTTCATCGGCCCTTCGCGTGAGAGTAAAATCGAAAAAATAAACCAACACTGATCCAAACGTACACAGACGGATAGTCATATGAGTATGTGTATTCACATACATCCTCAAACACATGCACACATACAATCATGAATAAGAGGTAAAAAAACGCACGTGAAATCATTTATATCTTCAGTAAAGTAATTAGGTCGATGAAATATACAAGTCTGTTGACACTTCTGTTGCATCAGATTCGGCGCTCACAAAAGATATCGGCGGTCGGTTTATCATCCGACAAAAAAAACGATTGATGAGCAATGTTCCCAAAACTCGATCAACAATACAAGAATACTGAGTTTTTATAAAAATTTTCAAATTTGCAATGGATGGACAACGGAGCTGCAAATATTCGGTTCTTAGCCAATAAAATCAGAATAGGTTAAACATTTGGCACTTGGATCACGAAAATTTCATGAATAGAAAATATCTCACGCAAGGTTGTACACGAAGAATTCCGAATTGAAAACTAAAAATCCATTAAAAAAAACAACTTCTTTACATGCATTGAAATAAACTAGAGTATCATCATCAGGAACAATAAAGTTTTATAAACTTCCTTCAGCCTTCTCCCTTATCACTGCGTTTTGACAAAAACAAATTTTCAACAATTCCATTACAAAGACGGGAATCTAACATTAATTATAGTGAACTCCTCATTCTTAGAATACGTTCCAAATAATTTCCCTGGTTTCAAAATACTCCCTTATTCTTTACCCCTCAACATTAACAGTCTTCGGGTCGTACAATTTCCGAAATGCAAACAATATTGCTGTCAGCTCAATATCTAGGGTTACAGTTTCAATCACATTAGACTTCCAGCCCATTTATTCAGAGTGCGCCTCAAAGAATCATATACTAATTTACTTTTTCATCCACACATTTTTTATATTTTGATTTTATTTAAAAAACAATCAACGAAAAATTTTCTCCATTAGCCTGGTTTCTCAAATCAATACAAAACTGTTTCTCTATCTAAATAACATCCCTTCTATCCATCACAACGTTGACAAACCCTCCCTATGATGGAGGGTGAACAGCCTCTGCTGTGAAACCCAAAAAAAACATAAAAAAATAAACACTGAATATCAATCAACTTAAATTGAAGACTGCTTGCACTTCAAAATTCCTACACATATTTATACTAAAAAAACGAATGATAGCAATAATCTTCAATTTTAATTGGAAATATCGGTGTTTTTTGCGGAAATTAAGTCGAACATTTCAAACGATACACTTTTAACCGATGTTAGTTGAAGTAATTTTTTCAACGCGTCAGCATAACTCTGTATAGACCTACTTATTAGCCGATGAACTTGAATTCAGAAGATTTTCTTTCGTACTATATTTTGAAAAATCGGATAAATGTGGACCATAGGTAGTGCTACAAGGTCCATAAAACACTTCTTAATGACACCACACTTTTTCTCAATTTCTTTTTTTTTTCTATTCACCAGTGTTCAGGATTTGTAGCCTAATATCATCGAAAAAAGTGTTAGAAAAATTCATTATGACTGAATCATAAACTTCACCAGAATATTGCGTGATGAACAACAAATTAATGAGTATGTAGAAAATACAATGAATGTAAAACTGATAATAAATTGGTGACTCGATATTGAAAACTGCGGAGTCCTAAAAAAAATTTTTTCGTGTTTTATGTATATCATAAAAAGTAAATTTTCTGACCAGAAATAATAACATTTCTACTGAGTTGAGAACAAACCATTATTTTTCTCGATAATTCTGCAAGAAAAGTTTAAACTTTCGAGTTGGAAATAAATATTGAAATCACAAGGCGTCCAAAAAAATGATAAAAAGTGGATTAGGGCTATTTTTCGATTGAGCCTTCAGGATATCTTGAATTTTGCAATTTTAGCTTTTAGGGGCTTGAGCTATCACTAAAGGAAATTATATGCGTACTGTAACCTAAGGAAAACTCCTAAAATCCTTCTTAATAAATATTTTCATCATTTTCGAAAGAGACGGGTCGTCTTGATATAATAGAACAAACAGCTTATAACGAATATTTAAAAATATTTCTACCAAATTCTACTGTTATAGTCCGTTGGAGACCTATATAAACAGAAATTTCTGGAAAAATACATTATCATATAATATTGATGGATGAATAATGGTGTTCTGATTTTTTTAATCCTACTAAAAAAATGAGGTTTTTGAGAATTCAAGTACCTTTTTGTTGGACATCGGTGAATTTGTTGACAAGAAATTATATTCAATTTCAATGCCCAACGGGTCAAAACAAAAAAAAAGTCAATCAATTGAGCAATCAATTTTTTTATCGAGTAAAGTAACCAATAGGTATCAGATTTCTTTTTAAGGAAAATTAAAAATTGAACAACTTACTCGGAAGCTCACGAAAAAGGAGTACTTTTTTATTTTTTCAATTAGATAGGCCTACTATAGTTTCGGGTGGAGTCAGAAAGAAAAATAGAAACTATCATGCCTGCGGTCACAGATTAGCATTTACAATGTAAGCTACAAGATCATGAAGGCAGACAAGAAAATTTTAAACCAGCGGTGCACACACGACTTTAAGACCTCTTTCACTGATTTGAATCAGTCAGCGTTTCTCCGTTGGCTTCTTATTAGTTTTTTTCCCCTTATTTTTTAAGCCAACCACGAGTTTTTACCATTAACACAGAGGCTATACAGAGAGATGTGAAAACGAGAGAAAAACGGAATGAAGAAGATTACATCTAGCATATTAAAGTTTATACCTGACCAGCCATCAGCAAACCGCCTAGTTCTCCTTGACTGTGCAAAGAAGGAGAAGAGTCTACATTCGAGGCGTAGGAAAAACGAAGATGGAACGAGAAAAAGATGTGAAAAAGAGGAAGACACAAACCAGAAAAACAACTTCAAGAGGGAAAAAGAAAAGGAACTTAATGGAAGGAGTAGCTCTCCAGTAACTTTACGAATCGAGGCAACCAGTTTACGTCGCTTAACAAACCACACAATACAACCATTATTTGTTCATTTATTATCCCATTTATTTGTTGTTTTTCTTTCCTCTACTTGATAAACAGAAGCTAAACTCCCATTTTTTGCAATGTTGCCAGGTACCCCTAACAACACGAATTTTTTTTTAAATAATTGGTTTACCATTTTTATAATATTTGTTTAATCAAGTAAGCCAACTTAATATCGAAATTGAACACTTCGATCAAATAGAAAACCAACAAACGAAATTATTGTTTTCCGGTGTTTACTAAACTCGTTCGCTAAAGCTATTATCAACACTGCAACAAGTTGAATCAATAATCAAGAATACAAGATTATGAAAAGGTTTATAAATGCGTCGACATCGTAAGCTTTAGAATTCCAAAATTAAAAATTCCAGCCCGTTAAAGAACAATAACAATAACCACCACTACACCGACGACAACACCGACAACAACAACAACAACAATAGTAATAATAGTAATAATAATAATAATAACAATAATAATTAATAATGATGATAATAATAATAATAATAATAATAATAATAATAATAATAATAATAATAATAATAATAATAATAAAATAATGATGGTGATGTTGATGAAAATGATAATACCAAAGTTAGGATGCTAAAACACTGATTTCAACTTTTCGAATGCGAGTAAAAAAATCTACTGAAAAGATGAGCCAACAATCAGCAAATAATTTTTTTCACAGGGGAATGGTCTCTTGAGTCATCCTTATTAACTATACCTATGTAACATCGATTTAAAGAGAGAAAAAAAAGTAAAAATAAAGATTAAAAAATCAATAGGCTAGTTGAAACTGGATATATCAGATGTAACAAAAATAGGCTACACCACACCGCCTGACAAATTCATGATTCATCTGACAAACGTTAGGACCGAGAAAAGCACAGTGCACACCTCGTATATCACGTCAGCTGAATGACTCATGCTCACACGTTGGCTTTTTTTTTCAGCAAAAAAAAAAATCAATTTGCAGCATACCCAACTTCCGAAATTTGAATCGATCTCATAGAACCAGTTGAAACAACAACTTTACCTGTTTTCTTGGTCTTCCTTCACTCAGTCTTTTTTCATCAAACCGGTTCGAAGATGCTGTACATCTTTTTGTCTTTTGAAAATAAGATAACCGCATTACTCCGACAGATACCACGCATTTTTTGATATTTTCAACCTTTTATAAAAACCGCCGTATTCTTTTTATTTTTAATTGCGCTGGTAACTGGTTTTAGCCTACAGGAGACAATTACACGACCGCGTGAAACGATTTTACACAAATTTCTTTCTTCGACAATAACCTTCTTTGATTTTGTTTTGTTTTTTTTTTTTTGTTTTTTTCTTAAATTTAGCCGATAACTGATACAAATTCCTAATTTCTTCAGACAAGAAGGTAAAATATAAATAAAAAAATCACAATACAACTGACACATCATAGTTAGATGATAATGTAGTCCACCGTAAGATAGACCAGATTATTAAAAGTACCCGATTCATCCCGAGCATTGCTCCAATGTGGAAAATAGAAAAAATTTTGTTAACTTAAATCAAGCTGGAGAATTTCAGCTATACATTTATTAGGTATATCCTTCGGTATTATCATATATTTCGAGAATCAAGATCACAATATTTAACTCATTACTTCAGTAGGAATAAATTATAATAATCATATGCAGCTTAGGCCTAGCAAAATTCACGAATAAAACCTTTCCTATCCGTTAGATTTAGGGTTAATGAATGGGGGATTTTGCCTGAAAAATCACCTGTGGCGTTTGTGGTATTTTATATAACTATGAAGACAAACAAACGGATAAAAGCACGGTAAGTATATTGCAGTCTTTAAATACTTCTTCTTACTTCACTTTGAAGAACATTTGCCTTTTTAAAGGAGATACCAAATTAAATAGGAGACTCTAAGGAATAATAAAATGAGACCAAGAACAATAATTTTAAGCCCTCAGAAGCCAAGATAATAAAAAAAGAAGAAAAATTTTTTTCAATTTCACTGTTTTTGGGCCTTTTTTTTAGTTGGTTGTATTGTTTTGTTCACATAGTTGAACTCTTCTTTCCACAGCGCCACTGTACTGTGAAGTCAAAAGTAAAAGACCCCATTTTAATCGTTCTTTGCTATCAATTGCTGCTGATGAATAGACTGAGATGCTCATATATCTTTTTCTCAAACTTGAGACCAATCCAGATTGTTTTTTCAAACCCAGACTTCTAAATTGTGATTTTCAGAAATATTGTTGTTCTGGTTTCTCAGAATGTTTACATACATACCTACATACGTACATACGTACATACATACATACATACATACATATTATTGTTCGTATTGTAGTATAGTATATAAGGACAAGGATAATGTGAGAATATGTTCCTAATTATAACAAATCAATAAAAAGTTCAGGATGTATGATTGACGAGAGTAGATGAATAGCAGATGAGAAATGGGTTGGGTTTAATCACCGATGAAACCCCTGTCTTGAAGACATCAACCCATAAACGGTGCAGAAAATTGTAGGCCTACACCAAATTCCTCAACTGTACTACTTCAGGTTGTACTTTTTGTTAACACAATTGAGGCTAACCTGTGAAACCCTTTACAACTTATTTTTTCCGTACACTTTCAGATACCCATTTCATCGCCTAGTATTTCTTCTCATTCTTTCAAAATTGTAGAAACACAATCGAACAATACGAACAAAATTATATAATATGGGTGCCGAAAAATTACTCTTCAAACGCATCGTAATTCACGGTTACAGGCCTCAATTGTACGATCGGACGGTTAGTGAAAAAAAAAAAATTCTTCACATACTGTACAAAACGGGTAACGATATATCGGAATAAAAAAAAAAAAAAAGAAAAAAAATCGAACTAACAATCGATTTTTAATACTCCATCGAGCAAAAACCAGCAGCAACAGCACAGTGGCACAATATTGGATCAATAGAGGAATTAGTTACAGTAAAACTCCGTTCGTCGTACCTGTGGATACGATAATTTTTTCTCTCTGCAAACTGCCCTGCGGACACTTTAGTTATTGGTACCGAGGCCGAAGAACCAAATACTTCGGTTATATTAAAGAATGGCCAAAATACATGAGGAGCAACACTAATTGTTTCTTTTGCGCACATTTCCTCTCTCTGCTTTTGACGCACTCTTGCTCCGTTTCTCTACTTGGCGCAATACTGGATTCCAAGGTCGAATTCGTAACAGATTTGTGTCCTTGCAAAAAACGTAGCCAATGTGACCGCACCAAAACAGAGACAATCAGCGAGCATAATTGGATTTTATGACCGCTGCATCCACACCTAACCTGTTCTTTTTCAATTAATACAAATTAAAATATTGGTTAATCATCGTCCGTAAAAAATCGCCAACGATCGAATCAACCGGTTGCCGGAAAATTAACGGCACATTTCGGTTATCAGTTTCCAAGATTCCTAGCACAATGTGTTGTACTGTGGTATAATTGTGAACCACACTTTTATTTTATTCGATAATTATTCAATTGCCGTGACGAAGTTGAATCAATTTCGATAGATTAAAAGGGTACCACTCATGAACGCTGATCGTTATTCGATTTTATGTGAGATGTCTCGAACTGGAAACCTCTCAAAAACTGGTCAAAGTCAATCAAAGAATTTTGTGAAGTGAATGATCCAACTTGGGAAATTCAAAAAACTCAGACCGAATAAAGCCAAAATAAAGATCCAGCGGATAACTCAAGAATAACAAAATTTTTGCCACTACCTCTTACTTGCCATAAAATTAAAAATCAACACAAAAACAAGATAATTATGCCCGACCAAAATGATAACAAGCACTCGGTGATAGATGATGATCTGAGACAAGGGTAACTTATGCAATAGTAAAAACAGGAATAGGTATACCTAATTTATGAATTTTCAACTTTTCGAGTAATTATAACCCTATTTTTGAAGGTGGTAAGGATTTGAATAAAATAAAGTTACACTACAAAATTACAAAATAAAATAAAAATATTGCAAAAGAAAATATCGATTCAACAAAGTTACGGTATTTTCCATCGAAACACTGGATATTTTAAACTCTGACGGTATAATTCAATATTATAATAATTATAATACCGCATCCTCAATAAAAGCCTGCTAATCGTTCAAACTTCAACTCATATTTTCGGTGCCGTATTTCGGGAGGTTTTATCAGCTGGAACATTTTAAACTCAAAAGGTAGCCAACTGGTACCACTGATCAACAAAAATTTACTGATAAGCAAAAACATAAAAAGTGAGGGGAACGAGCCAACGGCCACAGGGAGTTCACTTCCTTGGATACATGCCCGCATTTCTTCGCCCAACATGAAAAACAAAATAAATAGGTAGTTAATTTTCTTCTCTTTTTATAGGGGAAAAAAAATAAAAAGAAAGAATAATTTATAATTACTTTCATTTAAAAAAAAAATTGATTTTTTTCCAGCATGTAATCTTTTTTTAGGGGGTGGGAGTAACGATTTAAAGAAAACCTAAAATTATCGTTGAATTCAGGAAAATTAATGTCATTGTTATACTGATATTGAATTTTTTAGAGTAATGAGGGGGTGTTTTAATTTAATGCCGAGGAAAGTAAAGTTATTAATTATTATTTGGTTCTAAAAAACTTTTTTTTGATTACGGGGATATTGCAAAAAACAGCGAGTGACCCGTGCAAAGTAGGAGATTGCTACCTGGGTGATCTGCAACACTCGCCTTCTGCTCTTGTAGCAAATTTCACACACGTAGAAAAATAACCTATTTTTCGCAATCGTGTCATAAATAATTGTTTTCGACTTCTTCATATCAAGAAAACAAAAAAAAATACCTTCACATATTTCTAAGTAACCTCGAAAAATGAAACATAGAGATCTTGATTAAATTACCACCTCGTAAAATACGAAGTTTTCACAGTTCTTGAAAATCTGCTTGGTGCAGAAAAAACAAGAATCCACAACAGGAAAAAAAAATCAATTATTAATTTTTCGTCACGATTTTGTAACTCCGATTTTCCACATTAAGGAGCGTAAGAATGTTTTTCGTTTGGGAGGGTATAAGTTGAAAAATAATAAAACCAAGAAATCTGAAATAGCTTTGCAGCAGTGACAAAACCGGGATGGGAGCTACTTGTAATTATCACCCTCCCTCTCAACCAATGAAATTATTCTAAAAAATTCTAACGCAGTGATACTTTGCTAGAAAATCTATTTTACCAATTTTCAATAAAATTAGTACCTATTAAAAAAAAAAAAAAAAAAAAAAAAAAAACGACGCTCATGACCCCTTGGGCCATAAATAAAAAAGATACTTCAACTTCTACAGAACTTGCACTTACATAATGACAACTCATCGTGAAAATATCAGCCCTCTCTTTGATAGTTTTCTCAAAACCGTGAACGAAATTTCTCTCTCAGTTTCTTAGAAAACTACCAAACGAATACGCATCAGACATCTATCAGACTTGCGCATATATAAAGAAAATTTATTGTGAAAATTTCAGCCCAATTTCTTTGATTTTCTCAAAACCATGAACCAAATTTCTTTTCCATTTTTCCAGAAAACTACCACACGAATACGCATCAAACTTCTATCATACTTGTGCACATATACGGAAAATCTATCGAGCAAATTTCAAGCCGATCCCTTCAGAAATTTCCTCAAAATTCTAGAAAAACCTCTGTTGTGGCAATTTTTACTTTTCCAGTTATCTCGGAAACTACCGGAAAAATAAGCATCAAACTTCTATCAGATTGGCATTAACTTAAGGAAAATCTATCGTGAAAATTTCAACACTAGACTATCCTTATTTTAGTTTCTCCGAAATTTTGGAAAAACCACTTTTCAAGAATTTTTTTTTGGAAACTACCGGACCAACAGGCATAAATCTTCTTTCATACCTGGTACTACATAAAAACTGCGTGTCTTGAGAATTTCTGTCTTACCTATAACACTTTTGTAGTTTTCTATACTATGAACCAAAAATTCTTTCCAGTAATTCATTCTTTTCAATTTTTCAGAAACTACTGAACCAATAAACACCAAAATCCTATCAAACTTTCACTAACACAAGGAAAATCTACTGCAAGAACACCATGACATCACCATCTAGTTATTATTAAAAAAAAAAGTTTATGAAAATCGGTTCTACGCAAGGCTGTCAAGCTGAATAAATAAAACTTAAGCTTGGTGTAGGCTTTTGGTTTGCTCTTTAGAAAATACAGCTTCGTCTTGAAATTTTCAGATTTTAACTTAAATATTTTCTTAAATTTATGAATATACGAGTAACTTGATAATAATAAGAAAAATCAATAAAACTACGATGTGATGAAGAGAAAAAAAGGCAAAGTGGACAAAATAATATGGCTTTCAGCTATCTTTCATTTTGAAAAAAATAAAGCATAGATTTACAGCATAACGCTGGGAATACCAAAATTACAGCTTTTTTGGCTTTCAGCTTTTGGATTTCAACTAGTTTAACAGCCCTAGTTGTAAGAGGAAAAATTTATACTCAACAAACATTTAAAAAATTGCCTATATACAGATCTAATTGATAAGAAGTCCTTTTTTTTGGAAATTGGTTAAAAATATGATCTTTCTTATTCTTCAGGTCACATGTAAAATTTTGGTACACGTTACCAAATATGCAAACAATTATCTTGTTTATTAACAATATTTTTTGAGGGGTACATTGTACCCCTGTACCCCCGTTTTTATGCTACTGCCACTATATGAAACTATGAATGTCTCCCACGGAACTGAATTCAACTCTGTATTCTATAATCAAAATCCAGTACCGTAACAACCGGAGGGAAAGCAACCTTTATACAGAATTTTCGTGATCAATTGTCCACATGAACGGTTTCAATGAACGAGAAAAGTGCGAAAAAATGAAAGATCGCAACACGATACTCTTCTTGCGTAGGAACTCTTCTTTTCATTCCATTTTATTTTTCACTCTCAATTCATAGGTGCTCCATTTTTCATAATGTACCACCGTCCAAAATAAACAGGTGCGGCTTTTCAAATGGTGAACGACGAAAGAGTACCCTACAACTTCATCAGTATACCTATCCGAAAAATATCGAGTAGAGGAAGAACAAAGTTGCACAGGTATCCAAAAAATATAACAAAATATCAAATAATAAAAGTAAGACGAAGAAAAGGAGAAAACAGAAGAGAAAAAAGAAGAGGAAAAGAATTCATTATCCATCAAATAATATGGACGAGCACGTACAGATTGTATTTTGATGCACACAATACAGGTTCAAATGCAAAATACAAAACTGAGCGGGCGGGTCTTCGTCCACGAACGACCAAACCCTTCGAGTTTAATACACGGTGGTTCAATATTTTCCTAAACGCCAATGGTTCACTAGTTAAGTCTTTAGTTAAATTCGAAAGGATTTCCAGACTCAATCACGTATTTACAAACGGATAAGTAAAGAATAAAAAAACGCACCCAAAGAAGGGTGTTTGAGGTCCAGTCGTTCGTGCGTGTAGGTAAATCTATGCAGGAGTTCGGAGACGAGGCTTTACCGGACATGTCTGATGGCGAGCGGCGAAAAATTATAAGACCCGGAAATTTAACACAACGGATAAAACAATGGGAACTGTAGAAAATGAAAATTCAAAAAACTAAAAAAAAACATTTACCGTCAATGAGACACATCTATAACGAAAAGGAACTTCATAATTCATTATCATTATTTATGAACTATACTCGTAATATTATAAGGTACGTACATTCTAATGGCTCACGCAAAATATTAATTACTACACTATTCAGCAAGACTTTCCACGTCGAATTTCACCGAAACTAATACAATTTTATCCATTCGAAGAACTTAGCCCAAAGTTTAATGACTATGTTCGCTCAACATGAGGAGAATAAGCAGCGAGCTAAAGTTTCGTTCATGGACTCTTTTATTTATACGCTGAAATGCATTAAATATTTGATACAACCGAGCCACGAGTGCCATAACCTCTCATCTTTCTTCCCACTAACTTTTCAACTCCCGAATTAATCTGAAATCGAAATTATTCCGAAAGGGTGGAAAACATACGTCTCTGGCTAGGGAATCATTTCTCAAGTATTCGACTGTTTTGGAGCAAAATCTTCCAATTATAATGTTTTCTCCATTTCTTCAGATGCACACGTTAGACACATTTTGTTATGATATCTATTTATAATTCGATAACGTTGTGATCATTATTTTCGAAAACTGAACGATAATATTTCTCTGAACAGTCGACCACGTGACAACAACTAGAAATACACCGATTCCAGACAAGCCAGACTCCATAGATATTAACTATTCATTAACCATCAAGTCCAAACGCTAATCAACACTTTTGAATTTCATGCTACAACTACTCTCCTCCTTCACCATCGTTGTACCAACACCTCCACCTTTAGTTCATAGTTCATACACCATACCCAGGATGGCAGAAAAAAAAAAACAGAAACGGTGCGTCCGCACGAATTATCCGCAAACGACGACTGATTTAAAAGGACGCATGACTAAGCATAAGCCTCAATGAGTCAGCTAGAAATAAACTTCGAGTTAAAGTAATCGGGGCAATAACGAACGCCAGCGCCATAAACCGCACAGATACCACCAACTGTAGAAGTAAAAAAAAAAAAAAAAGAAAAAAAGATAGATAAATAGATAGATAAGGGGAAGGCTGACACTGGGAGAAAAGAAGAACGTTCATTTCACGATTCTCGATTGGACTTCATTTTAAATGTACTTTTCCTATATATTTTTTCATTTTATTTTATTAACGGGTATTTCAAATAGCATGTGCGCAGATGGTGCACGCTGCATTCTGGTAGATATAGTTTTCTTAACGCACGACCACAAAATGAGATCCAAGGCGGACAGACGACGAAGACGAGAACAGTTTCATTTATCAAAGAACGGTCGAGACTCGAGAACGAGTTCAAAATTTGTACACATACGTGTGCCACGAAAATCAAATTTTCAAAGCGGAAACCAAGCGAGGGTGAGTGACGATGCGCACTGTCGCAACTGGATTAACCTGAGGCTGGTTGAATCGATCAAAACGATAATGTGTAATTAAAAAGTTGAATCATACAGCAGCAGGCGAACATCATTTCATGCCAACCGAATGGAAACGATACCAACATCAAATACAAATACGAATAACGATGAGGCTGTTTCGATGGCATCGATTCTGGCCTAATCAACTAACTCGCAAACGTATACCTCAAGCCAAACATACGACTATCGCATTTTGCGAATATGTCGTAAAATTATGCATTCTTAGTTTCAATATAATGATGCATCGAGATCAATTTGGTTTAGCTGGTCAGGGAAGTAGTTCAGGTTACTCGAGGTGACGACTATTTGACGTGTGGCGGCCACTGCCCAGCCAAATAAGGAAAGGGTTTTTGACAAGGAATATAAATCTAGAAAAAGTGTGAAACTTAGAATTCGATGGGGGTGATCTGAATGAATGAATGATAACAACACTCATTCTTAGAAGGCCAACCGTGTGCTTCCATCAGGGAGGCTTACAAAGTGTGACTAGTTCATTTAAATTTTTTCAATTTTTCTGCACAGCTATGCGGTTTACAGTGAATAACTCGAAAATAAAAATTATGTAAATAAAATTTGGAAGAGATTCTCAGCAAACAAGAACTAGAAAACCACCGCAACACACCGTAGTATGTATTTTTAGTGTACATATAAGTCATTTTTACTATTTCTGTACAGACTTGGGATTTTGTTCTTTCTTTCGGTTCTCTTTTTCTTGAAACAAACAGCAAAGTATGAGTACATCCATCGATTTCTCAATCTTTAATGCGTAAACTCGAGATAATAACCTTAAGAAGTAAACGATTATTTTATTTCTCTGTATTCGTCTACCAGAAACGCAGCAACGAACTTGGCTTAAAAAATCTGATAATAATATTCAAGTTGATCCACACTCTACAGACACCACAGCACTATTTATAGCACCATCGCTGACATACTGTTCTTATGTCAGGAATTAATGTCTCAGGGTGAATTGAAACCGTTTTTCGCAGAGTTCATTCGCGGCACAGCCATGAATATTTATAAAACAAATTTTGGCTACGATACAATGAATTAGAAACGATACATCACGAACTTTTCTCCTTTCAATTGACGAAAAAAAAAAAAAAATTCAATCGTAATAAAAAATGTAGTTACCTTTCTCAGTAGCAGAAAAAGGGAAAGAAACATTCGCAGAATGGGGAAAAAGCAAAATCCTATTTTCGTTTCAAAAGCTCGTTAAACCGTTTAATAAAACGCCCAACTACACGCAAGCGACCAGTTCCCGCCTTTGCAAAGGGAAAGAGGTAGACAGAGAGACAGAGAGAGAGAAAAGAATTACGTTAAAAGGGGAAATTTCAAAAACGACTTTAACTAAACAAAAGCTTCTCATCGAAAAAGCACGCCGAGGTAGGGCAAAGAATTTAAACGGGAGGTAACAATGCGTGGAATGTTTGTTTTGTTTTACCATTTCTATTGGTTTATTCGTGTCGACCGAGCTTTTCCTTACATAATAAAGACCTTCGCTGGCGAATTTAACCCAGCATTAAAAGAATAGACACCTCATCCGATCTTTTTCAAAACACTCCATTACGTCATCGGTATTCCGCGAATAATGAAAAAAATTTTACCAATTCGCCAAGATTTTCGGCACCACAGAGGAATCTTGTTTTCCCTACAAATAAAAAGAAGAGAAAAAGAAAAAAAAGTAGATTCGGTTTATATATAAAATGAACATTCATTTAGAATGAAGTCCGATTAAGTCGTTTGAACGATTTTTAAAGAAAGAAGCATGTGTGGTATTCCAAAAGGAAAGAACGCAGTACCTAAATCCAGATCAAGGATATTTGTTTGCCAAAAAAAAAAATTACACCACGATAAAGAGCCTAACGAATTGGCCCTCTGCGCAAAATTCCAATATACTTTCCTGCATCCGTAAATAGAAGAAAAAAGGTTTAGGGTACGAACAGGTGGTGCATGCAATGTAGCATATCCATAACTCATTCACCAAAGGATAAATCCGCAAACACTGAAAGCTAATATTTACCTGAACTTCGAAAAACATTCGTAAAATAATTCTGCATTTGAAATCGTATAGTGGCAGATAGGTATTAACTTTAAACATGTTTTTCAGCAAAAAATATTTCCTCTTATCTTTTATACTAGAGCAAACGAAGTTATTAATGGTAAACGAAAAGAAGTTGTCACGAATATGAACCGAGTACTTGAGTGTATACCATACATGAAAGTTGGACGAGTAAAAAATAAGACGAGTAGACCACCCAGGAGTGAAGAAACGGAATCAGATTTAACGCTTGCAAGGTTTCCCCGCGGCTAAATATACATAAAAATATTGTTTATCCGGCTTTAATTACTTTCGATTACAGGCCGCAATAGCGAGTGCAATGTCATGTCCGAAGTCTTACTCGTTCGTCTTTTAAACCCAAATCATGGTTGGTGTAGTTAAGTAGAGGACAAAATTTTAACCTAAGAGTTCTGATGCACGAAGTTAACGAAAACTTGGCGTCTGCAAGAGTACAAGCTACAACCATAATATGATAAGGCAAATACCATAGAACTATTACCGACGTTCGAAAACATGCTACAGCACATACTCTATAATAATTAGGAAAAAACAAGGGCTTTAATATAGAATGAAAATTTCCGCATAAATACGTAAGCTGCTACCACATAAAATACATGAAAACACCAACAAGTAATGCTAGAGTAATTTATTCTAAACGGAGACGAGTATGAGGTAAGTAGTCCGCCATCATCCTCTATTAAATGAAAAATTTCACAAATTATACGAAGTAGAGATTGGACATTCTGTACATAACATCAAGCTTTCTTTAAAGCATTCAAACAAATCAAACAGCCCAAATACACAATCACGGCCTCAAAAAGAAATCCCAAAGCCAGAAAAAATAAACTGACCAGCTCACTTAATGCTATCAGCAGGATTTACCTCTGGGAGGGGGTTTTAATACGTGAAAAAACATTTTAGGAATTTTTTTGTGTTCTAGAACGTGTATTAGTGTTATTTTTTTTTTAGCTTTAGGAGATTCGACACCTAGAAAGCCCTCTATGGTTCCTGACGCCCTTTTTCAATATTTACTTGAAAATTTCTCCTTATTTCAAAATTTTGGCCCTTCCAGGCCCTCTGAAAAAGTTCAAGTTTGATACCAATAGTATCCTATCCTCCCTCTGAGGCCCTGAACATTGTGATAAAAGCTAAAATGCAGTCGCATTTTTAAATAAGCATACACAAAAATTCACTGGAGGCGTTAACTTGCCAAAAATTTTCATTCACTAATGAAAATTTCAAGGAACAATATTTAATACCCAGAATGAAGACAATTATGGAAAAATCACCATCATTCATGATAAAATTAGGAAGTTAAACAAATTAAATTGATTGAAATAGGTACATAATTTTTTATAATACATAATTAGAGAGATGATGCTTACGTTGGTATTTTGTGAGCAAAAAGTAGCGTTCATCACTGATAAGCAAATCCTCGATGTAAAGTGAATGAGCCCCACGCAAAAATGTGACTCATCTTTCACATAGAGGCACGTTCACTTAATATCCAGGATACACTTTTTGAATGAAATGTTTTTAATGTGGTACACATATTTTTTATTTTCACTACATGGTGGTGTATTCGAAAAAAAAACAAAAAAAACCAGGGTGCTTTAACCAATATCAATCCTGAAGGTACCTGCGTCGGCCAATGAAACACAACTCCAGTTCGGCGGTCCGTTTAGAAACAAATTCGGTGATATAAAATGTGTATCACATTAAATGTTCCAGTCCGCTCAGACACTAGAGCGCGTTTTTTTTTATCAAAATGAGAAGTTTCATGCAGATACACCTAAGTGAGTAAAACTGAAATGACGAACTCATAATAATGTTTTAATTTTTCTTTAATCGACTTTCCCTAAAGGACGATTTAAATTCACTATTTTATTCTCTTTAACCTAACACCTAAAAAACTGAAAAAACTGTGCTGAAGTTTAAACTGTTTACCTTGAGTTATCCTCTAAAAGTTAAAATTTCCTTACTTTACAAAATTCAGAGTAGGGTAAGAGAATAGAGAAAATTGTCCTCAAAAAACGTTTTCCCAAATAAATATTTTCTTTAACTGATATTTTCCCGAATGTGTGCTTTTCATATGATTTATCATTCTCATGAAATGTTAATGAAAATACTCTGGTGCATAATTATGATGATCATAAACTGAAAAGTGACATATCAAGAACTGTAGAGAAGAGATAGTCATTTTCACATTAAAAAAATAACCCATCTTACCTTACCACCCACTATACTATACAGGCATAGAAAAATGCTTTTTTCATAATAAATTTAAAAAAAAAAAAAAAAAAAAAAAAAAAAAAAACACCTCACTTTACTACCCGCACTACACTGTCTATACTATAAATACACGTTGATATTTAAAATTCTATTGGTTTGTAAGTCAAATCAATTTACTTTTTCCCGGACCTTTCAATTTTTTTATTAAAGAATTTTTGGGAAGTAAAAGAATTACGGACTTTCGTATTAGAGAAAAAAATTAGGGGAAATTTAGTTTGGGAGAGTCTACACAGAAAATTTTCATTCCGGAAAAATGATTTGGGAAACTAAACGGAAACCCCAAAATAGAGAACGTACATTTCATTAGTCTAAGCACGAAGTTCAGATTTTCCATTCTTCACAAGTATAACGCGAATTATGACGTTCTCCCCGATTAGATGCCCAACCTGGTGCCCAGCTAAGACCGCGTATATTCGAAAACTTCACCCTCTCACTTCCATCTACCATAAATACCACACCCATGAAATTTAAATAAATAATTATACTGCAAGCGCAGGCAGTAAAAAAAACAAAAAAAACAAAAAACATGGCCAATGAATCGTCCACCAGATGAGCTTTAATCGAATCGTTACCTCGTCTGATAAACGTAGCCTGTCGCGAAAAACTCTTTTCCAGGCAAAAAAGAACAAGAAAATCAATAAATAAAAAGTATAAAATGTAACTGTAAAGAAGAGACAAACAAATAAAGGGAAAGAAGGATGGACGAAAAGAATAGATAAAAACGGCCATTTTTTGAAGAAATATATGGAATCACTGTAAAAAGGTCAGCGCGTCAAAATGCGAAGCTCGAATATGATGGCTGAACGTGTATTCTCGCATTTCAAATGAGTGAATTTATTATTTTCTTTTCCATTTTCTCGCGAAAATTAAAAAATGACGAAGGCATTTTGCATGAAAAATTCCACACTTTGATAAAAAGTTAAGTAAAAAATTTCGCACACATGTTTGGAAAATCAGAGAAAAACGATTGGCACCTCGTCTTCACCTCCAGTCATGAGAAAGAAAATTACGTATTTTTTGACCGAAAAATTTCAAGTCCACCAATCAACAGCAATCGCTTGAATCGAATCTATTTTCGGTGGAAACAAGATAAAGAAATTCCTCGTTAGTATTTTTCAAACCGCACCTTATTCAAAACAGAGTAACAACATATTTTGTGGCCTTTAAAATGTTAATTTCAATATAACCTGCAATAAAAATTAGAAGGCTTTCTTCCATGATTTCTTTCGTGAGAGACCTACGCAAAAAATGGAACTATTTGCAATTTCTTTGATAAATAACAACCCGATATCATTTTTGAAAAAGTTTTAAAACGATGCCTAAACTTCAATAGTTAAACTCGAGTATATCATGGTTTTTTCGATTATGAACATAAGATTTTCGTGTTCCACACAATCCTCTGTCGATTTCAACTAAAAGTCTGCATCACTTTATGTTTGTACGATTTTTTCGATCTCGTTAGGAAAGTAAAGGAAAACTGTACACCCACAAACACCATCCTACCGATTTGAAAGTACAAACATAGAATAAATTGCAGGAAAAAGAAGACAAGATACTGACTTGTTCATTCCTATAATTTTTATTTCTACGC
The DNA here is from genome assembly GCA_011428145.1 of Ericerus pela. Classification (NCBI taxonomy): domain Eukaryota; kingdom Metazoa; phylum Arthropoda; class Insecta; order Hemiptera; family Coccidae; genus Ericerus; species Ericerus pela. Next base: position 1,673,930 of record WOFM01000066.1, on the reverse strand, counting down.
GTGATACACACGATCTAGCTGTGACATTCAACACTGTACATTTCCTGTACCCAAGTCCCAAATGAGAATAAACGACAATGTGAAGAAAAAAATTATTTTTCTCTATTCATATACACTCCCAAACGTGTTGAACTGTTACCATGGTAATTAAAACTGCTAATATAAACGGAAACGGAACATTTACAATTTCGCATTCAACCGCGAATATATCGTATTTCGACTACGTTTACTGAGGCGTTTCATATATTTCACTGCATTTTCCTGAGTCTGCTAAAATACATAAAATGAAAAAATGAATGCTTTGCACCCGAAGAAAAAAAAAATCGGCAGACTTGAAAAAATATGTATTAACTAAAGAAAATTATCCCAAAAAATATGATGCTATAGGTAAAAAGTTCGGAATAAATTATTTAGATTTAAAGAAAAGTAAAAAATAAAAAATAAAAAATAAAAAATAAATAAAATAGGTATAGGAAACCATGTTTTGCTCTAAATTTATGAAGGTTACTCGTACGTAAAAAAGTTTCGTATTAAAGTTATTTTTCCAAAAATTTTCAACAAAAAAGTATTCTTAAAATTTCTGCTTTCAATCCCTCCATCGCCTACAAATCTGATCCAGAGTAAAGTACTTTTTCACAAAGAACATTGTAACGTCCAATATATCCAAAATAAAACCAAACAAACACAAAATGCCAAATACAGAGAATTTTGCCACTACGAAACTTCAGAACATAACATCACTATATTTTTCAGTTATTTTGTACAATGGCACCTTATCAATAAAAATTTTGATGTTTTTTCCACAGGTAGTATAGATCTATACTCTGTTCATGCTAAGAAGTGCGTAACGTCATAAATCATATCCACACTTATCTGCTTGATACACGATATTTGTTTACTCTACAAAATGATTAACAATGTACATTTATACCTTTTCTTCTCTACCCAACTAACCACCACGTCTATAAGTGATTCTGACGTCACGCACTTCTTAGCATGAACAGAGTATAATAACCTCACAATCTCTATACTTTTGTCACCAGTCTTGTTTACACGGCTATATAATTGGGACAAAATATGAAAATTTGAACTGGAACTGATAAAGTACCAACTATCACACAAAATAATTTTAAAATATGGCAATATTACGTTTTGAAGAATCGCAGTTACAAAATTCCGCGTATATGACACATTCTGTGTTTGTGTGTATAGTTACATACTGGATATATTGGACGTTACAATACTTTTTGTGAAGAATTACCTGACTTTGGGCAAAATTTACGAGCGTTGAACAGGTTACAGCAAAAATTATAAGAATATTTTTTTTGCAAAATTATTAGAAAAATAACTTTTATTTGAAGCTTCTTAACGTACAAGCAACTGTCTTGATAAATTAACATATTTCTTCGAGTTGTCTTTGCCTACAAGAAAATCTAACATCAGGAGTGGGGGATAGGATTTTCAGTATGTTGGTTTGAGGACCATTACTAAATATTTAAACCAAAATCCCGCCAGTTATCGAAAATTTCTTTTAATTTTCCTCATTTACCAAGGCCCCTTGGTTAACTTATCAACTATTAGATATGCACAAGTTTTAATTCATTACAAGTATACGGCGCAATGACCAAAATGACCAAAATGACCATCGATTTCCCATCAACGAGGTGAAACAAAAGAAAATGTGGAAAAAGTTTCGTAAGTATCAAATATGCACGCGTTTAAAGTAAGGATTCACGAAAGTTGAAAACGTCCAATCGTCGAATGTCGGATACACCCGAGCCCACTGTAGCATCATTATTTCCAAGTAATTCTCACTGCACTACATACATGTACAAACTTAATCTCGAATAAAATCGAAATTATGACCCGTAATTTGGATTTGAGAACATAATTATTTACGTTCATAAAAGTTTTGCAAAGCATCTCAACAACGAAAATGTCACAAGAAGAAGACTGAGTTGATAGTGCTCCGTGAGAAAACACTACAAACTGGTTTTCATCATTTCTTTACACTTCAGCGGAAAACAGAGAAAAATATTTAATTCGAACCATCTACACTTGTCGCAATGTATGAGAAAATGAACCGGTTATTTTCGTTGACAAAATTAAAAATAATATCCCAGAGAAGAAAAAACATTAAAAAATATATTAACTTTGATAATTACAATACACTTCCTTGGTAGGAAAATATCGCTCAACATTTCTGAACAATAAGAATGAAAAATAAAAACAGTAAAGAAAATTATAATAATGAAAGATTCCGAACAGCCCTCGAAGATTAATGGTGAATAAAAAACTCTCGAACAAAATGTATACAAGAAAAAAAAATTTTTTTTTTGTTTTTGTTTTTCTTCCCAGCTTAAGAGTGCAGTATTCAAACAAAAAAAAACTATTACACCCACACACGTATTGTTTTCTTTCCCAAGTCAACAGACTTTGATATTGATACAGTTCGCGATTACATCACCATTCGAGAGAATTTTGAAATAATTCGCAGGTAGGTATATATAGTATACGAAAGGACAAGATTTATTCAGTTACTGAATCTCGCACTTCGCAGAATGTCATCATAAATTCGATACGACAAAATTGGCAATGAACAAAAAAAATAGAAAAAAAAAGTCGTAAACGAATTACAAATTGTAAAAGATAAAATATGTCAGATGCACAAATAAAATCCAGTTTTTTTTCCTTTCGTTCTTCGTGGAAAAAGCATCAATGTCACTGATTAGTATTCACTGATTCAGCCAGGTATAAAATATACTTAAAAACTGAATATCTCGATGCACTAAAGCATTCAAATTAACACAGCTTGGCACAATGGGCATTTCAAATAGACATAAACGTACATTCAGACTCGATAAACGGTTTATAAAAAAAGATAAATCCCGTCTAAAATAAAAATTACATCCCAGTGATGAGCTGGTAACTGAGCTGCAGCTAAAGTTCTTCAAAACAACAGCATAAATCGGAGTTTACAGCATTTGAGAAAGATTGCAGAAAGTTTGGAAGGAACGGAAGACCCGAGTTTGACTTTTTCAAAAATAACAATGTATTTTCGAAATATTTTGAAAAGAGGATAACTTCGTCGAATGGTTAACATTATGCTCTAACCTCGAGTTTCGAAGATAGGCCAATCAAGGAAAACATTTCAAAAGATAACGCGAATACATTATTTCGAACAAAGATCTAAAAAAAGTCAGATAAAGAGGAAAGAGATTTTAAATGATTTAGGGCGGCATATGGATCCAAATGATCACATCTTTAACAAGCAATTTCAAAGCTGTGCACAAGAAAAATGTCTTTCTTTTTTTTACGGCAATGACAGTCAAACTTAAAAAGTCAACAACGAATGATCATTAAAAATATTCAAATGCAGCCGGAACACGACCAGATTCAGTTAAATTTCGAGTCCTTCAATACCTAGACAATAGTATTTGCATTACGTCTGAACTTCATATTACTGCATACATCGAACAATAAACAGTTAACACTGCTCTGAAAAGCTATATTAGAGAGGAGAAAAATAGATATTTGTTTTTGCTGTAGAGTTGCGTTGTGGAATTTGAAAAAATAAAGCAGTCATTAGGCATTTTCCATCGAAATTCAAACAAAAGAAGACTCTCTAAAATATTACAGAGTGTTTTCTGATGATTACTGCCATAAATTTTTATTTTAATTTTAACCGTGAAGGAAATTAATCAGATTTGAAACAAATGATCAACCAAATTGATAAATTTTAAAATAAAAAAAACTAGTGGGCTTTAATGCTTGAAATCATTCAACATGAAGAAGCCATAATACGTAAAAAATTGACGCCTGGAAGGCAGAAACTAAGATACATACTTCTCCTTCAAAATAACTAGTTTTCTTACAGGTTTCGAAAAACCAATTAAAGAAGAAACGATTTGAAAAATCGTAATTAATATCCATTTATAATGACGAAGCTTAATGATCATAAATTTGATCAATAAGTTTTTAAAAATTATTCGAATTGATGACGAAAAAAACAAAAAGCTGGAAGAGTACACAGAGCAGTGTTCTGATTCATTTCAATGCGGGTTAGGAAATTTATATCGATATGGGTACTATCTGAAAGAAAAGAAGACAACTTCCAAGTTTTTTAAATACTTTCATAATTCGAATTCCTAATTAACAAAGACATGTGACGATTATTTTATTCAAGTTGGAAAGATACGCAATTATTCGAAAGAAATGCATTTGCCTCGAAGACACTGCAAGATACATCAAGGCAGTCAATACCACCTAATTAGAAGAATTTAAATTAATGGGAACGCAGATATTTACCACCGAAATCTTTAAAACGAGTAAGGTTTTAACCATAAAAAAAAGTTCAGCAGATTGGAATTCCATAAAACAGAAGGGAGTTCACGAAGTCGATAACTGTTAGAGGATTTGCCCCTGGAAAATGATGCCTGATTTTATGTCCGAAGGTTTTTTTTTTCGAAGAGGAAGATTGATTTTATTTCAACAAATAGCGCGTTCTAGCGAAATCATCACTAAAATATAAGGACGAGATAAAAGATCCCACTAAATGCATAGACTTGAGGCGAGCCTGACACCCGAACAAACCTCGAGTAGTTAGCAGCAAGTATTACGATGACATTGATACATTAGTATACTAATAAGATGGCGGAAGCGAGTGAGTCCATCATCAAAAACATGATCCATGATCGACAATTTTACGAGAATTGGAGGATAGCGAGATCAGGAAATCAAGAAATGAATAAAGCCTTAATTAGGGGCCGCTTTAAGATGAGCTTTGTTTATTGCATTCATCAACGCTGAAAAATAAATTTAATGGGAAGTTCATGACTGTATATTTAATGTGTCAATGCAAAAACAACTACCTACGGTACAATATATGCAGTAGCTTGCTGGAAAAAAAGATTCCTTACCGGTTCGACTTATCAATTGTTACGTGGAGACCTCATTATCAGTTGATCGATAGAAATTGACTTAGTTTTGCGGCGATGAATTGAATAAAACCTCCGAAATCACTCAAAATGTATTAAAAATATCTACAGAAATAAAATTTCATGCGAACCAAAGTAAAAGACAAACTTCAATCGTCATTAAAATGATTGAACATCTACCTATCCTATTCGAATATAATTCGCCGAAAAGTGATATGGCAAACTAACATGCGTTCCTCAAGATATAGAAACTGGAAGAAAAAAGTTACAAATTCATTTCTTATATCAGTTATATCAATATGCACTGAGATACGCTCGACAAATAAATTACAAAACTTACAGCGCCTAATCAGGTTATTGATAATAATTCATTCAACAACAAATTATGAATTTGATCTTCGTCCAGCGCTCACATTAATCGACCATACGATATTACAGTAGTCTACACAAAACCCAAACATAATTAAATACAAATCCAATAACTGTTACTCGATTCAATAAACGTTTGCCGAGTTTGAACTAAGATTCATAATCAAAATACTTGGCTGGCTCAGTGGCTCTTGTCAATACGTAGTAACGAAAATATCAACAATGATTTCGATAAAAATTATAGATAATTTACACACGTAAACATAAAAATTTTGAACTGTCAGAAGCCAAAATTTGTAAATAAAAGATTATTGTTTCATTTTCGAAGTCTCATCTACTATTTATTACAAAAAAATAGAGACGATTAAAATGTTGCAAACTTGAAGATGACTGTTTCCCATGTAACTGTTTTCCTGATCATAATAATTTTTTTTACAAGTTAAGAAGGCCCTGAAGAAAAATAATAAAAGAAGTAGCTTCACAGCTTTACAAAAGGGGCAGAACAAATCACAAATTTCACGTACATTCATAGTAACTTACAGAACTAAGTTCACGGATTTTACATGTCCCATTTTCAAGCACTTTTTAGAATTTTTGGTTAAATTCAATAAGAACAATCGAATGTGAAACAATAAAATAAATTCGCGAATAATCCTTAATGGTTTTTCACTCATACTGTATAAGATGGTTTTTCTGCCTTAAAGCTTCGAGGATGTGATTGCAGTTGCATTACCTAAGGAAACCCAAAGAAATAAGGCATTTTGAAAAATTAATTCTCCTTCGACATGTTCAACGACTAATATGGTAGTTGCACGAAAAAAAAAGAATGATTTTGTTTATTTCTCCTACAGTCTAACAGCAGAAAGTTGTTTCCTTCGTATCGGTTTTCGAAAAGAAAAAATTCTACGAAATAACTGCATTTAAAAAAAGACAGAGAATACATATAAAACAATTCCATTACAAAATAAGTAGAAGATTAATTTCACTGGATTTCAACAAAGAGCAGGAAGGAAACGTTTATTACAAGTTGAAATTTTCATTTACTTCAACTTCGAACGACCTAATTTTCGAATAAGTAATAATTTTCAAACAAAACTGAAAGACTTTTATCGGTCTCATCACACTCCCCCATCAACTGTGTAATACAATGGCGCACAATCGCTCCACCCTGTATGCCTACGCGACGTTGCTGCAGGGCGATTAAAGAAGCCCGAGTCTCCCACAAAAACCGCAAATTAAATTCACCGTGGGATTTCCCCGAAACAACAGATCCGAATCAGGTATACCAGAAAGGCTAAAAGACAAAATCTAAATTCGCAACGTTACCTGGAGGAAAAACTGAAGGTTCTCGGCGAAACATGTTCCCGTCACTTTTGTAACCGCACATTATCCGTATCGCGGATACAACAACGCCTCCACCACCACCACCAAACACATGTCTTTCGGCGAAAAACCGGGCGAAACAAGAATCGTCGACGAAGTTCAAACGAAAATTTTCGGAAAATTATCAACGAATCGAACGCGAAATTCGCACGCGTTATCAAAAACAAATTTTTTGTACGAAAAATTCGCGCCCACGAAAACGAACTTTTTTCAACGCGGATAGGCTAGATCCGCAATTGCCCCCCACAAAAAAAAGAAAGAAAAAAGGAAGAAAATGAAAAAAAAAAAAAAAAATATAAGAAATCATCTGATCACGAACGGCGGAGTAGCGTCATACATGCTTCATGTGGGGAGTGGGGTATCGGGGAGGCGAAGAGGGGCCGTTTCGACGATACAGAAAATCAACGTTTTAACACAAAATTTCGGACATAACCGAACGAGGAGAGTGGCTGCGTTCGTGAATCTCTCGGCCAGGAGAGTAGGACACACCAACACATCGAAAAGATGAATGCATGCAATTTTTCAGGTGGCTCGACGTCGGTCGTTCGTCGTTCGTTCATTCGTTTAATTCTTGGAACGACGACGACGACGACGACGACGACGACGACGTCGAAAGTCAAACGCACGATGACGACGAGGACGACCAACGGAAAAGGGTACCACCACGTTCCTCCAGTTCCTCCACGACGTCCATCGAACCACAGAGGAAAAACGCGTGTACCTTGGGAGGAAAACACTTTACAATTTGTACACAAACGAAATGAGACAAAACGAAAAAAAAAAAAAGATAGAAAAGGTGAAAGAGAATATGGAAGAAAAAAAAAGTACACTCATATACGCACAACAGAGAACGCGACAGAAATACGATAAAAGAGAAGAGAAAAAGCTCCAAGAAACGAGTGAGAGAAAGAGAATAAGTTTTCTTTCTTCTCTTTTCGAAACGAATCGCTTTGCACCTGACAATTAGACGACGAACGCGGACGACAAAAAAACGAACGACAATGCCTTGGCAATCATTGCAATGGTAACGCACTCGCTGGCTGATAAAGAGTGTGATAGTAAATATTTCCCAAGGCACGAATCAGTGGATACATTTTTATTATTTTTTCGTTTTCTAACTCACAAACATGCACGCACACACACACACACACACACACTATCTCTCTTTCTCACCTCACTCCACAATCTACACCAGAACCGACCAATCGAATGTGATTTATGCGCCTTCAAGAAACGTAATACATACTGCAGCACGTCGCAAAATAACTATTACTTTTCTCTCCTTCTCCCTCCCCACCTCCTCAAACCGACACCACTCACGCTTGACTTTTATTCTCTCGTCACCCGAGTTACGCGAACGTAAATTTTATGACTAACGGTTTCGAATTTCTTCGCCCATTTACCGCCAGATATAACCCAACTGGGTCGGGCCAGCACTGAGTTCTCTTTGAGATTGCGATCCGACAATATTGACAACGTATGCAATTACTGAGCAGCAAAAAAAGTATGCAACGCCAATTCTGAAGTGAAGAGGAGGTGCGGCTAAATAATATGAAAAATATTGAAACATCAATTCTACGCATCGTATTGGTACGTTTTCATTCTTTTTCTAATCACACCCATGGTACAGGGCGTTTCCTAGCACTGAAGAAACCCAAGAAAACTTGCATCAGAAAAACTGCAATTAGGTCCTAGGTAGTAGGTACCACAGGTGAATGGAAGAGAATCGATTAATTAAGATAATATTGATATTAAAATTTCCTCAAGTTAATTTTACCAATTTTTTTTTCTCCGAAAGAGTATCGTTCCATCCATTCAGACGTAATTGAGTGATTCGAACAGAACTTCATCAAAACATGTGAAGTGAAACGGAAAAATCGTGGTTAAGTACGGTAAAAAAAACTGCCTGAACAAAGCAGCCCAGTAAAATAAAGGTTTGAAATAAAAGTAACGGTCACAAACAAAGGGTTTCGTGGCTGAAATATGTTAGAGTAGACTCATTAATAGGCGATGAAAATTCTCCAACCCTATGTGCTAAAATTCCACCTGGAAGGGGCAGAAACATGAAATTATTTTAAAATTTTTCAATTTTCAACTATCTCTAAGCGATGTACAATAAACTCGCTTCAATTAAAATTATTAGATACATTTTAGATTAAAAATTTTGTATTATACATTTTTTCCATAACCAACTACCATAAGCACTGACATAAAGGGTGGTGAAAAGGGTATTTTAAATAAAAAAATTGTAATAACCTTCATTATTTTCTTATTGATAAGCTGAAAATGAATAAAGACGCAAAGATGATGAAAGAAATCAGCATACAGATATTCTCCATCGGTACGTACTCCATACATCATAATTCATACTCGTACACACACATATGGTGCCCTAAATAACAGAATCAAACTTTCAGAAAAATAAAACAATTAAAATTTTTGAATTATTTTTCGGATGTCTTATTTCCAACATTCGGGACACAATGTATGTACTGGCTTGAATTATATGATGTACATACTACATACTGATGGAAAATATGAGTAAGCTAATTTCTTTGTCTTTACGTCATTAATCATTTTCAGCCTTCCAATAAATAATTAATACAGACTATTATAATTTTGAAAAAAATACATTTTTTTACCACCCTCTATCTCAGTATTCAAGATAGTAAGAAGAAAAAATGAATGGGAACTTTTTATTTTAAATTTTATCCGCATCAATTTTACACTGAAATACTTTTATTGTATATCGTTTATCTATCGAAGAAAATTTAAAAAACTAAAATTTGTCACACATTGTAGCCTTCTCGGCAGCAAGGCAAATGAGAGTGGAACATTTTTGTCACTTATTAAGGAGTCCACGCCTAACATATTTCAGCCGTAAAACCTCCTGTTTTCTACCATTAATTTCATTTCACTTCATTTCTAATGAATCAACAAAAATCGGATGATTTTCTCAGAAAAATCACAAAAAGGAATATAATATTCTCAAATTCTTGTAGATCACACTCGAACCAGGCAAGTAAAAAAACACCGAGTCGATCTTAAATTAATTGTGGACTAAGTTTACAATGAATAACTTAAAAAATCGTTAAACTGTCAATAGAAAAAAAACGAATTTTTTTCCAACCAAATGAAAATAGTTGCTCAGAGCTAAAAAAATGTGACATCCGATGAAAATGTTTCAATAAACCATTTGGCGCAAATACAACGAGTGCTCCTTCATCACAAGTTATAAAAAAAAAAAAAAAAAAAAAGCATTAAGCAGTAGGCACGAGCCAACATTTTGGCAATTTTAGGAAACGAAAATTGTTTAAAACATTATTTGTGACTCAAGTCTCAAATTTATTATACGAAAAGCAGGCTCAGTCGTTGTTATAACTATTACTATCATTATCATTATTATTATTATTTTTCTTTCGTTTGCAGACAGAAATGTACGAGAACATGCATCAAATCATTTATACACCGGGTATGGTTTTTTTTTTTTAAATCCCAAGGGAGGTGGGCTTCAACCTTTGAATAAGACGAACAATTCATCATTGTTAAGATAAAATTATCATGCAATAGTGTTTTATATCACACTGCGTTAGTGGTTCCAAAATTACGACGAATTACCTTCGCATAGGTTCGTTTGTCTAAACGGTCATGGACACGAAAAGAACACCTACACGATATTTTTTTCTACTCTCTTCTACATTACAAAAGCACATTTATCTTACAGTTCACTACTTCCAGACATGAATAGAAAATAAAGTAAAAAGATTCTGAACGATTACGGTGCTGTATTCTGAGCGACAATTACAGGCCGTTCACTATATAGGTTAGAATTTCTAGGCAAGTAGCAATAATGATCACAAATCGTTTGTAGTCTGGTAGGCAAATGTTGAAAATAATCGAACACGAAAACTATAAGAGAGCACAATCATTCAATAAATGCATATTTTTGTGAAAAAACTATGAAATAGTAAAAACAACATTTTCACGTTTTATCACAATGAACATATATTTTTTTTTAAATGATATGAAGCGAAGTTTGATTAGAAAAGTAATTTTCCAAATAAATCAGATTATAACTTTTAACTTTGCACTTTCATCATTTTGATAGGTGCAAAAATGACTCAATCATATACGTTTCTGTGAGGAAGATAAATAGAATTAATATTTGAAAGAAATAATACTCAAATGTTCACATTCAACAGAAACTCTCAATCTCAAGAGCAGTAGCTCTTCAAAGCATTTAGCCAAGAGGGTTAAAATTTCAAATTTAACCAAATTTTCTACAAAAAACTGCCACTTTTACAAAACAGGCAAAAACAAACAAAAAATGTCATCAATTATAACGATTTTGCCAACTGAGATCGAGCCAGGGGATGAAACACTCCCATACCCACCGCTAAAAGAATTCTTGCTCGAGGTTCGTAGGTATAAAGAAAAAGTCGAAGACTACAAAATTAACAAGCCAAGAGAAAACCTTTAGACACCAATAAGATTTTGAATCAATCAAATTGACCAATTTTTCAAACATTATCAACCTCCGAAAGGATAATCAACATCTTCGACATTATCAGATAAAGAAGTAAGTCTCCAATAATGGCGAAGCTTTATTTAGACCTTAAGATTCAGACTAAGCCTACTTCCCAATAAGGAAAACGCGTGTAACAACATTCAGGATAATCAACGTAAAAACGAAACATTCCAATAAAAATAAGTATAAATTGAATGAAGAACATCAGCCAACGCAAACAGAAGTAGAATCGTACTCGTATCTTATACTTATATGATTCACGAAAAAAATAGTTATTTACTAAAAATTAAAATAAATATAAAACTAAAAATGGCGTTTGTACACATTTTTCCGAACTACTTTAAATGAATCCTAGATACATAGAACAGCAAAACAAAGTTCACACTTTCAGGAGCACTTACAAAATTGTACATAAGATACCTAAACTAAGAAATAACAAAATTCGATTCGAACGACTAAAATTAATTTCTACGTTCACGGTTCAACGAACGGTTTCAAATTATTTTCGTTTACGATCATAAATTACCTGTAATACTAGAAGCATGCGGTAAAATAACTAAAACAGAAGTTTTATAATTGGTATTAAAAGAAGTTAATGCGACAGAGTAAGAGCAGAAAATAATCATAAAGAAAAAAAACCGGCAGGGACTTTTTCAGCTGAATAATCTTAATCTCCATTTTCGTACTTGGAGAGAGAATCAAGCAATGAAATCAGGAAGCCCGAAATCATTCTCAAAGATATGAAGGTTTAACTACAGAATCTATAAGTATCTTATACATAAAAACCATTTCTGTAAGGCTATCACAAGACCAGTTTTGCAGACATATTTGGCGATGGATATATTTGAGTCTAACTGAAAATTGTTTTCTTCTTCATAATAACCTGAGAAATAGGGCTAAAGGGATGTCCAAAGCTCCATATGCGCTAGGTTTGAAAATACGTGAAAAATAGAAAAGAAGCAATTTAATTCTGCGCAGCCAAAGCAGCGCATATTTTATTGTGAAAATAGACATCTGCATACCAATAGACACACACTATCAAGATATGATACATGCGCAGTAACAAATATCGGAATTTAGAACATTTTATCAAGATTCTATCTCTGATGTGTTCTTGATCAGACAGAAAATTTCTTCAGCTGTATGTCTCTGATAATATCATATCATTGCACTTGGTTATAATTGATAATTAGGACACATTTTTCTAGGTCTGTGGAAATTACTGTCCCATAGCAGCATTATATACACTCTACACTCAACGACAAATAAGTTGAGCTCTGATGTTTAAGGCTCATTAATGCAACATTGTTCTAATTGGTCATTCAACTATTACAGGTCATCACTGGCCATTAAACACTTGTATGTCATACTGCCTATCTCCTTCAGAGCTCAACTTATTTGGTGCGGAGTACAGTCTTATCTTATACATAAAAACCACTTCTATTACGCTATCAAATTAGGCGTGTATTTGAATCTAACTCGAAATCATTTTTTTTCATATCACCTCAATGCACTTGGTTAATTGATAATTCCGCAACATTTACGTAGGTCTTGGTGATTTATTACTGCGTAGCAGCATTGGGTAATTCTCTAGTATGTATATAAAAGCAACTTCTGGAATGCTATCACCTGACCAGTTTTCAAAAAGGTGACCTTTAATAAATGTAAGGGAGAGTAAATAAAATATTGCTTAGCAAAATAAAAATTGTATGTGAACAGCAACGTATCCACTTCTGTAACACTATCACATGACTATAGTTACATACATATTCTGCTATGTGTATAATTGAGTCCAACTCGAAATCATTTTTTTCATCACAATTTCATATCAATGCACCGAGTAAATTGATAATTCTATATTAGCGATGTATAGTGTGAACATTAACGATTTGTAAAGTACAGAAATACCGTTCACTAATAAACCTTAACCAAAATACAGCCACAATTAATCTTGACGAGGCCATAAAAAATACCCTTACTTAAAACCAAAGTAACCTTGAAAATGAATTTCATCCTCTTCTTCACACTGATGTAAGAAGAAAAATTGTACATAATTACACACGTCTACGCAGATATGGAAAAAAGTAGTCTTTTTTTGTGTAATTCAACATAGTAATTTTATAAAAAATAAGGTGTATTTTCTTAAGTCTGTACAGGTTTACTTAACTCTGATCAATTTTTTTCCATTCAGTTATTCAAAGAAGAGGGTCTGCCTTATCTTTCAGTTAGCTCAAAATAAGGCTTAAAAATACCATAAATTCAGTTTTTTGTGAATTTTTCAAAACAGTCAAAAATACACAGGCTCTTATGAAAAAAAAGACTGAACATTCATTCGTTTCTTATCAGCCCAATCGATGCAGGTGCACTCTGAGCTTATACAGTCCTAATTACAAAATAAACCAAAGTAACAACAACGCAAACAAAAAGAAATCTTCCAAAAGTTATTTCTCATAATTTATCTAAAAATGTTCGATCTTCTCTCTATTTCCTTTTTTTTTTATTTTTTTTTTATTTTTTTTTCCAAATACAAACATTTTTTAAGACTAGAAAGGCTTCTCACACAGTGTTTTCGTCTCTAAAATATTTACTGAATAAAATCAATGAATCTTTCATTTCATTTTTCCATGAATGATGATGTGGAAAACAAAGATCAATTTTTCTTTTTTTATGTATAAGAATTTACTGTCAAGACCAGGAGATAGAAAAACTGATGAGAAGATACCAGTTTTTGATTCGTCTACATAGTTGCATTTGTCATTACCATAATTACTCATTATTTGCGGACAATGATTTCAACAAATTATCGTCCCATACACTAGATTTAAACGCAAAAACTAATTCCGTTTCATACATGTCCAAGACTGTCCGAAATTTCAGAAACCAACGATTTAAATCGCATATAATATAGGTACTCTACATAGCATAAACTACAAAGACAAGCCAAAAGAGAAGCGTATTTTAAAATGCATTCTGTACCTTCGGTTGAATACGCCATTTACTGCAGTTCAGGAAAGATAACTGTTTAGAGAAAACGGTTCATACTTCATACACACAGTAGTAGAAACAGTAATACTTGACTAGATCGATCCACTCACCTGAAACAAAGCAAAGAAGCAAAAATTGAATTAACATTAATGAATAAATTATACCACTACAAAGACCATAATTTCGCCACTTTGAACCTTCATCCATACTACATACATTGTACTCATACGTAGTTAGCCTACTAGTTGATTTTGGAAAACATCTTAGTTTTTCAAGTTTCAATCAAATTAAATTTTTTCTGAACGTTCATTCAATATACAATAAATATAATCAATAGGTCACACTCCTTTGATTTTTAGAAGTGCGAAAGTTCAACTATTACGAAGAAACATACTTATTTTTGACCCTTGCGAGAGGTATCAAATTTTTGACAATTTACAACTGACTTTGAGCTCAAAATTAAATCTCAATTTTGCATTAAATAATTAACTGAATATACTTGGCAGCCCTTCCACGGATCTTTACAAGTTACTCAAGGCTTAAAAAAAATATTGCTCATTTGATCCTACATTAAATACAAGTATTTAAGACCATTTAAACGAAAATTAAATGATTCATGACAACGAATACGCACAAGATCTGAGATGCGCGAAGACATATTCTGTCACGTTCTTATTCTTCATTTCTTGATTTCATTTCGAAGTACGAGTCAATTACTGCAATATCGGTTCCGTTGCCAAGGATGCTAAGCAACAGCACACTTGAAACTTTTTTCACAGCTTCGCGCTGAACTCGAGCAATAAAGAATAACCTGAAGACGATCGACGACGAGGAGGAGAGAAACAGGTACTGCATGCAGTACCACCATACATAATGCTTTTTTCGTTTCGTATATTACATAATGAAAAACCAACATAATAAAATCATCTCTACGTATGGAAACACGTCGTTTCTAGGCATTCCATATCCACATCATAAGATAGGCGTACGTGCAGATGCGGTTGAAGTAAGAAAGAACACAATATCTATGCATACTACGAAGAAAAAAAAATTAAAAAAAAAATATACATGTATGTAACATTATTTTCTGCACGAAAGAAAATGTAACATTTAGCTTTTCTGCAGCTACAACACCAAGTTCAGAGTAAATTAAACAGCGGACATTAATTCGCAAAGCCACACATTTACTGGCACTCGTTCAAAAACTTTTTTCACATTAACTATGCATCAGTTCGGTCAATTAATTATTTTTTCTTTTTTTTTAATGTTCCATGTAGTAGTTAATATGTATAAGAGCGTCAGATCTTTTTTTTTTTTTTTTTTTTAAATGACAGAAAAATTTAATGCATCGTCCTACGAATATTGTTACCACCTCTGTCTCCTTCCGGGAATTGAAACTACGAAATTTTACAATCGTTTTTCGAAGAATTATGTAAATTTGATTAATAAAACACAAAAATAAAGCGGTTATTCAATCGGAAAAAGTAGACATTTGGCACGGATTTCGAACTACTGAAACAGAGACACTTTTTTCGAAATCGAAATAATTTGTGTATTTTCTACAAATACAGACTTGGGCACCAGGCGTGGATAGACGTCGAGGCACCGAACATGGATGAAAACTTATAATGACCAGTTTAACCTCAAACAAAAGGAGTGAGCGAAAAAACGATGCAGAAAGTGGAGGAGAAGAAAATAACTCACTGCACACATAGTGTCAAAGTGTCAACCTCTCACAGTAAACAAATAATGCCTACATGATGACATTTTTCTCTCCCTTCCATAGGCACCTTTCTCGAGTTTGATAAGATAACAGTTCCAACACGTTAGCAGGAATGACAAGAGGGGAGGGGAAAAAATTCCTCCGGCCAAGAATTTTTAGGAGCCAGGCATTCTCAAAAAAAAGAGAAAAATACGTAGATTTTCATGGAAAATCTACTGAAAAACCTTTGAAAATTCATTCGATCGCTCTGCTCGCAAAATAGGCTTTCCCAATATTATAAAACCCTTTCTAAAAATAAATCTTTATTACTACACTGATGCATACATACAATTTCCAATTTTTTAGAAGGGCCATCAATTTTTTCTCCCCAGTCCCAAATTTCTTCTCTACGACCCTGCACGATAATACAGTATTTTTGATCTACTCCGCAACTCGCTGCAGACTATGTGGTAGTGGACGATGTGGAAATCGGAAAGAAGAAGTATAAAACTATTTCATACTTCTAGAAATTGGCGATAATTCAACGAAATTACGCACTAGTTTACGAATCACGTAAGTATTTTAAATGAAGAATGTTTTCAACGATCACTCTCAGTGTATTTCATTTTTTTTTTCATTGAAAAGAAAATGGAGAAAACATGGTTAAGAATTTCAAAATATCTCGAAATAATATTTTTTTAACGTATATTATTAATTGTATTATATAAGTCATCATCTCAAGAAGAGCATCTAAAATGAAACAATGACAAATGTATACGCGATAAAGTGTAACCAAGCAGCTAATATCATTTAAGATCAACGACATAAAAAGCCAGAAACTATCCGCTCATTAACATTGTACACCTTCAATTTTTATTATAGAAGTTTGAGAAAAAAATGAAGCATCTACTCCCAATTTAGCAGGCGGGGAACTTAACCTAATTCAAAACCCAATCAGAAAATCGTTTCTGTTGATCAAGAAAGGTCACCCAAAGATTCTCTCACGCTCAACAAAGCAGAGAAACTGCTGTCAAGTACAAAATATAAAATAATTCGACAACGATCGATGTTGTCTCATTTTTGCCACTCAACTAGATCACGATTTTTCAGCCAATATCAAAATTCTCGGAAGTATTGTAACTTTCCAGTTCTTCCACAAAAATTTTCTACGCAAATTACGACATATTTTCTACTCAGTTTTCGTATGACATCATGTAAGGTAAATAGTGATCGAAAAATGTAGCGCAACACACGAAATAAAATGGAGGCACGAAAAATTGTGTTTAAAAAAATACAACACACGTAAGTCTAATTAGTAATTCATATATAACACGCTATGATATGTACGTATGGGGTCGAGAAAAAGATCTTTTCTAGTGTGCGAATATTTTTCATTTACAAATCATTACATTAATGAAAAAAACAAGAGAGCAACTGAACAAGATGAAAAGATGTTATCACGATTAATTAAGTCTAGTGATGACATGCAGTAATGTTTCTTCGATAAAAATCAAATTCCATTAGCTAATATTTTTTAAAACATGTCTCCATTTCATATTACAGTATTTTTTCGCCCTATTATTCATGACATTTTTCGAATAGTAGACGTACGAGTATTTCATAATAACGGAACACTAAGGATGATTTTACTGTAGAGAAACAGCCCCAAAAAATGTTCCAATTTCATTACATATGTTTAACTGCGTGATACACGAATCGCGATATATGACATATCTGCTAAAAAATAATAAATTTAGGTTAAAAACATATTTTTAAAAGATAAGCTTTTATATATAATACATATATAGGTATATATATTTTTTTTGCTTTAGCTTCATGCGAAATAAACATTATTTTGTTGCAGAAGATTGGCTGCAGTATTGGTGTATTTTAAAATCGCAGTAGTGAGTAGAATAAATGCTTATAATAAACAGAGCAAATTCAGGATAGATGGTACTAGAGCATTATCAAAAAAACTGAATTTTTCTTTTTATTCGTTAATGGAACACATGTCTGAATATTTTAAACCCAACAAAAGACGCTAAAATCCTATAGGAAACTCATCAAAAACCACAAATAATTGAAAATAAAAGGTCTCCACCAAAATGACGAGTTTTTGTTTTTCGAATTTATTTAAATTCAATAATTTTATACTCAACCCATTAGATTACCAACAGGAAATCTTAGTATGCTAATGTCTTTGACCATCTCTACTTCTATGTTCATTTTCGGGGTCATGCTCCGATAATGGAATAATACCGATCATTATATGCGATTATGAAAAAATATCTTTCTTCACCACCCTGTATCTTAGCCTTTAACGATAGTAACGAGAAAAAAATGTACAAAAACTTTTTCGTTTCAAATTTTACGTACAATATTTTTATACACAAGTTACGATAAGTGTTTTTATTGGATTTTACTGTTACTGAAAAAAAATTTAAAAACTAGAATTTAGTCACGTTTGCGAGCTTCTTCTTTCAAAGAAGCTGAGTCCGAGCCCGGGGTAGGAGCGTATTCATCACTCATTCAGGAGACCACCCCCACCATACTCTAAGCGTCGAACCTTGACAGCAGTATTCTTTTTCAACCTCAATTTTCACCTTATCTGACTGAGCTCAAGTATTTAGCCTATGCACAGCGGAGAAACCCAGCCACATTCTTGATTCTTCACCTTCACAGGATCTCGGCCGACAACAGAGTATAGACGAGAGAGCGCCAAAACTTCCATGTAAAATGTTTTTAAAAAAGCAATCACACTGATTGGCTACATTAATGCCTGAATCCGATGCAATAAAGCTGCCCGCAATACATCGGCAACTGTTTCACGTATATTTCAACGAACTGATAAAATTCTCAAGATAATTTTCTGTGTATTCAGCGCCGACAAACGATAACGCTGCGCGATCTGCAATTAATTATGCGAATGAAAGAAAATGCACTCGGTTCTCCTGAGAAGCCATTAAATAAATAGTCTGAGAACAGTTTCCAGACTTTTTACGCGTACGACTATAACACAGTAAAGGTAATGAATACAAAATTCACCGAATGAGGTAACAGCAACTAACCAGCGCAGCCGTAAAGATGGTGTTGGTGTTTTCTTCTTTTTTCCAAAAGTGTATCCGTATATACAAGCAACTTCATACATCGTTTACGCAATTCAACTAATTTTGCTATTATACATAGAAAAAAAAAGAGAAAAGAAGTATCTTTTGCACGTGAATGGTAAATTATTAAAAGATATACATGGCAACAAACATACTGTGTCCGTATACTTTTACAATATTTCGTACCTATGTCACTATCTGTGAGTGGACCTAAGAGAAAATATTTGAAGAAAAAAAAAAACTTACGAAGGCCAAAAATTTTTCAACGTTACTTACACTGTTGTTAAGAGACAGATAATCAGTTTCTACAGTACTGGACCTACAATAAGATGAGTAATTAAAAGTAAAACATTTTTATTTTTGAAAAGCAAAGACCGCTGAAAACGGAAGATGTAGGTAACTTATCTGGAAAACGTTCAAATTTGAAAGCTAATTTAGGACAAAGAGGAAGTTAAAAGCCTCCAACTGCACATCTACCAACGTATATGTACAGTCTTCACCCGATTCACACACACCGAAAGAGGAAAATATTGGTTCAAAGAGACGAGGATACCATCTGCTACCAGCACCCAATTTTTCTCGTAGCATACAAAATTTCCGAAGCATCTACTGAAGTACCAACCAAAGAAACACTTTTTTCACTCAAATCGAACTGAATCAAAACTAACCATTCGAAAGTAACCTATACTACCGCAGTGTAACACAAAGACAAAATACAACAAATTAGAAGGAAACACAGTGCACCTGTTGGTTTTAAAAGCATGTTTCTATACATTCGTTCGCAAGCCACTCTCTTGAATTGTGGCTTTTTACTTTTTAGCCTTGATACACAATGAATCGGAGGGAAAAAGAGTATTGGTACATTTTACTGGACGAGGGTTCGATGAAGAGATCTAATAAAATTACGCATCACTAAAAAGTATACTGTATAGGCAAAGACAGAAAACTGGTAGCTGGAAGAGTACCAAGTGACGTGCAACAATGAATGGGTACCACCGCGAGTCCAATGAACCGGACGCAGGCTGCAGAAGATCCCAAACTTCAAACACCTTACGGGCTAGTTCAGCAATTTTGCATTTCACAAATAAATGTAATTTACCTCAACAAACATTTTTCTTTGATAAATATCACATCACATTGAGAGGATTTTCAACTTTTTTCTTCTTCTTTTTATTGGTCCAGTAATTGATAAAAAGGTAACAGAAAAAGTATAGAAAAAATCTACAAAGAAACGGTTTTCCTCCTTATTATTATTTTTTTACTTCATTTTTTCAAAAACAAAAATTGATTTATGTTTTCACTTGCGCACGTCAACTACAAGAAAAACGGAAAAAAAAAAGAAAAAAAAGAATACTAACGATGATAAAACGCAGGTGTTCGTAATTATATACACAATAGCATCATGAATAATAAAAGACGTTGTCGCAGTCGAAGAGGAAAAAAAGAAAAGGATAAGCTAAAAAGCTAAGAAGAAATGTGCGACAAAAAAAACAAAACCCATAAAAAAAGGCAGAGAGAAGGGGGAAAAAAGCGCTGCTGTGTTGACTGACATCGAATAAATACAGAAAATAAGGCGAGGTCACGTGATTCCAGATTTATATTTTGTCTGTCTTCAGCATTACCTGTGGAGAGAAGGTAAGAAAGATGTGGGTCGTTTCGAACTGTTTCTTGGACGTCGGAGACTCCGTATCTTAGCAAACACGATTCCGTACTGAAAGAGGAAAAAAAAAGAAAAACTTGAAAGCCCTAAGACCGACTATTCTCCGTATGCCCGTTAAATAAAAGAGACTATCTTGATAAATCAAAACTGAATGAAAAATCTCGCGGTAAGAGAACGTTCAAAATAGGTCCGTTTACTGAAAATTATCATTTTTACAATTTTGTTTCATTTTACAATCATATTCTATTCATAAGTCAAAAATACTGCTAATGAAGATGACGGCGTATATTTCATTTCATTGGATATTTTCAATTTCCACCCTCTTTTTCACTTCTACTTATTTCTTTTTTTTTGTTTGTTTTTGTTATTTTGTTTTTTAATTTTGTCAAGTGAATGTCGAAAACACAAGTAGCAATACTACCCGAGTACAAAATATATTAAACGTCATTCGCCATGAAAAACTGGCGAGAAAAACATTTAAATACATTTTTTAACGAAAACAGTGACAAGAAGTTTCAAGGAGCGAAAGTTAAAAAGAAGGAGAAATGTGAAAAAATGGGACAGGTTTCGGTCGAACGGACGCTTCGTGAATTTTTTTTAGTCAAAATATCGCAGTTTTTTCATTATTAAAGGTGAAAGTTTTTTTCGTTTTTTTTTCACCAGATTTTGGTTTCTATTGCTTTCGAAAATGTAAAATATATCCTTCGTTGCCATTTACATGACTTATTTTCTCTCAGCCATAACCGAAAACAAACGATTTTCGAACATTTGAAGGGATGAATTCTCCAAATGACAATGTGTAGATTATTTATAGAAATAAAGTCTATGACACTTCAGAAGGGATTTAAATTTTATTTTTCTGTTTTACTTTCGAATATGTTTCGCACCTTCCATTTTTTTTTTCTTTGTCCTCGGTTTTTTAAATTTTATTAGCTTTGGGGATGGGGGTAACCACATAACACTCTTCTTACTGCGCCACTGGACGAAAAGTTTTCCTAACTGAGGAAGTTAACAACCTTGAAAGATTTTAAAAATCGAATTTGGAAAAATATAACATAATTCTACATTCTTTATGAAAGAATTGCAAAGGAAAGTGAGCAAAACTTAAAAATGCTGTAAAAAATCGGCACTTTTCAGAAAAACAATCGAAATTAGTGTTACACGCAGCAAAGTTTTTAATCACTGAGGGTGCACGAAGTAGATCAGATGTTTACGACGAATTTTTCTTCGTTTAGATCAAAAGGATTGAGTTTCAAAGTTTGAAGCAGTTCTCCTCCCACAGACGTGAATCTGATTAATCGTTCTTAGCCTGAGAAGTTGTTAAAATTTTATGAAATGACGCACATGGAAGCAACTAATGAGCATTCTTTGAGTAGAGAATTCCGTCTCAAAATCAGATATTACGTTACATTCTGAATTTAAAAAATTAACTGCGTCCAAATAATTGAATTTAAACCAGCACAGCGAATTATAGGTTGAAACAACAATTTCACGAAAAATGATCGATAGCTTGGTCTCAGCGAAATTTCTTCGTTTCAGAGACGAAAAATCAAATGATAGGTGAAAACAGTGGATTTAAGTTTATTCCAGATCTGATCTCCAAAATGGTAATGAATAAGCTGAGGAAACAAATTGTCGAAATATCACAAAAACGACTTACTCCGTATTAAGTAAAAAACATTTAAATGAGAAGTTAGGGAGAGAGGGTACAGACATATTTTGCCTAATAACAGATAACCATACAAATAAAATTTACTTTTCCCAACACATGTCACTAAGTAGGTGATTTTGCACTTCTTTTTGAAGCGCAAAATTATGAATTCATGACCTATGATCAAATTTCAACAGAGAGAGCAAAAATGCGACAGCGGGAGCAAAACCAGTCCATGGCTCGAGCTGCAAACCCGAACTCACCGAGGACAGCTCACTTTGCGCTCATGTAATGAAATATACTATTTTGCAACATCTGCCGATTAACTATATTTTTATACAAACCTTGATGATGTATAATTCAGGCGATTTTAGAACCAATTAGAACCGATGTATGAAGTCCTTATACTTTATGCATAGGTCTTTATTTTATACACTGTCTTGGGCGCATGTGTCAATTTATACACTAGTCCTTCTACAAATAACCTACATCATTTTCTTTAATTTTATATACTTTTTTTCTCTTTTCATAAAAATTTCTCTTTGAGGATTTCAAACCACTGATTTCTAAATTTTTAGGCTAGCTATGTAATCCCTATGCCACGGATATGGTTTGAGAAGAAGGTGATAGTTTGCGCTTATATGTCTGCCAATTAACAAAATATTTATTCATCTCAATATTCTTTTTTTATTTATTTTTTTTTAGGGAGAGGGGGAGTTGCAAAAAATAGTGAGTGACATATGCGTATATAGTAGGTAGTTGATACTCGTGTTCACTCCGATCAAAATCACCAACTTTATGCACTTGTATCACAAGTAACTATTAAAAATCAACATTCACAAAACGAGGAAATGAGAAAGTGTGACGTATACTTGGAATGATGCTGCAAATACAGCCTTTTCCATACTTTAGTTAACGCTATCATAGTACCAAAAAACACATTTTCTGCAGCACCCCATAAAGTTTGTTTACATCGAAGATATTTCATTTTTTACAACTATTCTGCGTCCACTGAACTTTGAAAAGCTTCGAAAATAAAATTAATACCAAACCCAAAATTAAGGTACCGAACATTTACAAAATGTCCATAATTTTTTAAAAAACGATAAAATTAATGATAAAATCCAATCTTTCTTCCTTTTCAACAACACGATACGAGGGAATAAACACCACCATTGAAATAACCTCCCCAAATAAAATCATCAATGTAGATATTATTTTATTAATTAATTCTGTGCAAGTGATCAAAACTAGCGCATAAAAACACAAAACTACATGCGAGAGATCAAAGACGAATATAAGAAGCTTCCAGAGCCTTCTTACTCATACAAAAGCTTTAAATCTAAAAATAGTGTCTCTGAGGGAGGTTTGTGGTGGTGTAGTGACGCGGAGGGGGTTGAAATACACAACAGAGAGAATGTGTTTTTTTGCGAATACCCCCTCCCTAGGATAGTACTACCCACGTTCTTCACAGAGACAGATCTCCATCAACCATACAGAACACGCATTTATGCCGGAGCCTGAAAATATGGGAATCATATTGCCAAAATTTCGTACTAAACCTTCATCTATCTTACTAGCACAATCTCCTCATTCAGCGGACACCATATGTGAGTTTTTCATCGAGTTTCACGTCGTCATCAATTAATTGGTGCACTTTCTACACGACAAATGTAATGTTAACAGTTTTCGAGTAAATACTATCTTCGTAAACGTCTAATTAAAATTTTATAGTCGTCCGTTGAAATACTATTTTTTCAAGTACAGCAAGAGAAAAAGGATGCTTAAAAATAACAAAAAATAAAAAACTTAAATATGTTGATACGCATAAAGAGTTTAAAGTACTTCAGCTGAGTATGCAACAAGGTGCTTTAAATTCTCATCGTTTTCCTTTGCCATTTACACATAGAGTACGTACCTATTACGTAAAAAATAAAATGAAAAGAAAGAAAGAAGACGCCCACAACTTAAACATAACAAATGACTGTTTCACAGTCTACGCATAGGCATTAGTTCTTTTGTGGAGTAAGTATAAAAGAGCTTGGAATATGAAAACAAATAAGAAAAGAAAATGACAGAACTTTCCGTCCAAATGAACAATGCCGATCCCATTTCCATTGGAAAATCAAAAATTAAAGAAAATTTTGGTGATAATGAGATGGAGATAGTAAAAATCTATCATCTTATAATTCAAAAGGCTGCAAAACAAAACATACAAAGGCTGTATGTTCATAGCCTCATTCAGCTGATTTCCCACAACTTTCGTAACATACGAGTACATCAAGTCTACGCAGTAATGAATAACAATTTTTTAATTTCAAAATTTTTCCAAGCGGATGATTTGAGGAAGTATCAATAATAAATAATAAAAATAAATAATAATAATAATAATAATAATAATAATAATAATAATAATAATAATAATAATAATAATAATAATAATAATAATAATAAAAAGTATGTAAGTACCTTATTATTATTACGTTCTAATTTTGCGATCATGAGACACAAACCGAATTCGTAAAAGGCGATGAAGTAAATACAAATTTTCCATATTTTTTTTTTTTTAAAGCAAGGGAGGAAGAAAATCCACCAAACAAATGAAACTTTGGCAAATCCTCTTGTTAATTGTCTTCCAGTATGAACTAATCAATTTCGAACTTACACAATAAAAACAATGTGAAGACCGTTTTCTCATTCTAACCCAACAACAATTTTAAAACAAACAACAGACCAACTAAAATTTCCATTTTAAAATATTTTGAAAAGTTGTAACCTACGCAAAAATAATAACAAAATTTGGGAAAACAGAAAAAAATCCAAACTAATCAACTTTGAACTTCCGGCAAAATTTTTTACATTAAAATAATTAGGTTAATACAATTTCTTACAACATAAAGTTTTTCAAAAACCGTAAATTTCAAAGCTACACTTGAAGACGATCATATATCTTGACATGCTTTGAATAACCTTTGTCTTTGACCGATGAACCTAATCGATGTTACATTCAAAATCAATCAACTGGGAGGTAAGGGGAGGCAAACTGGTTCAAATCCTCTCCCTCCACCAAAAAATAATTCTACTTATTTTTCATTTGACGAAAAAATAATGCGATCTCAAGCTTCGCCTTTGGAATCGATAGTTTATGATTCTTTTGAATATTTGCTACGTAGGTAATTAGGTATGTAACAAACGCAAAGTAAATAAAACGTAATATATACGTTAATTTGAAAAGTTCAGTGTTAAAAAGTACAACGCGGATAATTATTTGTAGGAAATCACTATTCGGTTTCGTGCTCTTGAAAAAGCAACCAGGAATTATATTTTATAAATTTGAACTTGATACTTCATTGTGCATAAGGCGGATGGTTCAGATTAATAAACTTCACAAGTGGTAGGGAAAAAAAATTCTTCACTGAGAAAAGTCAAATTTGAAAAATAATGTGGGCATCAACTTATATAAATTGCTAGAAACATCAATAATTTTATACAATCACTTTATCTCAAATTGATTTTTCTGCTGATTCATCATACAAAAACTACGTAGTATTATGGATACCAAAATACTGGATAAAATCGAAAATTCGTATTTTATGAGGTCTTTCTTCTTTTATACTTCATATTATTTTGATCCGTTTCATGCAACAGTCAAGTTTAGGCTTTAGGTGCATACTTGCAGATATAAAACAAACTGAGACGTTTGAATTAGAAATGGTTAAAAAAATTATTTTTCACAAGTACCTACGTAGAATACTCTATTCTTATAGACACATCCCACAAAAACCTTTTTCTCCTCTCCTACCACCCGCTATATACAAACCCTCCTTCAAAACTTAATCCACCAACCTGCAGATACATACCAGTCAAAAGCTACGACTACAAGTTTACGGTATTTCCTCCTAATGATAAGAAACTCCCGAGTCACCTGTTCAAATGTACATATTCACCTACGATACACACCCATAATATTTACACAAACACTGAAGAGGATGAAAATAAATAACACACACATATACACAAATAAATACACCTTCCACGGGAAGGAACCTTTTTTCCCCTAGTTTCTTTTTGTTCTTTACCTGAAAACTTATTTTCTGTGAGCCATAAATAAAATTGAATGGACATTTTACGAACTCATTCATCACACTGAAGAAGATAATAAAAATAATGTAAAAATGAACTTTTCAGCATAAATTTTATTAGACATTTTTTCTTCTACTTCAAACACACAGAAAAATTCCTCCAATTAAAACAGAACTGGGGTAATGTGAGGATATGTATAGACGTGATTCGGATCGAAAATTGTAATATTTTCACAAGGGTTGCCTAATTTTATTTGCAAGTTAGAGAGTTTATTGCGTCCACATATATCAAGAAAGAGAAAGAAACGTATTAATTGCCTCTCTTATTCTTTATCTCATCCTTATTGAACTCGTTCTCGTATGCTAGCCTTTCATTAATGCTTTTTGTAGTGAGAACAATTTAGTTGTTTCTAGTAGCTCCAATCCAAAAAAATTTTAAAAGTTCGATGGCAGGGAAACCTTTTTTGAGGAGCAAATGCTACTCTACGATGGGCATAAAATACAATGATTTCAATTTTTTAAAGCCACTCCATTCACATTTCCGTCACCTTAAACTAAGTAGATAAATATAATAATATGTCTATGCGCTGATTTTTAATTTATAACCTAACAACAAAGTGCCAATGCACTGAACATCTAGCTACAAAATTTTGGAGGAATGACTCGGCCAACCTCCTCGAGGTGTACACTGGATAATGCTAATAGGCTCAACAGAGAGACTCAATGTGTCTCAAAGGGAATTCAAACCTGTACATCACCAAAAATTGTCAGGGAGGCAACTCATACAAAACCACAGCTTGAGAAGCAATTCATTAGCACCGTTCACAAGCCTCCTTTCAACATTTGTAAAACAAAATGTTCAACGGCAAAAACACAGACAGAAAAAATAATGAATTTTCATTTTGTGAAGAAAATAATGGAATTCGATTGCCTGGCAAGCGATAACTGAAAAACTATTCGTGCCATCGTTATTTCAATAAAACGTTTATAATTTAATGATATGTTACATTTTTTTTATGCTGAGTTAGGTACCTCATAATTTTTTAGAACACGTTCAAGCGTTAATTTCCCATCAACGACAAACGGTTAACGCAAACGAATGCAAATTACGATTTAAAAATAAAACTGGAAAACTGTTGAACAAAATGTGGGAGGAACAATACGAAATTCTGAAACACTGATGCTTGATCATCAAAAAGGTATAAAAATATTGAAAGCAATGTTACATTTCTTTTCCAAAAAATGACGGAGAAAAGTTTTAAAATCCATCCACATCAATTTTTATTTTCATAATTCAATTCAAATACAGTTCATAAGGTTGATTGGTTGGTACGTAAAATCACACAGATCGAATTTATTCACCAATTCATGGTTTAGCAACGTACTGTAAAGTCGAAAAAAATTAAAATTTGAAAAGTGCGTATAATTTTGTTAATTTCCGCAGAATATCTTTCACGAGCGATAATCCAACCTTAAAAAAATATCTCAATGACGGAAAGAAATACTCAGGGATCAAAATATGATGCGAATAAAGCAACACAATTGCTGCGAAAAATCAAAAATCAAAAACCAATTCCTCTCTGTCGCGTTTTGCATAAAAGAACATAAGAAAACTCAACGCTGCCCTTTTCCACCATGAAAAATTGACTAATTACACTTCTTTTGACACGTTCTGGTTACTAATCAAAATTACGGAAAAACAAGTAGGTAAAATAAAAACTTCAATAATGCTGAGAATGAGAAACTCTTTTTTAATCAACTTTTAAGTAACCATAAAATGGCAAGTAAAGGTAGATGAATTGATTTCCCATACTTAGTTGTAATAATATATGGACCAAATCTTCAGCCTTTAAAATTCCATTTATACAAAAAAACAACCTGGAAATACGCTAATTTTCAAAATCTAATGTGATCAGAAATCTGCATTTCCGGAATCATCAGAGGTTGTTCAGGATTGTTCTTTGAATATTATGTTTATCTCACGGGTATGTAACACCTTAAATGGAACAAATGAAGTACTACCTCTGTTAAAAAAGTAATAAAATCTGAAAATAACAAGAAAATTCATTTTTGCTTTCACATAATCTGTCCAGATTGGATGAAATCCATTTCCTAACTTTGTCCCGTACCATTATAAATATTAATTACAGTAGAACACATGTACAGATTGGAGTTAAGATACAGATGTTCCTGTGCCTAAAGTGAAAAACTTAGGAAGAACTTTCACAGAACTGGACTTGAGAAAAATTTCATTTTTTGTCATTTCTAATTTCTGAATACGTTTCACACAATTGAGAAGATTATAAAAGATCCTAATTTTCATACTATACTAATCTGACTAATTATGTGGAACTAATTATTCGAATGTGATGATAATCTCCACAGCACTGGTATTTTCATCCAGAATTCTGATGTGAAATTTGGCATTGATTTTTAGTAATAGACTATAGTTTTTCTAAATTTGATTTCGCACTAGATTCGTGGTTTTCTTGTTTTATAATATTTGGTAGAAACCAAATTGAATAGTTTCCAATCATGTACCCGGAAAAATTCTGTATTCATGCCCATATATGCATGTTTATGAATTTGCATTCACGGATGTAAATGTTTCACAATTATTTCCAGTTTGATAAATAAATTATAATGAAGTCTCACATTGTTTTAAAATTTCCAAACTTTACACACTATTCATTGGTATAGAACAAATCCTTCATTCTCGTTGAATTTCCCTCTATAGTAATAAGGATTTTTCTAATAGGGCTTGTCTACAACCAAATTTTCCTGAATCCAAAATGAATTATTATTCTATTTAAAATTAACAGGTCATTGATGATGTGGAACAAGGTTAATGTTTCTTTTTTTTTCCTCACCCACAAGAATAATATTATTCTGAAGACAAAATGAAGAAATTAAGTTTTTCATAATTTTGGTTTTTAATTTGAATACTATGGTGATTCATTTCTCACAACAGTTCCACATAGTATAAGATATGAAGATTGGAGACTGATAATTTTGTTGAAAGTAGCTTTGTAACTCCTGTTATAGTCGCATATTTCACAAATCTTCAAATTTTAAAAATTTGTTTTGATCACATCAGATCTTGAAAATCTGCCTTGGATTTTAAAGGTTGAAGATTTGATCCCTACATTAGCACAACTAAGTATATGAAATGAATTTATCTACATTTACTTTCCATTTTGTGGCTACCTAGAGGTTAAGTTACCGATGTTCATCGAGAATGAGAAAATTCATCGAAAAAATTAAGATAATCATTTCTTGAATGACTAAAAAGAAGACATATTTTATGCAAGAATTTGAGAAGAAAAGAAAAGAACTTAATATCAGATTAAACACTCAATTTCAACTGTTTTCTTTCGATATTAGATACGCAAATGGAAAAAAATCATATCCCCGATTCAGCATAAAACGGTCAACGGTCAGGATGCGAAAAACAAGTAGTGTATCATGATATCATTGATATCCGAACTAATAGATTCTCAAAAAAAAGTTAAAGTACTTTACTGTCTCCGCCCCATCTCACAATTTAAAAAAAAAAAAAAAGGAAGTCGACAGACATTAGAAGAAAGTCAAGTTACATTAAAATCTGCTCACAAACACTTGGAAAGAACAGTAACAAATTTTGTGAAATAAAATAATAACTCTCAATTCACCGACTTCACTTCACTAAAATATGAAAGTGAATCCATAATAGCTTACAGTTAAAAGATGTCCACCGGCCAAAGAGGCATGCCTTCAGTTTCAAATTTCATTAACTTATTTTTACGATCATAAAACGAACTGAAGCATGCACACAGTGTAAGATGTCAGAAGAGCATGGTGATACTGCAGACAAAAAATAATGTAAATGGAGACTTGATAAACGATCAACAATAAAACGTATTTTACTAACACTGCATCTCTCCTTCTAGCCACTCTCCTCACCATCTTTTCTATCTACCCAAAAGCAACAGATAAACGTCATTCACCATCTACCAAACTGGTACCTATAATGCTTCAGCTGGCGATAATTTTCGCGAATTTAAATGAGCAAGAAGAACTTGTTTTCTAACACACGTAGGTGTTTTTCTTCTGACGACCCATTTCTAGGCCACGACGACCATGAGCTATACAGTACAGATTAGACCATAACCTATGTAAATAAAATGGAACTAAGTAATCAACAATATATTTCATTTTCCGCAGCAGGAGGCAAATTAAATCAACTTCTCACTAGCAGCTTAGCTTATGCACAATCAGATTTTGGTTAAAAGTGCATTTACGCGCTCAATTTTATTTGCGCAAATGGCTTGCGTTAGGTATGAGTAAAATATCCAACATTGTATATTTGTATTCAGTTTTGTTTACATCGCGTAAACTTTGGTTTGCGCAAGTTTATTTGAGCGAGTAAATGTACCTTTAGAACCCTCAATTCCAAAAGAAAACTTTACCAATAATTAAAATTTGCACTGACAACCTCTTCATTTTGTTAAAAACCGATCAAAGAAAATACTTACATACAAATACAAAGCTTTTCTCCAACATCTACTTCAAACAATAAATGACAAATTGGAAAGGCAAATAGAGTCATTGAAAAACTTCTATTATATCAAGATTGAAACTGCTCTGATACAGAATACCTCATTTTATTAAATTTACATGAAAGTCAACGAATTTCTCGGAAAAAGACTTCTTAAGAAAGTTCCTCTGATTATTCTCCAAGATAGAATCATCATGTCATATTAGTTACACTCACAGCAGTTACACCCACCAACGAACATAATACTCTTTTTTAATATCATAAAATTATAAAGCTAGTAGGGAACAATTTGTGAAACCAAAAAATCCCTACTCCTTGGACAACCTGATAGACAATCTTATTGGCTTCCGAGTTTCAAAAATATTTAATATAAAAAACTGTTGCAAACACTAGTTCGAAATCGTCGATATCTTCTTAAACTGAACGATACTGAATTGGAAAATGGTGGATCAAGAAGATAGATGAATCATCATACGAGGCTCCAACTGGGACAAAGTCAAGATTTTCAAGAGATGAAAATGAAAAGCTCCAAAAAACTCTGAATCAATTATAACCATACTGACGAATGGTCTATCCAAAATTCACACAACGATTCGCCGAAAAAACTACGCGATTTCAAGTCTACTGAAGTACACCTTTTTTTTTTTTTAACAAACGATAAATTATTTCTCTATGGCAGCAAACATCGACGCCGATAAATCTGTTATTTCTCCACCATGACTCATTTACAATTGCTTGATAAAACTTTCAAATACGAAAATAACATAACGTAGTCAAGTAGCGTTTCAGATTTGAAGAGTAATTAAAAATACTCTTTTAACCAACAGCAGTGAAAATTAAATGAAAAGAAATTAAGATCAAAAAAAGTTTAACCTAAAATAAATATATTTTCCATTGGTAGGAACAAGAACAATGAATTAAAAATTAAAATCTCTTTCGTGATTATTACTAATCATTTACAAGACATTGAAGAAAATAAAAAAAAACCACAAGAATTATAGTTTGCATGAGTCAGCAAAAGACTGAATATAGGATGATTAAAGTGGTGAAGAAGATTACAAAATGAGATAAAATAAGGCGAAAGACAAACAAGAATAAAAAAAAATTGACGTAATGTTCCTGCCAGCAAGAAACACAGTTTTCAACAGACAACTCTTAAAATTAAAAGACGACTTTTGGCTCTGGGCCCTGGCACTGGAACAATACTCAGTGATTACTAAAATAATTATTTTGTATTCGAAGTATTTTTTTCTTCTCTCTAAAAAGGAACTTAATTATAATGCTACAGAAGTTGTTAAAATTTTAACCTTGAAATTATTATTTTTCTCTTTTCATCTTTTCACATTCGGTTTTAGTTGGAATAATTTTTTTTATTTTTTTCGTTCATTCAGTTTTTTACTTATAATCGCAAAAGGGAACAAAAAACGGTAAGTGAGGCAGCCGGAAGAGACAAAATCATAGTTCGACTTCGCAGCATCTTCGAGCGAAGAGCAAAAGGTTGAGAGGCTAAATACGAATTATATTATGAAAAATGTGGAAGTGAAAAAATAACGTCCACGTTCTAAAAATTGTTTGGCAAAGTATACTTCCTGGCATACTGGCAAATCAAATGCAAGAGGCACTGATAAAACTATGACTACCAACACAAACCAGGGACGCGATGAGAGAACTTCTTTTCCAAATGAGGCACAACAAAATTAGATTTTTAATTTTAATTCGAATTTCGAAGCTTCATAAGTGCGACCAAATCACTACTCACGAGTGAAGAGACTTCGAGAAGCAGCTACTATGTGGCGTTATTAAATTCGATTCGATAATCTTTAGATTATAATTGCTTAAATTTTCAGTACATTTTCAAATGAATTTATTAATTTTGGAAGAAATTAATCTATTTTACGCTAGCTTCCTCTGGTACAAACTTCGCTTGGATCATTCACCGAAAGTAGAGAGTCATGTCAGAATAGGGGCAATGTTTTTTCATTCCACCTTTTGTCACTGCTGAGAGTCTAAAGGAAGTATTGATGTGAAAACAGAAATTAAATTTGAACTTGGCACCTCATAAAACCATAGGGACCACAAATCTCTAACAAATATGATACATCACTAAAAAATACGGATGTTTTCACCCCTTTTAAGGACAGCTTGAACTCAGCACTTCAAAAAATCAAAGCATGTAGAACGGTAGATACCACCAAAAAATATATGTAATTTTTTCACGAAACCCTATTTTTTTGAATCTCTACATCATAATGACACCTCCCATGTGTAAATGGACATTCAATCTGAAATCGGATACTTAAAACACCCAAGTACCAACATTAATTTCTTTAATACAGTAGTCTGAAAAGAAATGCATAGCAAAGGTACAGTGTAGCATTAAAGAAATAGAAAAGGAGATAGAGTCCTGAAAGGTGAGACAGAGATGCAAACATCTTTTCCATTTCTCTCTTGTTCGATCCTTCTTTAATCCCTCAACGTACGCCGATTAAATTTATGATGTAATTTTGTTTATATACAAAATTCCCATTTTTCTGCGCTGCTAGACATATTATAGACTTATCATAATAATAATCAGCCTATTTTCACAGGGAAAATATGAGCTTGATAATGGTAAAAGAATCATTCAAATTTGTTTGGTAGTTTTCAAGATTATCCTTTTTGCATAAACATATTGAACACTTCCATATATTAGTACAGATGGTATAGATAGATGTAGATGTGAAATTGCGTAGCCAGATCCAAACTCAAGGTTCCCTACACTGTAATTCAAAAATAAAAAATCAAAACAGAATGCCTAATGTCTCAAATTGAAGAATAAATAGTTTAACTGATGTTCCACATAAATGCCTCCCCCTATGTATACATTTATAACATTGTTCGGGCAAACAATAAATAATATTGCAGAAAAAATGGCATACAACTAGACTGATGCAATTAAATATTGCTGTATTGACTTCGTCATCACTGAAGAAACATTATCGCTACAAAAATTCCTTAAGAAAACTAAAATGTGAAAGCTATCAAGTTGCAAGGACTGAAATCATGGTTACAAGATGGATGTTTTTTATATGCTTTTATTTAACTCACTAAAGTTGCTCATGTTTACTTCATTCAGTGGATATGAATTCAGACTTCTGATAACTTGGTTGTTCGAGAACCGAAGTGTAATTCAATTTGCATTTATTATAAGCTTTTTTATTCTACTCACTAATGCGATTTCAAAATCACACCAATACTGCAGCCAACCTTCCACAACGAAATAATGTTTATTTCCCATGAAATTAAAGCTAAAAAAAATAAATAAAAGCTCATTTTTTAAAAACTAGTTTTTAACCTAGACTCATTTTATTTTGATTAACGCTGCCGTTGTCATATTGTGAGTGCGAGACTGTATGGAGTGCCCTAAGTTTTCATACATTTTGCACCTAATAAAAGTGTATACTTGAAATTCATTTTTACAAAACTTATTATAATATATCCCACATCAAGGAGTTGATCACAGTTTTTGGTAATGCTGCAGTATGGGAGATGTGCATTATCCAGAAGTAGAAAGTTTTACATTCTATTTTTTAGGCTGCTGGATTTTGATATCAGTTTGCAAATGCATGAGAATGTTAGACATGAATGGATAAATATCGCAGTTGATAGGGGGAGCAACTAAACTCGTCATTTTTTCTGTTGTTTCTTATCAGTTATCATACGCGTACATTTGATTTGGAATTTAAAGATATTTCCCTCAAAATACGAAAATACTTTTATAAGATGAGTGAAGATTTCTTAAACAATAGCTGATATGCATGAATTGTTACCATCAGTATCATGGATCAAAATGTTCATCAATATTACTTGATGTGATTTTTTATTCTTATTTAATTTCGTTTCTCTTCTTTTTCTTCTTCATATTATCAAATTTCTTTAACTGCTACCATTATAGAAGTTTATTTGATTTCGGATTTAAAGATGTTTCCCTTTGAAATATTAAAAATTTTTTATAAATTACTTTGCAATATTCTGAAGTTCGTAAGTTTTATTTATACTCATCCATGGCAAGTTCAAATAATTAAAAACTTTCGAACTCGGGAATACTGTAGGTAAAGTAACTTACAAATGTTGGCTTCTTTTTATTCTTTGCTTCATGTCCTTTGGTTCCAACACGTCCAACAGTTGTTTTTTCATCAATGATAATCATTTATTGTATTTTGACTCATGTCGCAAATATTTTTCGTATTTTAAAGGGAAACATCTTTAAATCCGAAATTAAATAATTTCGTATGATAACGGATGAAAAACAGCAGAAAAAATGCGAAGTCTAGTTACTCCCCCTATCAACTGCGAGATTTATCCATTCATATGTCACACGCATTACTGCTTTCACCATGCTACAATTCGAAGTTGTTACTATTTGGGTGCTCTTAGCGTAGATTTTAATATGGTAATACAAGTAATACAAACACAATACTCGTTGTACTGGCAGTTGCACTTGATTGATTAAAACTCACAGTATAGAAATTCAATGATTACCCCAGATAATCGTATACAAAGCGAGATCAAGACAAGATTTAATTATTCATCATTAATTTTTTCAGAAAGTTTGAGAAAACTCAAAATAATCTTATATCATTTAACCTCTAAGTAGCAACAAAATGGCAAGTAAAGGTAGATAAATACATTTCACATACTTAGTTGTACTAATATAAGGACCAAATCTTCAGCCTTTAAAATCCCACCTATATGATAAAATGGGCCTGGAAATATGCAAATTTTCAAAATTTTATGTGCTCCACAATCATCAGAGGTTGTTCAGAGTTGCACTTTAAAAATTATGTTTATCTCATGGGTATATAACACCTTACATAGAACAGATAAAGTATTACTTACCTCCATACTCCATCCAGATTGAAAAAAATATATTTCCAAACTTTGTTCCCTACCATCAAAGACAGTAATCAGAGTGAAATACACGAAAAAATTGGATTTAGGATAAAGGTTTTTCTAGACCCGGAACTGCAACTGGATCAAAAATCCATATTGTACGCAAAAAAAAAAACAAAAAAAAAAAAAAAAAAAACGAAAGCTAATTTGTTCCATATTGGTGTTTATAGTCCGAAGTTCAAAAACTAAAACTATGCAAGACATTACTATCGGTATTATTCATACCAGAAATTATATTAATCTCTCACCATCAATCAAAATTAAACTTCACCCTTGCATACTGAATGGGGATAATAAAGTTTGAGGGATACTTATAAAATTTATTGGAATTTATTCAACATAATTAGACAAATTTCTATAATATCAGAATTACACTTTTCTAAAAAAATTTCAATTTGGTAAAATGGTTCTGAAAATAAGAAACTTTTAAAATTCCAAGATTTAAGAAATACGGGACCATAACAGGAGTTACAAAGCTACTTTCAACAAAATTATCAGCCTCCATTTTTCGTATCATATATCCTTTGGAACTATTCTGAAACAAGTATCCTCATAGTACTCAAATTAAAAACCGAAATCATGAAAAACTTAATTTCTTCATTATATCATCAGAATAATATTTTTCTCATGAGTGAGGAAAAAAAAAGAAATATTAACTTTGTTCCACACCATCATATGACCTGTTAATTTTAAATAAAATAATAATTCATTTTGGATTCAGGAAATTTTGGCTCCAGAAAGGCCCTATTTGAAAAATCCTTATTACAATATGGGGAAACTCAACAAGGATGAAAGATTTGTTCTATACCAATGAACTGTGTGTAAAATTTAGAAACTGTTTAACAATCTTCATAATAATTTATTTATCAAACTGAAAATAATTGTGAAAAATTTACATCCATGAATGCAAATTCATAAACATGCATATACGGGCATGAATACAGATCAAATCTATAAAAACTATAGTCTATTACTAAAAATTAATGCCAAATTTCACATCAGAATTCTAAATGAAAATACCAGTGTTGTAGAGATTCTCATCACATTCGAATAATTAATTCCACATAATTAGTCCGATTAGTATAGTGTGAAAATTACGATCTTCCATAATCTTCTCAATTGTGTGAAACGTATTCAGAAATTAGAAATGACAAAAAATGAAATTTTTCTCAAGTCCAGTTCTGTGAAAGTTCTTCCTAAGTTTTTCACTTTAGGCTCAGGAACATCTGTATCCTAAATCCAATCTGCATATGTGTTCTACTGTGATTAATATTTATAATGGTATGGGACAAAGTTTGGAAATGGATTTCATTCAATCTGGATAGATTATGTGAAAGCAAAAATGGATTTTCTTGTTATTTTCAAATTTTATTACTTTTTTAACAGAGGTAGTACTTCATTTGTTCCATTTAAGGTGTTACATACCCGTGAGATAAACATAATATTCAAAGAACAATCCTGAACAACCTCTGATGATTCCGGAAATGCAGATTTTTGATCACATTAGATTTTGAAAATTTGCATATTTCTATGTTGTTTCATCATATACATAGGATTTTAAAGGCTGAAGATTTTGTCCTTATATAAGTACAACTAAGTATGTGAAATGAATTCATCTATCTTCACTTTCTATTTTGTGGCTACCTACAGGTTAATACTTTCTAATGCATTTACTCTAATCCCGCCGTGTATATTTTAAACAGATAGGCTACTAAGAAAAAATCTTTTATGCATAGGTATGTAATCTTCTAAATTTCTTTCAACACTCGGTCTCATAATTTCATTCGATAAAATTTTCAAGTATCAAAAATACGCAACAAGAAACCACTAACTTAAGCATGCTGACTGGAGCAATTTAGACGTACATATTTTTCAACAAATAGTTCAATAGCATGGAATAATGAATTAAATATCGACTCGAAACGTTTAACTTGAAATAAAAAACCTTTTTCAAGAGAAACCTGTAGGATTAGCGAGAAATAATAGAGATTTTTCATCCTCATATTATGCACTAGTATGTTTTAGTAAATAAAAAATTATTTTTATTAGTTATTTTTCCACGAAGAAAAATACTAAATAGAAAATAATAACAAGTGAAGCAGCTGAAACAATTGAAAAAAATTGACGAGTGACCAAATGCATCCTACAGAAAATTTGTGATAGGGTGTGTAACTTGTGTAAGAAGTCATTTTGTCTCTTGACTTCAGAGAATATTTTATCCGGGCACGAATTCATATATCAGATCACCCACAGAGGAAATAAAAAGCTATTTCTTCCTTAGGGCATCAGAAAACTTCAGTCTTGACCTTTAAGGAAAATTTTTTTTGATACGTCCTTCGCTTGTATAATCAGGAAATTAGCAAAAATGCACTAGTTCATCGACATTTCCTTTTCTTTACTTTCTATTAGCAACTTGTAACTGAATTTCTCTCAGTCCCAGTGGTAAAAAGAGTAATGACTTGTAAAAAATTCATAGTACTTTCGGGTGAAGCTAACGTAATTTGAGGCAAGAAATTGTGCTGAAATTGATCAAAAAAATAATCTAATCTTCTAATGGAATTTCATTACTTAGCATTATTTTACAATGGTGTCTCCTCAATTCCAAAACAATTTTTCATGAGCAAAACCCCAAAAAGTATTTCGGAAATCAGTTAAAGATACAGGAATTTTTTTTTTTTTCATTAAAGGTTGAGGTTAACTATTCGTCATCTCGCCAATTTTAAGCACAGGAACAACTAAATGGAAATAAAATCATGAACTGTAACTGATTAAATGTATTTACAATTCCTGCCAAATCGTAAAATCTTTCTTCTTTCCCCCGCCACACATCATCTGTTCACATATTGTTGCTGTCCCTGGGGTTGAAAACTGCCTTCTATCCCTAAATATAAGCACGAGCGAATTTTCACATAAGGGGACCTGAAATTCAGGTATTTTTTTCCAGCAAGGGAGGACTTCACAACTTCAATTTTCACCAAGATCAACATAGATAAAACTTTATCTTCACAGCCGCAAATCAGTTTTTCAAATTCCGCTCACAAAAGACGACAGCTAAAAATTTTGATTTTTCAAATATTTGAAGCGAAGTAGGAGTTAAAAAGAAGTATAAAGAAGAAAAAATTGATAAAATTGCATACTTTTTCGGGCTGACGGAGTGACTCGATACTCAAAATATATGCGAAGGAAGTATATGTCTGCAGGGGATGATAATTTTTAATGACTAATGCTAGCATACTATGTGCGACTGATCACCTATAGATGAACATAGCATTCACTTCCTAAGCTCTCAGTAATTTTTCGAGTACCTCTCGACACTGACTCATTATTCTCCCGGAAAACTGGGTAAACAAAGAAAAACAAATCGAAAACTCGCAAAAACTGATTGCATATTCAAGCGTACTCGATAATAGATGACCTCAAAGGCCAAGAAAAATGGAGTGAACACGTGCCAAAAACGGATAAATGATTGGTTTTCAACACAGATCGACAAATTAGGTAATTAACATTTTCATAATGACGAAGAGTTCAACAAGCTCAATTATAATTTCGTATCAAAAAACTAGGAGCTCGATTTACGACGTAAACATTGCATCAGAAATACGTACGTACTAGCCAAGATATATAGGTATAGTAGTAGGTATACTTATTATATACTCTTTAAAATCATTGACGGTTTGATATATTTTCCATAGAATTAACATTTCTTGGAAGTACATCACCATTTTACCAAGGAAACCGAATAAATGACACACATTCCGCAAAGAATCACAACTTTATTACGTACTTTCACCAGTTGTTTTTTTTTTTTTCCAAATCGGTCGAGTTTACCAGTTTAGTATTTCCTGAGTACGCATTAGTCGAACCATTTTCGTAAGGTCATAAATAATAAATTCTCAAAAAATTCAAAGAATCGGCACGATATTCAGCATGCAAGAGTAAGTTCATTCTTAAAATACAGAGGAAGCAACACTTGGGAAAAGTTGAGTCGCTACAATTAAATTCATAATAAAATTCAACTGGACAATTCCGCTGATACTTACAAAAACACACAAAACTACTATTTTTGTAACCCGCATCATGGTTTAGGAGGGACAAACACTAAAATTGAATGGGCAAACATTTGACCGAAAATTATTCAAAACTTCCTTCTCTTCGAGCAATACTTCGTATCTGAGAAGTGCATTCTCAAGTTAAATTTTTAGAAAAATAGGTATTTTGTTTCGCTGACACGAAGTCTAATAATTAATGGAGATGAAATTGTGTTGCATCGTACCAACTAGAGATTTTATAAATAAATTTCAACAAAATAAAATTCCATCAGCGCGCTTAATTTTTCTTCATTCTGATTGTATTAATTTTTATCACCCACCCAGATTACTCCACGAAGTTGAATATTATCGGATCAATTTTTTAATTTTTTTTTTAGATATTAATTATGGGCATACGCAATTAACAATAACCGATAATTTATTAAAATACATTCGTATCATAATTTTATCATCGATATCGATTCACGACTTTCACTCGTTAATGAAACAATCGTAGTTTATATAATTTTAGAACTATTTTTATCTCATTAAAGAAATAATGTGAGAAAAAAGAGCTAAATAAAAAAAATTTCGACATAAACATTATCAGATCTCAATGTAAATCACAAAAAATTAGCTGTAAATAATTGATGAATTATGAAATTTAGCTCCGCGAAATTGAAGCACTCGATAGTTACAACTAAATAATTGAGCCACGGATTTTTCATAACGAATATTTA
The DNA here is from genome assembly GCA_011428145.1 of Ericerus pela. Taxonomy (NCBI): domain Eukaryota; kingdom Metazoa; phylum Arthropoda; class Insecta; order Hemiptera; family Coccidae; genus Ericerus; species Ericerus pela. Next base: position 1,633,289 of record WOFM01000066.1, on the reverse strand, counting down.
AGAATGATCTATAAAGATGCATAAAAACAAAGATTTCACCTTCCAAGAACCACACCCTGAGAAAAAACGAACAGTGAAATTATTGAGAGTACTACAATATTGTAGGGATAAAAAATGAAAGAATATGCAAATTGAAAACCACACATCATTGCTGAATTAAAGATCATAAAATGAGGAGGAGTAAAAAAATTCAGTCAGCCTGTCTGATATGGAAATTTTTCAAGTTTAAGCCTAAAATTGGTATCGTGCAAATAAAAATTTAATAAAAATTAATTCAAACTTTGAACCATAAAAGTACAAATTAAAATAAATTATCAGGATTTTCAAGGAATAACAAAATTTGTATTCCGTAGGGCAGAAAATATTGTTAGGTCATTACGAAAAAGTGGCGTTTCCTAAATTGCAAAATAACTATGATAAAATAAAGAAACGCAAAAATTAGAATCCATTATTTTTCATTTTCCTGTATTTACATTAAAAATGAGCCGTGAAAAAAGTCATTTTGAAAAAATAACAGCACTTTCATACACTTCCAAAAAAAATGCACGTCATTCTCTCACTCTTTTAATCCAGTCAAGTGAAAGTAAATCGTGCTGACACACAAAATGCCAGCTGGAAAAATCAGAAATTGGAGGGTGAATGTTTCGTGCCCACCCTCCCGGAAGTATCCGGACTTAAATTTGAAATATACTTCGTTTTGTTCTTTTGTAACAATAAACGCCGACATTTGTCAAGAAAGGAAAAAAAAAACATGATAAATAGTAGTTTCCAATACAATTGCAAATTTTTAAAAAAGATTTTTTTAAAAACCAAAATTAATTCTTCAAAATAAGGCAATTCTGATCTTATTAATTTCCTACATGAAAAACACTAAGCGGGGTAGGTGCAACACTCACGGAGAATAGTCAACTTGGAAATTTGCGGCCAAAACAATGCTCCCAAGTATGAACATAACAGGGCAGGTTGAGCCTAAACCGCACAGTTTAACCACAGTCTACAGGGGAGCATACTCCACTAACATTTCATGTCGCTTCTGCCATTTACGCCTTTCACGCCTCTTTTTATGGGTTGTAAAGTCCTGTCAGAATTTCACAGAATCATCCGCTAAGTTAGAAGTCTGTTCAACTGGTGTAAGTGGCTGAAACGACTTAAAGTATAATGGAATAGCTTCCCAGAGCAGCAATGAAGGAAAATATCGATTATTACCATCAAAAGTAAGTTCTTGATCAAATGTAAGCCAATATCAAGGTAATAAAGCAGATATTTACAGCATAGGAGTCAAAATTTATGGTACTAACTTGCTTTTGAACCAAATTAAAATTTTGGTCCCATTTATTATACTCATCACTTATCAAGGGTTTAATGAATTCAAAACAGATTTTTGTCATCATTTCCCTTCATCGTTTATAATACGAATTGAAAATTATGTCGCAGCACTGAATACAACAAATTATCTTCAAGTTTAACCGACTGAGATAAAATATGTGGCACACAAAACATTAGGTTCTTGAAAAAGTATGAACTTAGGCTAGCAATCTAAAATTTGAATCCTAAATTAACAGTCTTTGGTATTCATTATCAAACAGATGGAAACGTCATGTAGACACAACCTCCGGGTTTGACTGACTTTACGCGGCCAGTTTCCAGATTTTACGACTGGCTCATCATTTTCATTTAAGAGAGCGTTAACTTCAACAGATTTGTTCAAATGGCAAAAAGTGCGGCACTTTTAGCACTTGAAAAATGAACTGTTCGATACGAAGAAGTTCGGCGTTTGTTCTCTAAAAAGATGTTCTATTTTCCATGATAAAACTAAACAAAAACTTTTTATTTCCAAAAATACCGTATTTCCCAACTTGTCTCTGAAAATAGGTTCTAATGAGAAGTTCTCTTCTGAAAATATAAGCGGGTTTGCATCATATTCCCTAGTTACCAAAAAAAAATTTTTATTTGAGATTTTCAAAAATAAATTTTCAAATTTATACGCTTCACAGAATTGACACATAACTAAAACCGCAGGGCGAAACAGACAATGAGAATTAACTGTTAAAAGAAATTGTCTTTTGTCCAGAACTACAACTTTAAATGTAACACTTTTTCATCATACAGAACACATATGTATTGTATATTATTTTGTAACATTAAGTAAACCATAATCATTCAAAAGGGTTTTGTCAAATTCACAGGATATCGATGGACGTTTGAAAATTAACAAACTTTCAAGGCGATTAGATAACAAAAGGACAATTTCTCGGCTGTAGAGCTAGAAAATGTTTCGTTCGATTCCCATTGAAACTCCTTTAACGAGCAATAAAATATTGTTTCAAAAAAAAGTCGCAAATTGCGATAGGAAAATATGAAACCATAACAGAATAACTTAATTTTGACATTTTCAAAAATAGATACGAATATTATGAGTTGGGAAAATAATGTCGCCGACCTATCAATACTGAAACTGAAATTGACAGATTCAGCTTTCTTTAACATTCGTTTCTCAAACGCATAACCAATTTCTTCAAATTCGATGTACTGCATTCGGTGAAAAGTCCAAAATTGGGAGAATCATGAGCAACCAGTTTTTTTCAACCACTATCAGAAAATAAAAGATAGTCAAAATTCGAAAGTGTAAAAGGTCATTCCTTCAAGAAGATCCGATACAAAAAATGACGAAATTAAACCTTTTGGACGCAGTAGTATAGATTCTTCGAAAAATATAAATTATACCTGTAAGCCCAGGCAAAAACTACAAATTCGGAAGTAATATCAGGTATAACTAAGCGTATATCTAACCTAAATCTAACCCAATTCACAGGTACTTACTGGAAAAATTGTAATACGCAAAATGCAACCGGCGAAACTCTAGCCATCAACACTAATTCTAACAACGACATAATAATACACAAGAACATTAACACACACAAACATACAAACACTACAAAGTGTGATCACTCATTTGGCATCGGTTTAAACCCTTTATAACAGAAAAATTTATTTCTTGTAACCGGACGAAACATATCACGGGAAATACTATAATAAGTAATTAGTAATACGGTAATTGTGAAAATAAAACGGTAAGAGCAACTTCAAAGTGTAACATTTTAGCAGACAAATTAACTAATTCAGAAAGACCATCATACGAACCCGAAAAAAAAATCGACGCTAATACTTTAATAACATTTACGACACATTTCACGCAATAAAAAAGAGAACCAAATAATAGAAAAACGTCATCAGCGACAGTAACGACGGCAGCAGCAAGTATACACCATCGAAATTCGCGGTATACCAATTAATAGGAGGAAAAAACAAACAATCAAAACGACAATAAACGAAACAGTACAAATAAAGAACAAAACAAACGATGCAAAATTTTCGATTGAATATTATGATACAACAAAAATTCAAAAGTTATATACAAAAAACAAAACAAAAAAACTCAGTTAAACGCGTAAATATATCTCTGTAAACGCAAAACAGTAACGAACTTCTTTAAAGGCAGCTGATGTCGCCGGAAGCTTCGCATATACGTGAAACACAAATATGTAAAATATTACAAGAATTACGATAAGATATTCACCAGTTTAGCGCCAATTTCGTACCCAAATGAGTGAAAATTAATAAAATAATAATTGTAAATGGTAATTGTACTCACCAGAAGAATATTATCGGCCTAGACGGCGAATTTCGATGAAATTAGACGTTATTAAATCACTAAATATAAAGAGGCACTCCGTTTTTGGAATGCGAAGAATGGCACAAAGAATCTAGACAACGCGTAGATCTGTTGCGCATCGCGTTCTGCGCAACTGATGGCAGCAAAATGGGATGTTGTTGTTAACGGTTATCTTAATAGGTAACATAATGTACTTAAGTTTGGTGATGGCCGAAATCGATGGTTGTACTGTCGATACGAAATCGATATTAGCCTCAATGATTCGCTCTGTTGTTCTTGTCATTATCGCTCTCGAATTTTAATTTTAATTTCCGAAACGGAAGCTCAACTTCAGCGAGTTTTCCCCTGAGGAACTAAAACATGCTCCAACATGATAAAATATCGATAAAGTATTTGAAAAATTATCGATATATATCGATATATTGGTTCTTGAAAGTTTGCAATAGCCGAATGGCTCGAAATTGATATTGATAACATATATTTTTGGGATTAAAATAATTGGGAATTAGGGATCGTTGGAGCGTTGAAATTAAAAATTCGTTGTTATGTGTCGTTAAGTTACTGATTTTTGCTTTCATGATGACTGGCGACTGGTGAGTTCACGTATTGTCGTATTTCTTTAAGTTTTTTCACGATTTCACGTCCATTTTAGTTCGTTATAACTACAAAGTACAAACTGCATTAGTTTGTCGATTTATTTGTTGCTATTAAGTACAGTCGATACGCCTTCATTTATAAAATTTAGATTTATTTATTAGTAATGGCATCGTACTACATTCGACTAAAGGATTATTATTCTTAACCGATTCATTACTCCATTACTGACCCGGTTCGTTCTTATCAAGTAGTTGCTAAAGTTTGGAGTAAAAAACGAGAATGAATGTCTGGTACACCTAAAAAGTTGTTATTCTTGAATGTCGCGGCCGCAGTTTTGGTAAAAACTAAAAAGAATTGCGGTATAATATAAGTACTCAATTTTGCCTTTCAGTTTTTCTTTTGCGTCATTTCTGTGAAGTGGAAAAACTCCGAAATTAATGTCTCGAATACTTCGAACTTTTGGAAGTACCTACAGAACATTAATAATTGATATAATTTTTTTCTTAATATGATATGATATTACACACTAGGCAAGTGATAAGTATAAATCTGGTACAAATGCGATCACATCTGTCTACAGAAAATAACTTTCCATCAGAACTTACTCGTCATGTTGGGTCAAGAAATTCGGCATTTTATAGTTTAAAAAAAATTTTTTTTGCATTTCTAACCACAAAAATCAGTTAATTAATAAGCCTCTTCAGAGAACTAGTTCCACCTTTTTCCAAATGGCCCAACCTGTTTCTAAAAAGTTCTTTTAAATGCCTCATTTTTTTCCATAGGCTATGTGAACCAACGAAGTTTTCATCCAAACATCTGGGTCCAAGTCAAGTCTCAATCCTTAGTAAAAAATAAATAAATTAGACAACCTGTCGTTACAAATTTATCAACAAGAAAGATACAATCATATTAAGACTAACCATTCATTTTTAATTGAATCCAAAAAATAAACAAGCTTTCGTATGTATCTCGGGTAGGAATAATTCTATCGATGGTTACTTTAAATAAAATTATCGGAAAAAAAATTTGTTTACTAAAGCTAAATGGTACTTAGGTTTTTGCCATAACCGCAGAGATGGGGATAATGCTCATTTCACATATTTTCCTCAGCGTAGACTCCCATCCCACCGACTAATTTAAACATTGAATATTTTAACCTGCTTTAAGTATTACACTTTTTGTTTTGGCTCGAGTTTAATTCATAAAAGAGAGGTAAATTTTCGCAAAAAATGGTACCTTTTGTTGGATGTTTTTTTGAAAGTTTCGTTTTAAATGCCCTATTCTGATGACCTATAATTAAATTCGAAAGTTTCAGTTCTAAAACTGTTCTTTTCAAAGTTGGTTCTCAGTTCTATTTATTGATTTTTGTGTCAACGTCAGTTCAGAGAAGTAAAAACTTAAACAACTGATAGCCTTAATTGAATTTGAAAGTTTTCATCAGTTAAAGTTTCAATTCTGCTGCTTTGTTTGAAAGTTATTTCTCAATTCTTCTTCATAATTCTAGTACTTCTAGCGTCAGTTTTGAAAAGTGAATAGGTACTTGAAAAATTTCAATGTTCAAAAATCGCTCTTTTCTAAATCAAATAAACAATTTAAAAAAATAGTTTTGATCGTAGTTTAACTGGCAGATCGCACTGAGAATTAAATGGGATTTTAGCGCTTCTTGACAGTCAAATCTCCTAACCACCGATTGAAAAACCAGCCCTAACCAGAAAGAGCTAGAGACAAAATCTTTCTTCTGCAGGATATGTTATAAAAAATAATTATTTTGAATTTTGTACAACACAATATAATTTTGTTCAAAGCTTCAACGTCGACTAAAAATACAATTTTTTACAAAACATCTATACTATTATAGGATAGTAGGTAAAAGAAAACTTCGTACAAAACGTCTTGTACCATCTGAGAATTGTACAAATTGGCTATACCATCTTACGATGCTACAATTATGGACTGGGTACGTTACATCTATATTATTTTATAAAATGATACAGTAAAAACGTGTCCACGTTTCACTGAGAACTACCGAACAGATTTTGATGTATCTTCCATCTTACATGAAATTAATTGCCATGTTCAGATGAAGGTCAGTGAAAAATTTATTTTAAAATTGGTTCAATAGGTAGTTTTTGAATTATCAATAAAAATCGATTTATCTAAGTCAAGTTTCTGTTTCAGTGTTATCAAGGTTTATGTATTTTGAGAAAATATTTTCCTCTTTCACTAGATGATTTTCCAGCTGCTATTCATGATGGGAAGCTGTGGTTAATATTGCTGAAAAGAGGAGAAAATCCACTCAATTTTACTATCAGTTATAATTTTTCATCGTCCCTGGTTATTTCGAAATAAACAAACAAATAAAAAAGCAAATTAAAAAAAATTTGCAATTTTTGGAGTCTTTATTCGTAAAACACTAATTTGTGTCACTATGTTCGTTTGTGCATCGGTGTTTACAATTTTTAGATTTTGCGCCATCTCTAGGGAAATAGACGAACTAATGTTTTCCTTTTTTTGTGATTATGGCGTAGTTGTTGAAATGTTTGATTAAACTTCTACGTGAGGGGCAAGATTTCAAATCCCAGAACGGGATTCTTCTTTTTCTCTTTTTTACCCAGTTTACTTGCAAACGGAATATTAAAATTGACCTTATGAAAGGGTTAGGGATAGGAATAATGAAAATTATCCGTTTCATGAGAAGAAAACGATTGATACCATTTGTTCATTTTGACCTAATGTATCGTCCAAATTTTGTGTTGACGGTTCTGAGAAAACTACCGAGTGGATGGGGCAGAAATTTTTACAAGAGATAGTTCTCGTATTAGAGGAGGTCTGAAAGAAGTTTTTTGCCTATCGATTGCTTAGTTTCTGAGAAAACTGGAAACCAAAATTTTATGGAAAATTCGTTTTTTCGGGATTCTGAGAAAATAACGAAAGGGATCGGGCTGAAATTTTCACGATAAACTTTTCTTATATTTATGCATGTTTCTTAGAAGTCTGGTGTTTATTAATTTAATAGTTTCCAAGAAAACTGGAGAAGAAAAATTTCTGAGAAAAATTTTATTCGCCGTTTTAAAAAAACTGCCTAACAGATGACTGAAATTTTTACGAAAATTGTATGGGAGCAGGTCAGAAAGAAGTTTGGTGTTCAGTAGTTCTCGAGAAAACTGAAAACAAAAAATCTCTTGAAAAGCGGTTTTTAGCGACAAAACATCGTTAGATTGATAGTTTTTTGTAATTTCTTAACCTGAAACTAGCAAAATAAAATGCCGATAATTATCGATATAAATATGGATCACTGTATCGGTATAAATATCGAGCAAACTGGGTTTTCTAACGAAGCATTACTGCGCTAATTTTTTTTTTCTTATTTTTCTTTCTAAATATCAGCGACATTGGACTTCATATCTCGTCTCCTGTTTATCATTTCAAATTATACCAAAATTAATTTTAGTAGAAAAAAATCTGCATTGATGAATACCCAGGGCCGTTCTAAAATTTTCTTCTTTGAGATTGGGTATATCAGTTTAACAAATAGCCAACTGTATTGTTTCTTTTCCAAATTTGCCACTTTGCCGAATGACAAAAATATTTGGGAGGTAAACATTTCTCACCACCTCCCAATTCAGAATTCCCCTCACCTCTCCCATTTCTTAATGACAAATTTATTTATGTTGTTGAATTTTACTCAAATCAGACTAATTGCGAGTTAATGACGAGTGAAAATACAATAGCAAAACTCTCCTCTGTTTTTAATGGCCAAAATTAGCTTTCTCCATAACAACTTCTCTCTTTTCAGTTTTATGGTAAAAATAGGTCCATACAAAAATAAGTCCCCATAATTGTTCTGCAAGTTCAGTTCCATACATATTTTTCATAGGCTCAGTCGGCTTTGAACAAGGAACTGTTGAACATAGTAGCGGGTAGTATTTCCTGACGCCTCATTTTTCCCAGGATTTCATATACTTAAAGTTTCAATACAATTATCCCGGCGAAACAGTCAATATCCCGTATTTTTGGCATGCATGATTAAATGTATGAAAATATAAAAAGCAAGAAAGAGATCTTAAAACCTTCTCAATCTCCATTAAAAAATCACAAAACTGATTATAATTTTAAAAAAATAAAAAGATTGTGATTCTCAACAATTTGTTACAATGAATCGGCTACATTAAAAACATCAGATTGAAGTAAATGATAAGAACTAAAATTTTTTTTCAATTTTATGTTCAAGCCGTCGAAGGGGAGAGCAAAATGAAAACCTTAGAAGACTCCTTTTGAGGTAGTTGACAGCCTCTCGATTCAAATTTTCGGTTTGTCCCAGATAAATAACTGAAATCTCGTATTTTTAAGCTACATTGATAATTTTTTCCAGTGTTGCAAAAAACAAATTTGAAAACCCTAGTAGCGAGTGATGTCACAGGTAACAGCTGGTATACAATATAAAAAGGAAAAGGTTTTTTTTTGTCACAGGATAACTGTAGAACCACTGAACATATTTTGATGAATCTTACACCTAGTTATCAGTTAACTGCCCTGATCAAAGACCTGTTTAAATTAATAAATTTGAAAATTTTTATAACAGAATTTGAATTATTTTCAAAATATGATTCCTCCAGTAAATTATATGCCTATGTATGTCTGTGTGCTGCAAACATTTGCGACGTCAAATTTTGTTTATTCTGTTGCATTTTTTCATTCTTCAAATTTGGTGTTTTTTCAATTGCAAACACCTATAGACGGCACTAAATAAGTGAAGCTCTGTTGTTTATAAAATTATAAGGATCACTAGTGCAACGTTGTTTCTCATTGGTCATTCTATATTTTTAAGTCATCTTCATGTACGAGTAGGTACTCATGTCATATTGTCTAACTTCTTCCGAGCTCAGCTCATCGAAGAAAATTATATTCAAATCTTTCTTACACAAACATTGAATGTGAAGGGAAAAAAAATAGAAGATTAATTTTATGGAGATTGTGGAAATGGGGATGGAGAGAGGTAATGTACACAGTGAAGGCGATATAAACAAATCAACAAATATACTCCAAAACATTAATGAATTATTCTAGAAACACAACATTCCACTATTTCAATTACCACCATAATGTATGAAAAAAGTGTTTTCGAACTCCCCAAACAGAAACAGAAAACAGTAAAACCCCCATACCAGAACTGAATGACTAGTTTTTTACCAATGTGAATAAAATGCTTTTTTTTTTTGGCTTTTTTTATTCTAAAAAACTTAAATAAATTACCGCATTATACGATTGTGGTTATAAATTTATAATTATTTAGTTTTTGATTTTATCAAATGCATGAATGCAGAAGCAACTGCGTGCATAGTGTAAAATTGTAAAAAAATCAACACTAATAAAAGGGACTAGGGAGAGAAAGAAGAAGGAGAACAACTGAATACTAGCAAAAGCAAACTTTTGAAGAAAGTAAACAACTTTCGTAAATATTTGAAAAGTATACGAGAACTTTTTTTTATACTTCTTTGCTGGTTTTAGTCTTTTCTTTTCTTGCCATTAAATGGATACAGTTTATTTCTTCCATTAAGTGACAGATGTTTTTGTCGTTTTTGTTTCGTTTTTTGTTCTACTTAGGGATAACAAGAAGATATAAGCTTTTTAATCTTTTTTTGTTCTTTACTCCAAGACTGAGGTTTTTTTCTCGTAAATTCAATATGGCTCATATATTGTGGAAATTTTGAAAAAACATTTCGCGTTTTTCGTTGACATCGTTTGTTTTCTACGTTCTTTCTGAAATCGTTTAATTTCTGCAAGTATTAAATGTTCACGTCAACGCGAAGTAGACGAAATTAAAATAATCCTGGTAAGCGATTGATATATAATCAAGGTCGTAACTACGAGGGGAGTTTATGCCATCGAAGCTTCACCGAAAAAAAAAATCAAAGTATAGGTAGGTACATAACAATTATATTATTATGAAAAAGTTGGTAGGTTCGTACCTCTGCTTGGGCCAAATGTTATTTTGAATCCTTTCATATTAGTGAATTTCTATTAGGATTTTTCACAGATGCTCATAACTCTGTGCTCGCTGAAAGCCGAATACGTTCATAATTTACGGTATAGGTAAGTACTATAGGTTTTAATTATACTCGCATCAGCGGCAGATCTACAGGAGAAAAAATATATTTGGACTCACAATCCCCTGAAAAGAAATAAGTCATAACATTTATCACTTTTTGATAATCTCGAAAAATACTCTCAATTAGGATAAATAGTATAATTATTACGTAATTGGGGAAGAAAGTAAGCAATTTCTCAACAAGTGCAGGCTCGTGTCGTAATTGCTTGAGTTGATAAATTGCTCATTCTGACCGAGTTGCGTATAGTATTTTATGTAATACATGATCAGAAAGGCAATGTTTATGCTGTTATTTTGCAAGTGGAAAGTAGTTGCTATCATTGCTGAATGTAACCTCATTGCAAAGTAAATGCGCCTCTATGTAAAAACGTGACTCATCTTTTTACGTGGAAGCACGTTCACTTTTCATCGAGGTAGAGGTTACAAGTTCTGAAAGAAACGTTAAATCTGTCGCAATAAGGAGGTTGTTATTTTGTTCCATTTTTTATAATTTTTGCGTAAGACTCATCATTATGAAGGAATTTTAACTTCTGATCATTAATTATATAAAATATCTTCCTCAACATGGTTCAAAAGTGAGTTAACATGAATTGGGAATAGCTTATTCACTGCGTTTGTTTTGCATACTTCCCTCACATGTAACTGTTCACTTTTGAATCTTGGTGCGTAATATACTGTTTTGCAACAAGTGTAATGAATGTTGTATTTGAGCCAAGGGCAATAAAACCTGTAGATTTCTGGGTCAAATCCGTATGATGGCTGAGAGATTTTGTAAGAAAAAAATGGAATTAATTTAAATAAAAGAAAATAAGACATTAAGGGTGTGGAGGAAACTGAGGAACTAATTAGGTGTAAAAAAAATAATTAAAGAGTGAGAAAAATAATTAAGAAGTGAGAAAAATAATTAAGAAGTGAGAAAAATAAATTTAGGAAAGAAAAAAATAGTTAAGGTGTGAAAAAACAAATTGAGGAGTGAGGAGAGTAAGCGTTCTGAAATGGCCATTTTCATCACACCATACATGTCTTGAAAATACAGCATGTTTTACACATTTAGCACAAATTTATTTTATATTATATATGATCAGAAAAGTGATATTTACGCTCTCATTTTACCAGTGAAAAGTAGCTCTTATTATTGATGAATGTAATCTCAATGTAAATAAACGCGCCTCTATGTAAAAACATGAATCATATTTTTATATATAAGCGTATTCACTTTTCATGCAGATTGAAGGTTACTCTTTCTAAATGAAATGTTAAATCTGCCACAACGAGTAGGTTGATATTTTGTTCTGTTTTTTATAATTTTTGTAAAAAAATAATCATTATGATAGAACTCACTTCTAAACCTTGGTGAGTAATATACTACTTTTATCTTCCTCCCTCATACAATGAATAAAATCAAACAACAAAACCTCTCTCTCTATTGAACTATAATACTTCAAAAATGTAAAAAATGAAGTCCAGTGATGCTTTTCCAAATAACTCCATATTTTTCAGATTTATAGAATCACCCCATATCGTAGTCAGTTTAAAGTTAGGTAATTTTTAAAATTAACAAACATTGAAATAGAAAAGGTCAAAGTTTGATTTAGAAAGGCCTTTATTATTTTTGGTTTTAACACAAAACTGTAAATGAACAACTTGCCCTACTTCGTCCGAGTTGATTTTAGTGAAATAAAATTTTTTACAAGTCTGGATGTGACGTAGACTGTTTGCCGTTGCCACAAATTAATGATACCCGACTTAATAATGCGATGGTAAAAAATAAATGTTCATGATTTCTCATTGAAATCCATTTATATTCTCATTTTATTCTTATTGGCTACCTACTATTCTTCTGTGATCCCTTATTCGAATATTCAGTTCGTTTTCATTGAATTCTTTTCTTGGCCTTTAGTTGTTACTTGTCACTACCTTTAAAAACCTTCATCAAATTCTTGAGTTATCTGAATGTCACGTACCTGTGAATTTTAATCCTGTCAGTCGAAACGCTGAGTTCAAATCCTCTTTGTTCCTCTTGTCGTCACTTTGTAAGAACATTTTCCAAATTTCTTCTTTTTCTTGTTATATAGTTTTAATGAATATTTTTTGGGCCTACCATGCTTAAATTTTTTAATTCAATTTTTCATTGGAACCCCTCTTGCATTCCTCTGATTCCAAGGTATTTAGAAATTTTTAAGATGCTTTGAGTATTTAATTGAATATTAAGTTATATGTTTTTGATGTGCTTCGGTACTTTAATATTTGCGTTTTAGTTTCATTGGTGGGCCATTCCTTGCCAAATAAATTAAAATGAAGGCATCTGCCTAATTTAATTTTGGCAAAATTGTGATGCAGTTGGCAAAATCATTCTAATTAATGACTTTTTTCTTTTTTTTTTTCTTTAATTTTCCCATTTTTCGAAAGTTGGGCAACTTTTCTGTAGAAAAAGAACATTGCTAATTATCCGAACTAACAAAAAAACGAATGTTGATGAAACCATAAATAGCTGGTGAGCTTAAAATAAAGTAGTCTATAGGTATATTCGTGTTTGTGTGTCTATTCTTGTTTAATATAGGTACGCATTGTTTAGAACCCTGATATTGAAAATCTGATATTAATCATTCGATTTTTTGGGGGGGTTCGAGCTTAAAGATTACATTACTTAGCATATAAATTTTATTTAATGGGTTCATAAAAGCAGTTAGGAGATCTGATTACACATAGTTCTTTATGTGAATTTCTCACTCATGTCAGGGAGCACCAAAAGAACTGAACCAAATAAACTGCTCTTTTAGATTTAACAAAAAAAAAGTTTTAGACGTACAATCATATTGTTATAGTAGACAGATATACCTAACATCAACAACAAGCAAACCCTGTAAACCTGATTAAATAGCTCCATTTAAACAGTAACAGTTACAATCTCTATTCGCATGCTGGATGAAGCTGAGTACGCTAATTGCTGAGCTAGTATTAGGAACGGACAATGTCGTGCTAGTCTGGGTGCCTCACTGAATATTCCTTACCGCTGCAGGTAATGGCAAATACAATCACAAATTGCGAAAAAGAAAATAGATGCTTAAAGTCAAAAGGTAGGTAAGTGAAAGCAAAAAATAGAGCTAAAACACAAGATTAAAAGGCCCAGCTACTTGGAGGCGAGATATGAGGTTCAAGGGCCAAAATTTGGGTCTTGCAGATGGGCGACAAACAGAGACTTGGAAGCAAGAAGTTGGGCCATCGGAATGATTAACCATTAAAATAGGGCCGATAGTGTAGCAAGGGAATCCTGCCTGGAATGTCATAAGTTTGTACGACACTAGCAATTGAATCTTCATCAAAAATCCAAAACTCCATCATTACCACACCAGAAAAACGCTTACGTAATCCCTGTTGGTGAAGTAGGTCTGTCTTGGTTTGTATCGGAAAGAAATTTCAGCCCTTCACTTCTCTCTGACGGTGTGCCAATAAACACTAGCGGATTCGAGGGGACACCACCTAAGCTTTGCCCTCTCCTCGTCCAAAATAACTCCGTTGTTACGCATCTGTGTTATTGTACTAGATAAGTAGATATTCGTTTCGAAGGAGTGACATGGTGATAGGCAATTAGAAAGGCAAAAAATTAGAAATAGGAATTGGCCCCTCTTTTCACGAAATAATTCTGGATGGGCCGCTGCCTGTGAAAAAATTCTATTTTAATTACCGGCTGGCTCCCTCCTTGAAAATCCTTTAGGAAGTCTGAAATTCACTCGCGCTTCCACCTTTACAAAGGTATAGAATGTGGAGGTGGTGGGAGGGGGAAAGGTGAAACAAGAGAAAGGAAATAAAAAACGAAGAAAATTACTAGCGACGGCGGTGGTAGGTAGGTACACAATATTTTCTTCATAAAAAAGCATCTCTCTCGCCGACGAACGATTTGACTCCCCTCTCACCCGGTGACCGCTATCCCCTTCGCTCCCTATCCGATCAATCGAGCTCGCACTCAACCTAACGACGACGTCATCATACAATAGCATTTGTATGCACCGTTGGATATTAACCCCAGTTTATGTTTCTATTAATTTCATTCTCCCGCGCATTTCGTACATATATTTTATTCGTGGCTGCACTCGTCGTGTGTTCGTTAAAGTTATAAAATATTATTTTCCACTCCGTCCACCTTTACATTTTCATTCGTGTCCCTTTATTTACTTTTTTATATATTTATTTTTTTATTAATATTTTTATTTTTATTTTTTTTATTTTCCTTTTCAACGTTCGTTCTTATTTCGTTCGTGGTTTTGAGAAACGACTGAACTTGTACGTACCGACCATTACAGAAAACAGAAAATATTAATAACAATAATTATGAGGGTAAAAAAATACCCTTAACTATTTTTCATAATTACATTCCATATTTTTTGTACCTTCGTATCAATGACATGAAGCTTTACCGGTGCTCACAACTTTTGTCACTTTCATCAAACGCTACCGTTTTCAATCGTGACGATGTCATATAATTACAACGATTGAAATATGCTCAAGCCTCTCGCTTCGTCACCCTCACTTGCAAATAATTTGAATTTCAGAATCAACAGGGCTAATTTATGATCACGAAGACATGATATTTACGTAACTTACTATTAATTTGTTCAGCAATTTTATTCGAATCGACGACGCC
Source organism: Ericerus pela (assembly GCA_011428145.1). Lineage (NCBI taxonomy): Eukaryota > Metazoa > Arthropoda > Insecta > Hemiptera > Coccidae > Ericerus > Ericerus pela. Next base: position 1,618,268 of record WOFM01000066.1, on the reverse strand, counting down.
GTCCGCAGCTACCCAGCAGAGAAACTAGTTTTTATGTAGGTTTTCAAAAGAAAATGTAGACCATAAAATTTATCTGATATTGAGACCCAAGAAATGGGAATAGGTTCATTTTTCGTTTTATGACCCCAGAAAACTTTTGGGACTATATATATTTATATGGTTGAAATTCGTATTATGTGTATTATATCACATACGCAATTCTATGTAACACGATACAGGTCGACATTTTTATTCGATAGTTTTAAAAGTTAGTATACTTATTCGGATCTAGACAAGGATGACTCATATTGTTTAAGTCGGGTAAATCCCATCTGGCATTTTTGAAGCTTTTTAATGGTTCTAAAATGCGTAATTTTTAAGCAATAGTCATAAAATTTGGTACACACACTGAATGCATTACATTCTAATATTTTGTAAAAACTTGGTTTCAACTGGCTCAGGGGTTCATGCTTATATATGATTTGAAAAAATTTTAATCAATTGCTAAGAAGAATAAATAAATTGTAGATGAACCAAAGAAGCTTAGCGAAAAATAGGCTTCCTGTTATTTTATTTTATTTGCCACGCAATCATTTTCTCATAATTCATAAATTATTCGGAAGGGGTGACAGATTTTTACATACGTATTTGTATAAATCCTAAATGCATTACATCACTTTGATTTTTCCATAAAACTTTTTTAAATTTAACTTTTTTTTCTGACAATGGAGGGTAATTATACGCCAAATAATCCACCAAAAACCAGCCTTGCCACATCCCCCTCAATCGTAACGAAATTCAACTAGTATAATTAAATGTTTTGTTAAACAAAAAGCCATGGACTCACGCCCCCCTTGGATACATTATTGTATTAAATCAATATTTTTTTTTATAACAGTTTAAAAAAAAATGAAAGGAATAGATTTGCGTCCTTCTTTTTTTTTTTGTTGGTCTGGATCTTATCTCGATTCTGATATCCTGATTTTTCCGAAATTTCACGTTGTGCAATAACTCGAAATGGTATAATTTATTCAGTCTAACCTTCATCCTGTGTGGTTTTTTTTTTTTTTTTTTTTTATGTTGTAATTATTTTCTTTTTACAGAGAAGTTAAACTCCCTATCTAACCTTTAGGCTAATCTAATGTTTCTATATTTGGCCAACAGAGTATACATATACGTATTAGGTACCTACCTACTTTGTTCAATCAATGGTGACTTACACGTTTACTTGTACCTGAATGCCAAAATAAACTTGATATTTATTGAAAAAAATTAAAATATCTAGGCATATAGTTGGCTACACTTAAGTGAGTGTTCGTCATAAGGTTGAACAGTAAAAGCTACTATTCCAGAAGTTATGCAATACGCCTACACTAATTTTGTTAATTTTGCACCTACCCGATTAATTTTCTTGCAAACTGAATTAATGTTTTCATCCTTGACTCAGGATGCCGGCACCTACAGAAATGAAAAATATCAACGAGTTGATGTTCAGAAAACAAACGCAGAACATTAAAAAACGAAGTATTTTTCGCAATACTCAAGTGCCAGAAGAATGTGAACATTCTTTTGCTTTCCATCTCGAGATATTTTAGTGAAGCACGAAAAATACCATCAGCAGTCAATTATTTTGTCTGTTAGATGAGAAATCGAAATAAATTCGTAATATTCTAAATAGCTATCAAGTACGGTAAACGTCACGGTATTTAATATAATCTCAGAAAATGTCGGTAAATTTCCGGAATTATAACGTTTCGATTTTTTTCAAAAAAGTAAATACTCGCATTCTTACAATGATTCTGGAATTCTTAAAAAAATAATTCGCATATTTGTACACAAACGAATTCGAAATTATTCACGAAAAACTGGAGATAATAAAAATATTTGGAAATTGTTGTTATGTTTACTTAAAATACCTACCCCAAAAATTGCTGTTTTCATTTTTATTTTTTTATGTATTTAGTATTTTCCCAAAACTTTACCAACGTCTTGGGTTCAAATTGAGTTTGATTTCAGGTAAAATTTCATTTTAAAAATGAGAAATAAACCTGTTTAGAGTAAATGAGTCTGTATTTCGAAATAATTTACGGGATTTGTTTGGAAGAAAATAATTGTTTCATCTCGGTGAAGTGAAACATCAGAAACTGAATTTCGTATTCATGTTTTTCAAAATAAAGCCCGTAAAGGTCATGGTAGATGTCTCTGTGTTGATGTTTTTCTCAATTTTATTTGATTTTGGCTACCTAACCATTTTACCCGGCCTCCGAAGATATACTGATATCGAATTGGGGTACGGGGTTGGAATCCGGTAGTCCGTAGTTCACCAGCATGAATTTTTCAATCACTAGCAGGAGCACTAACAGAAATGAACCGAATATAGCTTACCGCCCTTTTGGGTCAGGAATGTGACGATGGCCTGTCTCAAACTCAAAACCTTTCGATTGTAAAGTCAAGTCCCACGTCACTAAGCCATGCAGACCTATGGCTGTATGTATTTTTGTCCGTCTTTGATAAGATGTGACTATATGATCGTGAAATTGATATTTCTGTCATTAAAATTTTTTCATGAATTAATATATGCGAGTATAGACAGGCAGTGGGCCAATTAACGCACACAATTTGGTTACCTACTCGCTTGGCATAAAATACGATAAAAATTATTAGTTTAAAATTATTCTTTACGAACTGATAAATCCTAAGCAGTATCCAATACACTTTGTTATAATAAAACGCAAGCAGATATTTTTGAACCGCGTTGCACAAATTTATACTATTAGTGACTAAATAACAACTTAAGTATTTCAACTTTCATATCTGAATTATTGCTTCGACGATTTTTGAAAGCTGCTGAAAAATAATATAACGAATTTTTTTTCTATTTAAAAGTTTCTTTGCCACCGGTGCAAAAAAGTTATTCCTAATTCATACAGATACCCAACAACACTAATTTTTTTTACTGTCGATGTCTGCACATTTCTATGAAAATTACTTTATTTCACGAAATTATAACAATAGTACGCATTATTCTATTTCCAAAGTTTAATTGAAATACTTCATAGGTACACTGACAAAAAAATTTTGACAGCTATGGTACACAGATTTTTTTCTATATTTCTTATACCACTTATAGTTACCAAATAAATATTAGCTCATATGTATAGACTATAATATATGCCTATGCGCTGACGTAGTATACTCAACGCTAATTCACTTGAAGCCTATACGATATAAATACATAATATGTGGCTATCTGTACATAAATAGTTTCCTTCACTCTTTCTTTTGTTTGGCTGAGAATAGGAAGTCCAAGTCCACTGACAAAGAAAACAAAAACACGAATTTTTCATTTAATCCAAATACTTATACAGGTGTCTATTAGGCAGAAAGAAAGAGAGAAGTTGTTCCTTGTATTTCGACACAGTTAAATGGGGAAATATTGCGCACTTATGCACCTACCTATTGGAATGTCCGTGGTGATGAAGGTGGTGCTCATCAAGTGCTGTTACTTCTGAAAGAGTGTTCATGGTGATTGTTTACATATTTTTATATGCTATTTCTCATAAGGAAAGAAGCATCCATATCTTCCTTTTGGAATTATTTTTTATACAACGGTCAATTTTATCATACACTAGTAATAATAAAAAGAAATTATGTTTTAGTCATCAAAAATTTCACTTCTCACATTAAATATTTCGTTTCAAAAATGCCCGTTTTGTGCTTAAAAACAGTATCAAAGATATATGATCACCCTTTCAGCACTTTTAATTTCTGCCACCAGAGCGAGACTCTTTTGTTATGGACTTCCCAAAGGCTAAGTAGTTATCCTCAAAAATATTCACTAAATTATATTTTCCAGAATAATTGTAATCAAATACCTAACCAGGGAAATTTTGATTGAGAATGTTTTCGCCAAATGTAAAGTCAGTTTAAAAAAAAAAAAAAAAAAATTTCAACATTATAAAGTAGTACATAATTTATATTTCCCTCTTACAACAGGTACGTTAAAAATGTGATGAGAACTTTTCTCAATGATGATTACCAATTTTAAAAGTTAATGGGTCAATACGAGTTTTCCGAATTTAAAAGCTAAAACTTTTTTGCGAATAAAAGCTTATCGATGCGGCGACATAATATTTTTTTCTTTAATTTTCTCAAAACACTAAGAATTTTATTTTCAAAACTGAAATTAGACATCAGAGTAGGATTGCTTTTTTTATCAATTTAATGTAGTTAGTGCCTTGCCTTCAAGAATGAATCTGGGATCCGCGTAGCATTGTAGCTTAACGTGCTCGTTTTAGAGACAATCGAATGACCAGAGGTGGCCCGACAGCATGTTTTTGTGGCTAGAGCCACTCTCATTTGAAAAAGGGGCGCCGAAACGGCGCAAATAATTAACGTTAAAAATGAATTTTTTTAAATACGCTTTTACAATAAAAAAAATTCAAGTACTGATGGGTTTCGAACCCGATATTTCCGGATTAAAAAGTTTAGATTCATTATAATACATTTTTTCTGAGATGGTTTAAAAAAATTTTAAAAGGGTTTCAATGCATGAGTAGTGCAAAAATATTGTAGAGCCACTGGTGCACAATTAGCTCGGGCTGCTGCTGCGAATGATTACAGGTTCAAGATTAGCCACCTTCAAATCCTCAAGCCATGGTGTTTTTTTTTGGTTCAGTTAATTCTCTCACTTCCTTCTCCCGCATCAGACTTTGAGTAAACCAATTAAAAAAAAAAAAAATTCCAAATTCAAAAAATACTTGGGTTAGATTTTATCACTTTTTTAACAGACTTTATTTTGGTTTTGATTTCTGGTTCTTTTGACAATTATAATATATTCGTATGCATAAATTCTTTTCGTTGAATACAGGAATGCAGTCTTCTTCAAAATTTGCCAACTATTCCGCAAATATTTCTTCGTTAACGTTTTAATATCAGCTTTATTTCGTATTATTACACCTTTTCCGTTATAAGTTATTACATTTTTCAACATTCTTGTTTTGGTTTTCGAGAATACGTCTATACGTAGGTATTGCGAGTTTTTCATTTCAGGAAAGATATAATAAAGCTCAGCATATTTCTTCATTTTCTTCTTCTTTTTTTGCCTTTTATTCTCGAAAATATATTTGTTGTGTCATAGGTAGGTATATTCACGCATACGGACGAATAAAAAAGAAACCCTTACATATTTTAAAGAAAAATTTTTTAAATACTCAAAAGGGACTGAAATGTGAGTGAATACGTTATCTTAACATTTCGAAAATACCTAAATATTAAAAAAACAAAAAAACAGCCCTGGTATTTTAAATTGTTTTAACGGATGAATCATTTTTCCACTGACGAATTACATATATATAGATCTTATTAGAAAAAAAAAAATTATGTAAATCAGTCTGTTCTTGCAGGCCCACATGAATGTTTTCATAGCTTCGGAATTTGATAGGTAAGTTAAGTTGCAAACATAGGCACAAAAATATTAGCATTTTTCGAGACGGTTAAATAAGATAGAAAAATGTTTCTACTTAAAAAATTGAGATTTTCTTGAATACGAAGGTCACTTTTTATCGATCTGAATTTCGAAAAGAATAGTAGGACAATGTATGGGGTCAAGAATGATATTTAAAAAATTTCTGGGAGAGCAAAACGATTCTCTCCAAGAGCCACTGTCTTATCTCCTTTTCTGAGTTTCTCACTGTTATTAGATTAAGGAGAATAAAATTTTATTTTTTACGTGACATATTACAGGCAAGAATATGAAACTGCTCCAATTAAGTATCATTCTCTGAGAGGATTTTCGTCGTTTGTCGTGAATATTTAAGATCAAATAATTTCCTAACAACTTTGCTTTTCCGATAAGATGCCACAAAAAACAGTGAAAATGCCGTATATGAAAAAAACCGGGGCCTTTTCACAATTTCACAATACTAAGGGATAATATCCATAGTAACAATAAAAAAAAAATTATTATTTCATTTATTTCAAGTAGGTACCTACTTGATAGAAAAACAAGACCGATGAAAAAGAAAAGTTAAGAATTACAAAAGGGATCGAGCTGAAATTTTCTCGATAGATCGTCCTTACGTAGGTGCAATTTTGAGAAGTTTGGTGCCTATTAGTTCAATAGTTTTCAAGAAAACTGAGAAAAAAATATTTACTAGAGAAAATTTTGTTTTGACGATTTTGAGAAAACTAAACAAAAGATAGGGCTGAAATTTTTACGTAATTTAGTTCTTATGTCAGACCAGGTCTGATTGGAGGGTAGTTTTTGAGAAAACTGGAGATTAAAAAATTCCTAGAAAAGTGGTTTTTCCATGATTCTGAGAATACTAAAAAAGGAATCGGGCTGAAATGTTCACGAAAGATAGTCCTCATATAGTCTCAAGCCTGATAAAAAATTCGTGCCTATTATTAGTGTACTTAGTTTCAAAGAAAACTGAAAATGAAATAATTGCTGGAGAAAATATTTGATAACGTTTTTTGGGAAAACTACAAAAGGTATAAGCTAAAATTTTCAAAAAAAATAGTTCTCATATAGGACCTAGTCTGGGGGGAGTTTGGTGACAATTGGTTTTGTAGTTTTCAAAACAAATAGAGCACAAAAAATTATTGGAAAAGTGGTTTTTATCCGATTTTGAGAAAACGACAATTTTTTTCATAATTTTGAGAGATGTGTGACTCCGTTTTCATTACAGTAAATAAAGAAATAAATTTAAGATTCTAAATTGACGTTGAATGGGCAAATTGGGTTGTCTAGCGAAGTTCTGCTGCGCTAATGTTTTACCACTAAGAATGTGTGGACCCTTCGCTCGGTTACAACGGACCTATCTACGCCCTTGAACATGTTGTTTCCGCCAAAATAATGAATTCAACAGTGTTACCACATCTATGCCAGCAAAAATGCCACAAACAACATTTCGGAGGGCTTGTATTCCACATGTATAAAATCAGTATTGAAGGATTTTTTGAAGTTAAATAAAAGAAGTCTTATTGTTCAGTTTCTATTTGATCAAGACCAATACACACTATTAAAATATTTTTAGGGAATTTCCGCAAGAAAAATCTGATGCTAGAATTGGACTTTGAAGCGTTCTTCGAGTTAAAGTGACATTATATTTTTTTTCACGATTAAATGCGGAAAATGTTTATAGTGGCTGGAATATTCTGAAACATATAAGTGCAGATAATTCGGCGATAGGAGTATTATTTTTCAAGTCAACAAAAACGGGGAAGTTTAAGGTATTTAAATAAAACTCAAAAAAAAAAAAACCAGAAATATCCAAGTTTCATAAAATTAATTATCACTGACAGAGATACAAGTCAACGATGTTTCTTTGATATTTGGGAAGTTTTAATTATGGCACCTTTTTTAGCTCACGGTCAATGCAATGATCAAATAATAGAAATATGCTGTATCTAGCGAGAAAAATATAAAATAGTCATAATTTTATAAAATGAAATAACATATAGGCCAAATTAAATAATTTCAGTGTTAAATAAAATAAATAATTATTGGTTCGTATTGCAAGGAAAAAAAAAATTGCACAATGATTACAGAATGAAAGCTAAATTAGTACTATACAGGTATTAAATAGCGGCAACTCATAGTATCGTGAATTACTTGAAACTAACTTATTCCAGCACAATGAAACAAGTGAATTGGGATTGAATTGAAAATTATACTTTTACCTTGTGGTAACGTTCATTTCTTTGCTCTTTATCTTAATTTTAGAGTTATAGGTACACCTTGTTTTCTAAACCATGTATTAAAAATATTAAAAAGCTTAAATATTCATAACCCAGAATGTATAAAAAACGCATATAAGAAAAAAAAACAAACAGATCCAAACAAAAATAGTCTGAAGATGATTGCAGCAAAAATGTCGGAAAGTTACAGCAATTGAAATTTGAAATCCCTTTGTAAACTGGTAGAACAGTTGAGAATACTCAAAAATAGCAGAATACTCATCTGCTAGATCAGAAGTTGCAGAATATGCTTCGAAAATTATTAGCTCCGCGAGTATCCTGAGTACTTTTTTTGATAGGCCATGTGTAGTGTGTACTCATAAATCTTGTATACTTAATTTATATTAAGAAAAAAAAATAAAAAAAATAAAATGGTGCGTGGTACTACGTATATCGGTTCGCGTCAAAATGTTCGTCAGGTGGCGGTCAGCCGAAAGTTCAACCCGAATCCCAATTTATTAGACGTAGTCCTACCTCCAAATAATGTTTGTCAAAGCTACTGATAGCACAAATGAACTTCGTAGAAATAGAAGTTATGACTACAAGTAGACCAACAGATTATCAATGGTGGGCTTAGTCGATGAATATTCTGAAATTTGAAGAAGAAAACAAAAATATAAAGAGGCAAGAGGTTTCGAAACGAAATGGAAAGAATCATATGGAATTTCAAATTAAATATCAGTTATTAAAACTTGCAATGATACAAAGTACTAAAAATATTACACTAACAATAAGAATTTTGTAATAGAAAATAAGATTTCCATGTAAACATAGGTATCGATAACTGAAATTCAATTTAAAATAAAGCAAAAAATGATCAAATTGAAAACAAAGACAAAGAAAAAAAAGAAAACTGTCGCCATCGACTAAAAATGAATTACGTCTATAAATCTAATCACAGTTTCATAAATTAGTAGGTACCCAAAATACTAATTACCACGGAAAATGAACAAAAAACGAAACGAGAGAGAGAAAAGAAAATACAAAAAAAAATTATACATTCACATCATAATTTATGCGAAAAGCTCACAATTTTTTTGAAATAATTTTCATTTTAATTGGTTTTAAATAAGGTCAACATAGACCCGCAACCAGTGGGTAAAAATGAAGGCACTGCCCCGGCTTACGCCTTCATTTTCCCGAGACAACAAAAATTCTGCCCCGCACTAATATATATATAATAGAGGAGGACGTCCGCGATTTTGGAAAAAACTTGGAAACGTAGATTATTACAAACCTAACAAATACTGTTCAAAACTATGATTTTTTTTTTTTCATTTCATGCAATTCCGTCTCTGAGAATCATTAATTTCACAGAAAATTAACGGATATTCAGTAAGCTTTCAAAATGAAATCAACGTTAACGAAAGAATTTACGCCCGAAATGTTTGAATAAGTGATAAAAATGGAGAACCCTTCAATACCCTATTCCTCCTGAATTGCTACTACTTTCGGTTTTTCCAAGTTTTCCAGATAAATATGGAATATATAATGAAAATATTTTAATACAAAAATAATTTCCACAAAATTAAAACTAAAAAAATTTAATACATTTTTTCATGACTCTTTTCGGGGTTAAGATTCAGGGTGGCGAAGAAGGGTGTTTTTGTCAAAACCATAATAATCTGCATTATTTTCTAATTGGGTAGCTAAAAATTAACATAGACGTAAAGAAAGTCAAAGAAATTAGCATACTGATATTTTTCATCATTATGCGGGCTGCACATTATATTTTAAACTTGTATACACATAATGCCCCCAATAATGGAAGTAAATATTCAGAGAAATAATGAAAAAATTATAATTTTCTCATGATTTTTCTGATATTTTATTTCTATTATGTGGGACACCAAATATATACTGGCCAGAAATATGACGTGTATAGCCCACATAATGATGAAAAATATCAGTATGCTAATTTCTTTGACCATCTTTACTCTATATCAGTTTTCAGCTTCCCAATTAGAAAATAATGCTAATTATTATCTATGATTCTGATATAAACACCCTTTTTTAACAGCCGGTATCTTAGCATCCATGAGTTATGAAAGAAATGTATTAAAACTTTTGTTTTAAATTTTATGTACTTGATTTTTTTATTAAGATATTTTTATTGTATACCTATCTGCATTTCATCAGAGAAACTTGAAAAAACCGAAAGTAATCACACATTCGACAAGCCACCCTCTTTTCTTCCGAAGAGGAAGCACTGTATATGAGGGTTACGCATTTTTATCACTTACTTAAGAGCCCAAACCCGTCACATTTCATCACGTTTTAGGCGTAAAACCTTTTGATACTTCTAAGTTCCATGTAAAGCCCATTTTAAAATGTATTTTCCTGGGGTATATAAATTGATGAGAAATAGAAACCTTTAAGTTTTCTAATTTTTTGATTTTTGAAACATAAAATTAAAATTGTCTGAAAGATATTTTTAGAATTTTTCAATTCTCATCATGTCTAATATCTTGCCTCTGCTGGAATTTCATTTTCTCGGGCTGATACAAGAGACTAGTTACGGTCCTGGGTCAATAGACAAGAATTTTAGTTTACTACCTTGAAAAAAACCAATACCGAACGTAAAAAATCAGTTCTTACGAGACAAAATTCAAATCAAACTGATGAGCTGTTTGGCCAGGACCAAATGAACTAATCGCTGGAATAATAAAAAGAAGAAACGGCACCTGAACAATTATCGAACAAGTTCAAATCAAACTATTGTATCGATGCACTGTAATAAGTTGGTTTAAATTATTTTATTCACACTCGTGATGTTTCATAAAAATAAATAAAAATTTAGATTATTTTCTATTCTAAAGTACCATACCCTGAAATTTGAATAAGGCATTATGAAAAAAAAATTAAACAATTATTCTTTCGGTCATTGTTTTATTAATCTTTCAAGGCACAATTCGAAAGATCATTATAATTTAGGTAAAAAACTAAAGAAACACATGATAAGATATTTTTATACTTGATCACTGTCTAACTTTCAAAACCTTTTAAAACTACATACTATGAATTTTATGACCGATGTACAGACCGAGAGCGGAATCGATGCTTCAGAATAAATTACACCAAATGCAAGTTGAGATAATCCGTGTAATCGACAAGCCTCTTCTTAGTTTAAACCACAATTATGCATATTTTCGTCGTCGACGGAAGCATAATCTTACACGACCAGATCTTGTCAACATATACATTAATGAACGTATCATGAACGCAATGAACAATTTTTTACGAATAGCAGAAATTAGTAATTTCGAGGGGATGTCTAAACTTTCTGGTACACTGAATTTTATTTTTGGATTTTTAAAGCGTTTCTGTTATATTACAAAATAAAAATTATTATGTACGGTTTGAGAGATATGTAACTAAGAAATTACACATTTAAAAAAGTTACTGAAAAATACTTTACAATAATTTTCTTTATTTGAAATTAACGTTACGCCACATAGAGATGAAAGTTCTATAATGTTGAATCAGGAGCAAGATGATACAAAAAATCTCTTCAACCAGCAGTCGGAATCAAAAGCTGCACCGTCAAGAAATGAAATAGTAATTTTATGCAAGTGCGCGACTAGAATTCTAGGCCCGATGTGGGATGCGAAAATGCGACATAAACTTCCCAAAAATATGTTTTAGGAGTTTTGCCAATATTACCGGATGGAATCACATCGAATACCAGAAAATTAAATATTGTTGAATAAGATTCATTTACTTTTTCCGCAGTATGATACTCGACTATGTGTTTTATGAACATCATCGATCCGATCATCATGGTGAGAAAAATGAAGGCAAGTATGAAACAAACCACGAGAGCTGAAAAAAGAAGTTCCACAGTTATGAAGGCGGTTTAAGAGCACTCCTACGACAAACACTCAGTTCTCTATCAGCACAAATATTTTCTTCACCCTCTCTAACTTCCATTATTGACTTTTTTTTAGCATGTTCTACGCATTTGAACTAGCAGGATCACTGAAAACAGAAATAAATCAAAAATCATCAATTGAATGTTGAAATAATGAAGTTGAATGGAGCGTTAAACGGGTTACTATAATGTGACAATGACAATACAAAAGTATACAAGATGGTCTGCAGCTGACAAAAATCTACACAAACGTCAACGATTATCTAATTGAGAAAACAATTTCCTCCTTCTCGTGAATAGCGGTCATTGTGTCATTACAATAATTAAAAGTACTTACGGAAATTAATTCTTCAAAAATTGTTTCTCTTCTCGGTGTCACTGCATGCAAACTAAACGGCAAGCTCATTGAATTTGAATGGCTTGAAGGGTAGAAAAATAACCGAAAGTCCGCAGACATATTATTCAAATTTTTTGAAAACCTGTTAGATGACAGATAGCACAAGTTGATTTATTTAAGAATTAACAAATAAATTATGAGTTATGACAAATTATGTGATGGATTCGTCGAATCTCGAATGATGACGTTATTGATTGATATTATCAATCTTATCAGTAGATATGTTTGTTTATCTTCAATAGTTCTAAAAAAATCCGCATATGCTGCTTTTTTACATGCTTTAACGTTCATGTTCCAGTTCCCACACTTCCCAAAATTCCACACACTGCATTCAAATGTTCAATCACACTTTTCTAGACTTCGGTTGCAGTTCTAAAATTTCTACTTTATTCTCTATTCAGCGAAAGATTGCCAAAATGAAATTATCAATATTTAATATTATATTTAGAGCAAGGAAAAGCAAAAATAAAACCAAGATTTTTGCCAGAAAAATTTGTTGAGGTGAGTTTCGATCGTTTCATCCAAGAAAAACTAAGTACGAACATTCATCTTTAAAAAGGTTTATTGATAACGTTAGTACAACGACTGACGAGCGGAGAACATTCTCCGTCGAGCAGTGGCGGAAAGAATATTATGCTGGCAATCAGTGTCGCCACATGTAGAAATAATAAATGTAATATCTTGCACTCTGGAAAATGGAACACTCGCAGATCAAAACATGTGGACGTGAAGTACCGTTTTGTGTGCAATCACGTAAATTTAGACTTTAAGTATTCATACGTGTCAACTTCGCGACAGTTGGGTGATGTTTTTACAAAGGGCTGCCCGAGGCCTAAATTTGATGTATTTTGTAAAATGTTAAATTTATTGTAACTTATTGTATATGTTTACCATCTGTGTTAGTATTTGTTATCGTAACTTTTTGTATTATTGTTGACTTTTGTCATTTGTATTTTTAATGACTTTACCAATTTAATAATTTGTTTTTACCATTTTTTATCGTAATCGTATAATTATAATTTGAGGAGGCGTGTGAGAATTATAGCAAATTAAATTATACTCATGACTATTATTCTCACGTATCATTTGTGCTGGCAACACTGTCGGTATATTTTTGTAATCTGTGATTTTTAGTGTTTTGTACCAAACTGTGATAATGTTTATTCATACGCCTCTAGTCGTTTTTTAATACTCATTTTGTTAACATCTCCACCATACTTTATGTGGAAATAAAAGTTCGTAAATTAAGTGAATATTGTGTTTTTATTTATGTGTTCGTAATGTGTGCGTCTAGTCTCTGTTCGATGTCGTGTGTAGTTTAGGTTCGTTTTATATGTTTCTAGTCATCTCGATCCATTGATAATTCCTCATCTTCTCACAAGACTATTGGCCGAAAGGTTGACTTCTTCGGAGTATTCTCATAACAATATTTTGGTACGTTTTCCGATCAAGTGCTTTTGTTAGAATATCAGCGACTTGATCGGAAGACCTGATATCGTTAAACATAATCAGATTATTTTGAAAAGCTTCCAAAACTGCATAACATTTGATCGCTAGGGACCTGGAGCGTTTCTGGCCTCCCCCAGATGCAATGCGTGATGCGGATATGTTATCCTCATACACCTGCACTGAGTCGGTTACAGAGAAAACGCTCTCAGTGAGTCTCCAGATCACGTATATATCGTCCAGTGCATCATTCAACGCAATTAATTCGGCTACAGTTGACGATGTTGCAACCGAGTTCTGCTGGTGAATGGCCCAATTTAACAAGTCTCCGTTAACGAAAATCATATAGCCAGTTGTGGAGCACCCTTTCTCCAAATTTTCTATATCTATGGGTGAATCGTCTACATCGGGTGCATACGACGCATCGACAAATGCTTTAATCTGAGTCTGGTCAGAGTGAAATACAAGAGAGAAGTTCCTTGTTGTTTTAAGGTACCTAATAATGCGACGAACCTAGTTCTTAATTTCGCTATTTGAGGATGCCTGAAACCGTGATAGGTAATTGACGGCGAAGGCAATGTCCGGGCGGGTCAGTCTTGCCACATATAGCAGATTCCCAATCATGGCCCTATATTCAGTGTCGTCTATTCCATTAGCTGGCTTTCTTATTTTAAGTCCCGTTTCCATAGGCGTGGATTCCGTCATACCAAACTTAGGTAGGATTTTATCTATATACCTATTCTGTGTCAATATTATCTGCTTCCTCGGGATGTCCCGACTTATTTCAAAACCGACAAAGAAGGTTGGATCTTTTTCTATCTTCAATGTGAAGCTCTTATTAAATGTATTTATTAGGTCTTGTGTCCACTCGTCGTGGTTGCTAGCCAACAACATGTCATCCACATAGACTATTAGAAGTGCCATTGTACCATTATTATTTTGTTTTGTATATAAGCATCTGTCTATTTTTGATTGAGCAAATCCAGCTTGAATTATTGTCGAGTTTAATAAGTCGTACCAACTTTTAGAAGACGTTTTCAGTCCATATATTGACTTAATTAGTCTCAGGCAATTATTTTCACCTAGTTGGCATCCCCTGGGATTTGATATATAAATAGGGTATCTTATTTCTGAATTAAGGAAGGCTGTTTTTATGTCAAATTGTATTATATTTAAGTTATATTTATTTGTTATTGACAGTATCCATCTTATAAGCCAATACTGGACCACCGGGGCATACGTTTTGGTTAAACAATAGTGGGTAAGGTCCTTAAAACCCCTTGCAACCAACCTGGCTTTCGGTATGTGAATGCCTCGATTGTCTGGTTTCGTGGTGAAACACCACTTGGTATCCACCAACCTCACATTTCTTTCCCTGGGAACAACCTCCCACACACCCATATCAGACAATTTCAACTCGTTGGTAATGGCTTGTTGCCATTCTGTCCTAAAAGGGTTATTTTCAACATCCTCCCATTTTTGAGGGATGTGGTCCTCTATATAACGTTTATATCTTTGTTTACATACGTTTAGTATTACGGGGGTTTCTATTATATTATTGTCATTATGTTTATCTTTATTTTTATTGTTTATGTTATCTACATTTATTATGTTCCTCGTTTCATCGAATCTGACATCACAAGTCACATGTGATTTGTCAATTAATGGGTCCCTTATGCAGTACCCACTACTTGTGTAACCCACAAATACCCCCTTGTCAGCTCGTTGTGTGAGTTTCAGATGTTCACTATTTGTTTTCTTTTTTTTATTTTTTGTGGCTTGTTGTTGGCAAACTTCCATAGGAATATGTCTATAGGCGAGAGACCCAAAAACTCTCATATTTGATAAATCCGGCTTTATGCCGTAAAACATTTCGAAAGGGGTTTTGTTATCTTTGTTTGCCCTGGTTGGGCTCCTATTTATGACATAAACCGCCGTCAGAACGGCCAATGACCAAAACTTGAAGTCCAATTTGGAGTCAAACAGCATAGCTCTAGTTCTAGCCATAATCGTTTGATTTTGCCTTTCGGCCATCGCATTCAACTCCGGTGAATACGGAACGACAGGCTCGAGACTTACGCCGTTTTCCTCACAACATGTCCTCATGTGTGAATCTAAATATTATTTGGCATTGTCACACCTTAGGGTGGCAATGGGATGATCCGGAAATTTTGATTTTAGTTTCATATAAAGTTTTTTAAACTCTTCACACACCATTGACTTTTTTTCTATGGTGGAGACGAAGGTGTATTTTGTGGCGTGGTCAACAAATATTAACACGTACTTCTCACCATATATACCCGGTGAAAAGGGGCCCATTGTATCCGATGAAACGAGTTCCAGTTTCCTCTCAGGTCTGGTCCTAGTGCTATTGTGCCCTAACCTTTTTGAATTAGCTTTCACACATATCTCGCACAAACTAAACTCATCATCTCGGAATATTATTCCATTAGGAATACCTCTTGAGACCTTAGTTAAGAATCTTAAATTCCTTCCAAATAAGTGTCCCAATCTTCTGTGCCATATCATTTTTTTGTCTATCTTTAACTCCCCTACATTTTCAATAGTTTCTTGATTATTATTTATTATGTTATTTTCTGTGGTGTTATTATTAGTGTTTATGCCTACATCCTCATTTGTTTCTACTCCATCTTCGCTCTTTTCCCTATTTTCGGTTTGGTTATTATTCTGTTCGTCATTATGACTTATTATTATATTATCATTTTCATTATTATTGATTGTGTTCTTTCTATTCTCCTCACTTTCCTCCTGACTGTCCTCAACAATTTCCTCTTCTATTTCATATTCCATCCATTCGTCTTGGGAATTTACGTTAGGCATACACGCCAATTTATTCGATTCATTTTTATAAGGACATATTTTATTTAGCTCATTTTCATCTTCTATTATATTGACTGTGGATTCCGGCACAATCTCGTATTTGACCATGTATACCCCCCTTATTTTTGGGGCTGAGAAGACTACTTCATTCGTTCCTCTGACATATATATGTGCCGCAGAGAAATTTTGGTCTAAACCTAGTGCCCTATTTTCTGTTATTTTAATTCCTGACATCAGGTCTACGTTGAGGGACGGTACATAGTGTACGTTTTTTAGTCTTATGACTTTCTGGTTACGTTCTGAGTTTTCCACTCTAATAAACATTGTACCAATATGGGTTGCTATCAAGAGTGTGTCTTGGATGGCGCATTCCAGTTCAATGGGTTTTTCTAACATTATTGGATTGGACAATTTTGACAGGTCTGATATGACGTGAGCAACAGCTCCACCATCTAACATGATTCTTTTTGTTAGGGGAATATAGTTAGGATCTGACTCCTGTTTTGTCTCTTTTGATGTTATTAGGTTTATTAATTTATTGTTTGTATTATTATTTGGTCTTTGATCCCTATATCTGATCATCATTGACCACTGAACGTCATTTTCTCTTTTGTTTTTATTATTATTATTATTAGTATTGTTTCGTCCGTATCTCGTATTTTGTGCAGGACCATCTAATTTATTTTGGGGTCTTGCACCCTCTTTATTTGACGGACATACCTTTGCTATGTGCCCTTTGCCATGACACTTAAAACAAACTAGTGTACTCGAATTTGGCAAAGTATTTTGATTTTGGTTGTTATCATATTTTTTATTTTCATGGCTATTATTATTGTATTGAGACGTTTCTGTTTGTTGCTTATTATCATATTTTGTTTTCCCCTGATCTAGGTTTTGACTATGGTTTTGATTTCGGTTTATATAGTTATATCTATTGTAATTTCCTCCATATTGAAATCTCTGATTTTTATTATTGTTGGTGAAATTACAAAATCTATTATTATTATTATTTCTTGACTTTTTCTCGTCATATAACCTATCCGATCTTTCGATTAACATGGCATGGATTGTTTCAATTGTTTTATCGTAGTCCATGTTTAATGAGATTAGGAGCTGTTCTATCTCCTCCTGCTTGTCCAAATTTTTCCCACAGTCCCTTATTTTCTGGGCCGACCTCGAGAAGGCGTCTAAGTAACTCCTCATATTCCCTTCACTGTTAAATTTCAACCTTTGGAATGCCTGTTTTGCATTAATGTACGTGACCTATGTACAGCTTTTATATCTCTTGTTGAGTACTTTTAAGATTTGGTTTATGGTCTTGAGGTCTTTAACTCTTTCGATTAGTTCGTTATTCAGTCCCTGATATATGAGTGCCTTTCCATTTTCCTGATTTCGGAAATATGTCATTCGAGTCGCTGGGTTGGCGTTACTAGACTCAGGGTTCAAAAAATTGTTTAAATCTAATCCCAAAAATAGTACCTCCGTTTCTGTATCCTGCATGATCGGGTATAATCCCTCTGCATAAAGTGTGAAGACCATCATGGTCCTCCAGGCGTCATAATTTCTCCCGTCAAATACCTTCTTAGTGTCAAATCGTGACATATTATTAAATGTTTGTCTATCGGGGGCTTATTATTCCTACCTCAGAAACACGAGAACTTAATTTTAGGGGGTAACACGGTCTCAACCGCACGATTATGCACAACACGGTCTTAGCCGCTCGATCGGGAATGCAAGTCAAATATTATATTATAATTCTTAATAATTAATTAACGTTTTAATTAGATCTCACAAAATCTGCCGCTGACAATGATTTGATCTCTCCGCCGTTGTTTCTACTTCTTCTCAGTTGACCGAATTTCTAGTACTTTATCGCCAAAATGTTTTTGAATCGAATTGGTCTAAGCTTTTGATCTTGTTCCAGAACGAAAATAATTCTGTTGAACACGTTAAAACATAAATTAAATCTTAAGGCAAAAATTATTCAACAGAAATACGAAAGGTTAATGCTGAAAGGAAAATAATTCATTATCTTTTATCAATTGAAAATACTCTTTGCAGATCGTGAGCAGGAAAAATCTGTCACTCAAGTCAATAGTTATACAATTATTTTTCTTTTGTTATACAAGATGTATCTCATTCAACAAATATTTCCCTTTTTCGACCACTCTCGACCAACAAGATAAAGTTTGAAAGGTTACCAATGATACCTTTCAAGTTTCAACTTTCCTCTAATTTTGGATGAGAGTTAACATGAAAATATTTCGAACGTTTTACTTTGTTTCCCTGAAATTTCAGACTTTTACTATTAATTTTAAATAAAATCACACCGATTATTTACTAATTATTTTAAATTTTTACTTATCTTGATTTCCTTTTCGTATTTTTTTGTTCTTCTACTGCTTCTCTGCGATGTTGACTTGGACTTTTGACGCTGCAACTTTCAGACTTTCGACTTTTTGATTTCGATTTCCTTTTCGGAACACAGTACGAACAACTGCTAGCCGTTTTTGACTCTGCAAGCTGGTTTTCCAAACCACAGGATTCTCTCGTACCTGATCTGCTTACACCAAACTCTTGATTTCGACGTTTTAACCGGTGCCCAAGATTTCACTGAAGTTTTCATTAATTTTAACTTTTACCTTTGATTTATTTGGTTTACGACTTTTTCAACTTCTCCAGGATAATTCCTTTAATCGCTGGAACCGAACTTTTCGTTCACCAACTTTTAATTATCCTTCCACTTTGCGTGGAGGTATCACACAGCACTAAGTTTTTCACTTTGCGTGAAACACAAACTTTTTTACATTTAACAAATTACACGATTAATACGAACATATTTCGATTTCCGCACTTATTTTCGTTGGTACGCAGCTCTGGCTACCATGTTGAGGTGAGTTTCGATCGTTTTATCCAAGAAAAACTAAGTACGGACATTCATCTTTAAAAAGGTTTATTGATAACGTTAGTACAACGACTGACGAGTGGAGAACATTCTCTGTCGAGCAGTGGCGGAAAGAATATTATGCTGGCAATCAGTGTCGCCACATGTAGAAAGAATAAATGTAATAATGTGTTACATGCAGTGTTGATTAATGTACAGTTACGTGTTTGTGAGGTAGTGAGGGAATCGTATCCCAACAAAATTCAAAATTGATGGCTATTTTGTTCCAAAAGCAAAAGTAAAATAATTACCTTATCTATTCCCCCCTCATCCAAATATGTACGTCATGTTTTAGCTATCTTTCGCTAAATGAACTATAGAAGTTATTTTACTTGAAAGTTGAAATTGTTGAAACAGAGTTGAAACAAAACTTTCAAAATTTCAAATTAGTACATTGTGTTTGGTGTTTCCCCCTACCTCTTCAGTTGTGGAGGAGTTAAAAAGAAGATTATTGAAAAAAAAATACTTCAATTTGTAGCATAAATAAGATTTTTTGTCAGTATTTTGGTCATATGTATTACGTACACGTAAACGTTATTAAATTATTATATTAAATTTTTTTAATTTTCTCGGTTCTCTTGGCAATTTTAGGGCATAAACTTTAAAATTTTATAAGAGATGTAACTTTCATGCAGGAGCGGGCTTCTAATTTTCAGGAGGCCTGTGCATTTTACATTTTGGAGGCTTCTCCAAGACCATAATTGTAGAGAAAATTTAAATATAGCAAAACGTTCCAATTATTTTCGTTTTTAAGTTGGTTTTTATTTTGCTGGTTGTGAAACCTAATTTTTCTGTCTAAAACGGAGGCCGATGCATCATGCATTATTACATATGAGGGAGCACGCCCTTGCTTTTATAACAATCGAAATGGGAACTACATGTAGGCTACTGCATACAGTTCGAATAAAATTTTCTTTCCTCATAAATTCTTAAATATTTAATTTTAATCAATATTCATTTTTTCCTTTTGATAAAAATTTTCTGAAAATGTTTTGGCATGTCTAATTAGAATCTTTTGTTCAACACTTTACAAACAATGGTGAAAGAAAATTCCTTGTATTAATTATTATTCATGAAATGTTAGCTAAATTTAGAACGCTAAAAAACCCGATGTTTTATTAAGTGATTGAATTTTGGATGGTGAAGGCTTATAATTTTTTATCATCGTGACTGGTCAATCAATTGTCGTCTTAAAAATGAGAAGTTTGTATCAAAGAAGGTAAAATAGTGAGGGAGAAAAAATATTTTTACGTAAAATACATAGGTACCGCATTTGCTTAAACTTAATTCGAAATTTAAAAACGAAGAAAATTGGGCAATTATTTATGTTTGATTTGCTTTTTGTTTTCTAGGTCAGAAAGGCTAGAACAATAACTCATAACATTGTTTTTATATAAATATTCAGAATACATATAGGCTTGTACGAATGTTCAAGCCCAATTGTATCTGTTCTTAGCAATAAATAGATGATTAAGTCATATTTTTAAATATTGCTAATCTCCACAAACGATAAAATTAAATCATTAATTTCGTACCACGTAACCTTTCTTTCTTGTTCAAAAGTGGAATTTCATAAAATTTATAAAATTAACGTCTTTGTAATAGTAAATAGATATACCTACAATTTGTTTTGTACTGTGATATCTTCGAACTTCGAAAAGTTTATCCCATCAAGTCGATAGAAACATACCAACATTATTTTTAACTGAAGGATTTTTCTATCTTCTCGTATACATAATCCCATGCCGAACCGCAGCATTAAGTTGTTCAGCGCGTGTTTTGTTTTAGTTTTGTACAAACAAAAAATAATTTTTGTGAAATAATATGTTGTAAGATAATGTCGAGTACGGACAATTTGGATGAGACGATAAGGTGAAGTATCTATTTGAACTTGAAAAAGAAACGAATGTTTTGAAAAATATTTTTCTTGCACTTAGTTTACGTATAAGTAAGTAACCTTTCTCGAGTAGTCGATATCTTTAATTTTTTAGACGGTTGGGAATTTGTGAATTCATTGCTATCTTAAATTTTAAGTTGTAATACTTCTAAAATGTTTGAATATACTTAGCGATAATAAATTCATTTTAGAGGACTTCATTTTATTTCCAATTTCTATAATTCTTTTGACAAATAGACTTAGAAAATAATGAAGAAAATGAAACACCATGAAAGAATTCCATTATTAAGTTGAAAAAGATCATCCGAGATTTTCTTGTAGGGAGAAGGTGGAGAAGACTGGTAGACTTCGTAGAACTTTTCATATTTGGACCATTTTATAATGCTAAGAGATACCTACACTGGTTTTGACCTAAAGTGCAAAGATGAGAGGTCATTTTTAAAGTCTAATTTTTGTTTAACGTTTCTTACGTTATGAATTTATGTTTACAGTGGAATATATTTTTATTGAAGAATCATGAAGAATCACGAAAAATAAACTCATCAGAAAAATCCATAATTTTTTCGGTGTTCTATCAAGTCAAAATGTAATAAAATCAAAAATAGGGAGTAATTTTGCCAAAAGAATTCATAATACTGGTATCTAACTACAAAATTATCAAGAGAAGGTTTGAAAGAAAAACTTTTTCTATAACAAACATAGGAAGAGATGAAATATGTACTGTATAATATATTATGTCATTATTCCAAAGTCTTACGAAAGTTACGTCAATTATGTGAGTAAAGCATTAGCCTCTACGATTTATTTTTGAATGTGTGTGAAAAACTTACAGCATGTTAGGTAATACTACTCGCTTAGCACAGATAGTGCTAAAATATTCCTCAATTTTTTTTTCAATTCAGTCTCAATATCTGCAGAAATATATGTCTATTAAAAAGTGACATTCTAGTTATATCTCTAACATTTATTTATTTCACGTGTTATCTTCTTCGAAACTTCAAACTTATTTTCATTCAATTGAAATTTTACAATTCGGTAATTTACAGGTTAGCCTATTCGTATTTATTGAACTATACAACTATAGTAGGTAGGTGACTACTTTTTTCTTTACGAAATTTGTTCATTAGCAACTTGTATGCAAAATATTGACCATAAATATATACGATGAACATGCGCTAATTGAAAACGTAGGCTATACCTACTTCAATATTCGGTAATTTTCCAAGCAAAGGAGGAAAATTTTCGCAGAATATTCTATACCATTCGCAACAACAGAATGTTATATATACCACGTATCAGGTATTTATTATTTGGAATTGTTTACAAATTCAAATAATATTATCATCAAGTATATCGATCGCAGGATTACTGAACCGAAATTATTATATTAATTCGTTATAGTCTTTCAATTTTTTTTTTCCCAAAATTTTAATACCTACCTACTAAGTATCCGAAAACTTATTTCCACTAAATTGTACAAAACAAGTCCTTCCCAATAAGTATATATGCGTTCGATTATAAATTTCCGATATGATAACCGTTCGATTTAGGAATTATACATATTATCATACTAAATATTGAATAAATAAAAAAAAAAAAAAAAAAGGACATATACACACAAAAATGAAGAGAAAAAGCAGGAACATAATATTATTTTGCGCGAAATTTCACCGATGAAAAAAGAAATAAAAAAAACGTACACACCAGCCACTACAGCAATAATCTCATAATTTGTATTATTTTTATTATTACAATTTATGAATATATATATATATATAATAAAAAAAATTGTTTTTCATTCATTTTTACAATATTATACGTTCATGTACTTACATCACAAATAGCATACATTTTATACACACAAAATAATATATTTTTATGCGCGCCAAAAAAGAATCTGAGAGAAACGCTGCAAAACTTACGCGCAAAAAATACAATATATATAATTTAGATATTTTGAAAAATGAAAGTGAATACTGCCTCCTTCTTCTAGGGTGGGTAATTTGCGCACAGGGCTAAATACCGTCCCCGAAGAACAATGGCGAACGGGATAAGTTTAGTTTCGTCTTCAAGATGGCCGTGGACAGAAAAACCGTAAGCGAAGGTAGTATATGTACCTACGAATTTTTCAAGTGCATTTATTCCCCATTAATAGTTATTATTTCTGTGACTGAACAAGCTGACGTCTTTTTCCGATGAAATAGGTTTTAAAATTCTATCAGAATCGTTCTGTTTATTCATGCTGAAACCGCATTCGCCTAACCAACGAGCTTTGCCACTGGCGTGCGACTGCAAAAAGAAGAAAAAAAAACCGACATAGAAGGTTAATGAGGAATGAATACAATCGGGGTAATTTATATGTAATTAAATATGGTTAGTTAAATTGGTGGTTATTTGAGAGAAACACCGAAAATAGATGGGGCGTTTTCGATTACGCACACATTCTTACAAGGTGTAAAAAAAAACAACTTTTTTTTACTTGCAATAAATTTTACTCCGAAGTATTATTATATTTTTTTTTAAATAAAAATCAAATGAAATGACCGGAGGAGCGTACCTGCTTTATTGTGGGACGCTTGACGAGGAAAGGGAAAAGAAATGCGAGCGTTTGAAATTTATTAATTTTTAGTTAAATTTCGTAGAACCTACCAGTTGCGAGGTGGGATGTGTGACTTGTCATGACTTGAGGAAAATTTCAGAACACTTTTTACGATCTTGGTCTCAGACCACAAAAATACCCTCCTTTCAAAAGTTCGCAAATTCCTAAATTCCGTAAATATAGTATATGGGAAATAACGAAATTAGTAAACAAACTGGAGGTCGTATTTCTGTACAAATTGTGACGAAATTTTTCATGCGCGTACTTTGAATTTATACTAGGTCCAGTTTAAAGATTCGACCAAATCAATCCATTAATTTCTAAATGACGGCTGTTTGAAGTTGAAATGTGTAGACAATCGGGCTGGCGGCGTAATTTTCTACGAATCGGGACGAAATTTTTTATGTGCATACTTTTAGTCCGTATTTTGGTTCAGCTCAAAAATTGGTCAAATTCGCTGATTAGTTTTCGAATGGCGGGTATTTGAAGTTTTAATTATAACAAAATATTCATGAAATGAACGCAACCCGCAATACATATACTTATTTAAAATTTTACCAAGGTATTCTAGGCGAAATCTGTATTTTTTTATATTCTCAAACTAACGAATGAAAGGCGACACTTTCTGGTAGGTATACATGACTAATTAAACCAAATGTAGAATAGTTGAAATAAGCATTGCGAAGGTTTTTCTCGAAAAATTAAATTTTCTTGGAGGATGATGAATGAAAATAATTTATTACTTCTTTTCTTTACCGATGCAAGGGATATCGTGTAAAATACTTTCGTCGTAGGTATCGTAGTATTTGTTGTATTTTTATAAAATTATTCATCATCGAGTCATTTTGAATCTTTGAAAAGATTTATACATTTTAAAAAATACTCTTACATTTATCACATTTTAAAATGTTGAAAAATATGTTCCTTCTAATAATTTACAGCCTGTTTGTCAGCTAGGAACATGAAAGATTTACTGTAAGAGTGGCATAGCTTGACTTTTTTCACTGATGAAAAAGAAAAACGTTTAGCTTTTCAATGAATTGATAAAAGAATTATCCGTATGCCTGCATAGGCTACTCGTTAATGCATAATTATGTTAGACTTATCAATATATTTGGCCTACCTAATAAGAAACGTAAAAGTAGGAAAATTACTCGTGTAAAACCGTCAAGATCAATATTATGGAAAATATTCCCCAAACAAATATCATTGACTCCAGGATTTAAATTTGTTTTTTTGCAAACTATTCCAGTTGAGAAAATCTCATAAAAAACACAAAACATTTAATAATTTTCATGCTATCCAGATACTTTTAACCAGAACCAAAAAAATGAAACTTCTAAACATGAAATGTACCACTAGCTTCGCTTTAGTAATATGTATAGACGAGGTTGTGGATCGATGCAGCAGAGTAATTGCATAATAAGTCACGTTGAAACGCTTTTATACCTAATTGGAAGAAGAAAATAACAGCAAAAGCGAAAATAAAATTTCCCTTTTTTTTTCTGAGACAGAAACAAACAAACATTGAAAAAACAACTGATAAAAACGGATATAAGTGCATGTGTGCGTGTGTTGCAACACGTGAAAGCAGCGCTGAAGTTGGTCATCCAGTGTACTTCAACAAATTGAGTGAGTAGAATAAAAGTGTATAAAAAGAATAAAAATGTACTCAAAGTAACGTTTTAGAAGTGTATGTAATTGCAGCAAAAGTGAAATTCATGTACATGGTATGAAGAGTAATTGATAAACAAACATGAGTGGAGATGAATGAATGAACGATGGAACAATGCATCAATGTAGCCGCGAGTAAAGGTACTTGTATTCAGAGAAAGACTGTTGAGTATTTGCAAGAATGTGAGGGAAGGAGGATTGGTGGTCCCAACAATATGTAGCTTGTGGTCTGCGTGGTGTATTGGTTAGATGGTCATCTTCATAAATGAAAGGCTGCGAGTTTGAGACTATAGTCGCCTTCATATTCCTGATCCAAAATGGTGGTGTGTTTGGTTCAGTTCAGTTTGTGCTCCACGGTGTGATTAAAAACTTCATTGTGATTGAACACTGGTCACCGGATCCCGACCATCCTCTCTCCACCATTTCAATATCAAATATATCAAGATGCTAAGTGAAACCCATGTAGCTAAAGCCCAATAATAATAATAATAATAATAATAATAATAATAATAATGAAATAAATAGATAAAAAGGTAAATTATTGGTCGTGGTATCGTGGCTTTGCCCATGAGGCTCCTACGCACGGGCGATGTTCCATAGTTCTCCCTGTTCATAGAGGAGATATTAGTGTTGAGGTGATGTTAATTGTAATTAGTCTTAACTTACGTAAAGATTCTGAAGAATGCTTACTTGTAAATGCGTCATCATTTTGAGAATTTTTATTATAATTTAGAGTACTTATATTATTGACATGGGTATAACCAGAACACAGGGGCGTAGAGGGGCTTGAGCGCCCCTAAATTTCCAAAAAATATAAAAATAGTTTTCGAAGAAAGTCCATTATTTTTTTTGGGGAGGGTGTTCTGGGGAATTTTTATATGAGCCCCCAACTAAAATCCTGCCTACACCCACGATTATTGACTGTTGCTACGTAAGAGCTAGAATTAACGGGGCTCTTGCAACTTATGGAAAAATTTCAAAAATTTCATATTGCATAAATTTTCTATTTTCTCCTGGAGTAGCCTTTTTGAGTTTCTTAGTCACTAAGCCATAATAGCTCGTATAAAATTCATGTTTTCTAATTTGAATGCATTATCGAGCAACGTGTAAAGGAGAAGGTGTACCAAAAACTGAAAATATCGAAAAATTATTGAAAATAGTCAATAGAAATATCAGTTACATTTTTTGGAGCTCATACACTTTCATTTTTTAACTGTCTAATAAAAATATCGACTGTAGGAACGGAGGTAAGGTTACACCTAGCGAGTATGTTAGATCTTCCAAATAAATGTGCCTGAACCGGTTGTCCAAAATTAAGGATGAAACAAAAAAAAAACCGAAGAAATTCGAGCACTCTTCAAGTATAAGTTACATAATCTCACGTTTAACCTTCATATTTTATACTCGATAAAGAACAGAGGACTGTTTCTACCCGAAGATTTCTCCTCTGCGCAGAAAAATGGGGTACCGGACATGATTTTCAGTAAACATATTTTCAAATTCTTTAAAAAAAATAAAAAATATCAGTGAAAACTGCATTAAAATTGGTTGGATAGAATGGGAGAAAATGAATGGTAAATTTGAGTTGTCAAAAAACGTTGTGATATTTTCTGAGCAGTGGGTGTGATGTCATAGAATTGACACATCAGCAAACTTTTCACCTCTTTCACAGGTTTCTCATTCATTCATTCCTCACTCTCCTGTGTTTGTACATTGGTTTAGTTAAGCTCATCAATTTAGAAAGTTCATGGTGACTGTGAGGGAGGGGATAAAAGGATGTGCACTTGCACCCCCACTCCCTTATTTATAGACAAATTCAAAACATTGAAAAACAATAAAAACTAAGAAAATCAAAAACCAATTATTCCTTATTTGTTTTTATATTAGAACACAGCCTTAGAAAAAATTTTTGGTGGTGCCTGAGGAGTTATTTACTTTGAGGGCTGAGTTCATATTTGCAACCCATTTTTAGATTTAACCCTTCATTTAGCCCCCTGTAGCCCAAGAAATGGAATTAAGATAATATTCTTGGATATTATTGAATGATACATCGATAATATTGTTTTTTGAGGCTCTGAGTTTACATTTATAATCCATTTTTAGATTGAACCCCTCCTTGGCCCCCTGTGACCCCAAACAGAGGGTTAAGATAATATTCTTTGATATTATTGAATGATATATCATTAATAATGTTTTTTGAGGTGCTGGGTTTAGATTTTCAATCCATTTTTTATCAAACCCCTTATTGAGCCCCCTGTGACCCCAAACAGGGGGTTGAGATACTATGCTTAGATATTATCGAGTGATATATCATTAATAATATTTTTTGAGGGGCTGAGTTTAGATTTGCAATCCATTTTTTGATCAAATCCATTATTGAGCCCCCTGTGACCTCAAACAGGAGGTTCAAATAAAATTCTTAGATATTATTGAGTGATTCACAATAAATAATGTTTTTTG
Organism: Ericerus pela; assembly: GCA_011428145.1. NCBI lineage: Eukaryota > Metazoa > Arthropoda > Insecta > Hemiptera > Coccidae > Ericerus > Ericerus pela. The sequence goes on along the minus strand of WOFM01000066.1, from coordinate 1,590,417 downwards.
AGGCACTGAGATTATATTTACAATCCATTTTTAGATTGAACCACTTTTTTTCTTCCTGTGGCCCCAAAAAAGGGATTGCAATTATATCTTTACTTATTATTGAGTGATTTATTAGGTATTGGATGCCCATGTATTTTGAGACCAACAAAAAACAACAAAATTCAGTAAAACCACTTGCCCAACTTACTTGTAAGAAAAATAAGATTTTTGTATTTGTACTCGGAAACTTGTAAAACATTATAAACAATATATCACACAATAAAATGTGAAAAGTCAAAATTAGCTACTTATATCCGAACCACTTTGGATCACATTAAAAGGAGTTGTATGAAGAAATACATGTCAAAATAAAACTTCAAGTCTAAAAAAATTTCCAATAATGTATAACACTATATAATAGAGAAATTCAAAATTAGCCCCTTTCAGAGCTCCTGTGGGATCACATAATGGGTAAAATTAAGAAATTACGTCAAATTCAAAATCAGCAGCTAAAAAACTATTACGAATGATGTATTACACTACAAAATATGAAAAGTCAAAATTTCCCCTTGGGCGTCAAAAATGAATCAAATGAATAAAATAATGTCAAATTTGAACTTGTTGCCTCAAGAAACATTACAAATGATGTATTACATAATAATATGTAAAGAAACAAAATTGGGCACTTTTATGATCCCTTGGGGTCAAAAAATTGATCAAATTGAAAAATTATTGACAAATTTGAACTCAGTACCTTAAGAAACATTACAAATGATGTATTACATACTAAAATGTAAAAAAACCAAATTGGGCCCTTTTTTGAGTTCCTTTGGGTCAAAATATTGATCAAATTAAAAAACTTAAGGTCCAGTTTGAACTCAGTACCTCAAAAAATATTTTTTTAAAGCATAAATAAACAATATTATACCACCTTTGTGTTGATTTGGATAATTTCAGTGTATATATGTTGAAAGTTCTAAGAAAATGAATTTTTGGCCCATATCTGCTGCCCTCTTCTTATTTTTGGGATTTCAAAAAAAAAAAAATTAGATGTGATACTCAAGCACCCTCATACCAATTTTCAACCTTCTACCTCAGTGGGAAGTACAAAAAATAAATACAGATAGAAATCCAAACTTATTGAATCTTAATTACTTAGGTGATAATTTAGACTTTGAGCTTTCTGTGCCAAAAGTTTTCTTGGGTCCTGAAATGAAATGTGCGCCCACCCTTGCTTCAAAGTCATTTTTTAAAGTCAATTTTGTTCAGTAAATTTTCACCAAAAACCTACTTAAAAATGAAATATTAATGAGATGTATTGAAACCAGCAACCTCTGATAATGCAAAATACAAAGATGTCAATTCTATGACATCACAAGAACAGGGTGCTCATCGAGGTACGGTTTTTGGTGCAGCGCAACTTTGACATCTTATATCTTCCTTTCTATTTAATATTTTTCAAAAAAAATTTCAGAACCTTCATTCACAGGCTTTACACTATCTCTCCCATTAATTTTAAGTAATTCTGAGAGTCATGTCCGGTACCCTATTATAAATCGTGGATATGTTTTTCTCCCTTGCCCACCTCTGATCATCACCAGAGCGACCCTAAAACCCATCACCATGGTTTTTAAATTTTTCTATGACATAATTATGATATCATCATCCCCTGAAGACGCCCCCTTGTCACTGCACCTCACCAGAGTGACCATCAAGGAGAAAAACAGTACCATTCAAAAATAATAGCGCGATGACGTTATCACTTCACGCTTGCGTGACCTACGCAAATTTTCAACTGATCCCCAGCCCAAAAACATATCCATGTTAATAAGGGAAATATACAGTCCAGGAACAAAGTACCAATTTTATTAAAAACCAGTATAGGCGTACCTAAAATAATTCTAAAATTTTTAAAGGAAATTTCACCGTAAAAAAATAGAATTGCTATAATTCCACGTTATAGCTGGTTGAACCTTGATGGTTTAACTCAACCGAAACCGAATTCATTATTTTTATTTTTATTTCGAATTACAATTTTCTATCAGAACTGTTGACCAACGCATTGAAGTATCTACCTAACAATGCTGTATCTATATATACTTAACGTTAATGGGCAGCATATCGAAAACAAAAATGAGTCGAAATGGCTATAAGGAATTATTTTTCGATAGCGAGTGACAAGGGTGGAGGGAGGGTTTGAAGAGGCTCAATATTTTTGCATCGAAGACGAACGAACGTGCGTGGGATTCTCAGTAATTTCGAAAACGTTTTACCAATTCGTCGAGAAAATGAATTTCAACTTCTACATGTAGATAATGAATAAAATACAGCATGGTTCAAAAAGCAATTTCAATTCCACAACTACTTATAGTAAGGTTCTTTACTAGCAGGTATTCGTATGAGGGTGATAAGAGATGAACCGCCGTTTTGTGTTATTATATATATATATATATATATATAGTAATAATAAACCATGTAAAATTCGCGAAAAATCGAATAATACAAGATGGCGGCTCATCTCTTATCACCATCATGAGCATACCTGCTAATAATGAGCCTTACTTACAGGTACCAGCATAAAAATGATACTCGAAATACCAATGAACGAAATTGAAAATCTTTTTAGTCGCTGAAGTGTGTTAGATGGTTCGCCACATGATCACCAAATGAAAGAGACGTAGCCTAAGCTATCGTTATGTGTGTAGGTATGCGAAATGGAATTAATTTGTCAAGACAAAGCTAGTTTTGTCAGTAAAGATTCAAGTGTTTCGTGTTAGAATATGTATATCGAGAGTTACTTATTTCTGTTCTTCAAGCTTTAAGAGTGAAAAGTAAAGATTAACGTCGATATTCTGTCGAGCAGTAATGAAAAAGGGTTACTGTATGAAGTGGATAAGGTGTAGGGATTTCAAACCATTCTTTTCGACAGAAAGAGAAACAATGGATAGGAATTAGCAGACGTTTTATCACTATATCATTGCTATAAAATTTACGAGATAAATGTTGTTTTTTTTTTGGGAGAGAGAGGAAATCCCAGTCACCCTCGAACAGCACGGCCAAATTTATTTCACCAAAATGGAGCTAACAATGGGACTGTTGGACCATTTACTCCGTATAACGGAAGATTTGTGAGAAAACAATGAACAAAGAGTCGTTAGGGAGGAGGAAAGTACATTAGTACAATCAATAATAGGTACTAGGTACAAGTTTTATTATTAAAACGAATATTATTTCAAAAATATCCAGCCTCCCTTCATATTTATGTTGACAGTTTCTTCAATTTTCTATTTCATAGTATATTCTTTCCTAGAGACGGGCAAAAGTGGTCTTGAACAGAATAAGACCAACTCGACAACGCCAAAACTTTGGTTGAAAGACCTAGACCAAGACCGTGAGAGTGAACGTAAACCAGATAAGACCAAGACCCAGACCAATACTATCCTTATCAGTAACCTTTTTTCTCGAAAAAATATTGAAAAATCAATACTTATTTAAATAAAATTCAAACTTCGACATCAGTTGTATTTATGCACCTATCTTTATACCATCATATAAGTAATAGTATGAACATTTACTAATCATAGAATGATTTTTATGTATGATTTTTTCTTTGTATGACGATGATGATGATGATGATGATGATGATACAAGTATCAAAAAGGAATAATTAGAAGATTAAAGATAAGACTGACATTTTTTGATGATTATCTATCAGAAATTTGGTTGTTGGCGTGCAGTAATGGTTAAAAGTGGAACCTTCTACCTCAGAGAGAAAAAACAGCAAACATTTAGGTTTACAGACTTCTGGAGCCATTTGACTTCAAAGGAAAAAGAAATATGAATTATATATCGGTACGGTACTTACACAGAAGTGTAGGCTACGATTCACTCTATATGAATGGCGAAGCGATAAACTGTGAAATTATCCTATAAGCCTTTACGAGTCTAAAAGTATAATATTCAGAAGGGTATACTTAACTGCATGACAAAAATATTGTTCGCGTGCAGAAGAGCCACCCACAGTAAAATGGCGTCGAAAACAGTCGACGACGTCGAACTTGCGTGACTACTGACTACGTACCACTTCAAGAACACTGTGTCAGTCCAAAGGTTATCAAATGTGGGTACAGCTAAAATATTTATCTCTGGTATAGGTACTCGCCAGCAGAAATTGAATAGGTACGTAGCCCCCTCATTATTGGAAAGTAAGGCACCTATATTGTGTGCGAAAAAAGCATTAGGTAATTCTCGATAGGCCTTAGATATACCAGGAAATTAGTTGGATATGAGGATTTTTCTAAGGCACCATGGGTTAAGTAGTAGGTGCGATATATTATTCCAATTAATATAGGTAGTAGAAGCACACGGCTACCTATTTAATGGAAATTTTTATGGATAGATCATATAAAGTGAATCAATTAGGACTCGTAGTCGAAAAAGCTTAAATCTAATAGTAGTAAAGCCAAAAAAAAATCAAATTGAACTGAATAAGTACGACGAAAATACACGTTTTAATAAATTTCCATACCTCATATCAGTATTAGACACTTATTGCCTTCATTGCTCACGAATCGAATAGCAACGTAAGTAATAATGATAATAGCCCCCCAACTTGGAAACATTATATTCTTGCAAAAATTATATAATTTTCGAAACGGGCCCTTAAACCTAATATAAACTGAATGAAACATCGTGCCTTCGTGAATTTAGACAATATAATTAAGATGGAGCCAACGAAGTTCATTGTTTTCACTTTTCACACTTCTCTATAATTATGATATTACACTGCAACCGAACATTTCCCTTTCCAAAATAAACACCTTATCATCGTATCATCGTGATAAAGTCTAATGAAAAGTGTATAGTTGAACAGTGACCGATAAGGTGTGTTGACCCCGTTCACCCGTTAACCTATCATTTATCTTGGTGAAAATAACCGCCATTAAAGCTGTGCATAACTCAATGAACCCGCACTGAAATAACAGAACCGTATATTCTATATAACTACCATACCTACCTGTAAATGAATTCAACTGATTTTCCGATATTCGCTTTATTTTTTGCGCATTTCAATCAAAAATTCACATCAAATACGTAGAAAAATGTAATCTGTATACGAAAAATTACAAGATATTTTGATTTCAAACATTTTTTTTTTTACAGAAATTTCCGGCATACACTCTAAACAAGCGATTATTTCATAATATGATTAAAAATTTTTGTATAGCAGGTTGCCTACGTAACACGGTTCGGTGCAGACATATATTGATACAAGATGTACAGATTTTTCTCGAGGCGAAAGAGTAGGTATGTGACAAAACATTGGCAAAACAAAAAGGAAGTAAATTTTTTAATTTTTTTTTGCTCTTTTAAAACATTTACAATTTACGTTTACAATTTCATATACAAGGTGATTCGAATCAAACCGCAACACAAATACAAAAGAAATACTATATTAACAAAAAATAGAAAATTTACCTGTAAATTACGAAGAGTAAAATTTCAAAAATTTAGCAAAAAATTTTTTTTCAGTTTTTCCAACTTTTCATACAGACCAGAAAGAACCATTTTTTAATTTTTTTTTTTTTTCGTCAGAAATACATCACAAGCTCAGAATACCAAATTTTTTTTTAACCGAAATTTTTCATTTTTAACTAAACAGAACTTTTCCGTATAATTAATTCTTTTATTATTATTTTGTTAATACAGTATTTCTCTTGTGTTAGTGTAGCGTTTTGATTTAACTCAACTTTCTAATATGTATATGGTAACGCAGATGTTTCAGTTCAAAACGCAATATGCCAATTTTTATATTATGGCTACAATGTTGCGGTTTGATTCGAATCACCCTGTATACGTATTTTTCTTATTTTTGCTGAAAATTTGGATACTAAATAGGGTTAAGTCCCCATTTTTGACCAAAAGTAAGAATTTTCTGCTCTTTTTTCGCCTAAAAATAGAGTAAATACCTTTTCTTTAAAAGAGTATGTCTTTGCACCTTGTATTAATATGCTGATGTGCGATTTGAAAATAACCTCTAAAAAAATAATGCACAATTTTCTAATCTCCTGTTAGTGAGGCTCTGGAGAAGAGTTTGACATTAGTTTATGAAAATGGAATCTTCGGTGTGGGTGAATATCTTAGAGATCACAACTGCGATGAAAAAGGAATACAAATTGTCGTTTAGAAGAAAAAAATTTCTCTAAATTGGAATCAAAGCTAAAGGAAAAGTAAAAATACTTACCTAAGATTGTGAAGTGGTAATAGCACAAAAAGATCATGAACTGAATTAATTTTGAAAAGGAGAGGAAACTGGGAAAAGCATGAGGTATTTAGGATAACATGTGATATAAATCTGTGGCTGGTTTGGGACTAGTTTGAGGTTTGGGGACAAAAACTAAAGTATAATGCAGGAAAATGTTTTTTTCTCTGGGTAGTGGGTATACAGTAGGTTACAGGTGGATTGAAAAAAGGGTTACTTTATCCAGTGTCAGTTTGTATACAAATGGGGTAATAGCCTCTGTTCTCCCGTCAATCCGCCACTAAAATATTTTTAGAGTTGGAAAAATTGACTAGTTGCATGTGTAGCTGAATAATCGTCTAATTTGATGACTTTTTTGTTTTTAGGAAGCTTCAAAATTTTGCAGTAGTGTTGGCAGTTTTGGAGAAGAAAAAATGGGCAATTTTATAGGTATAGGTATTAGCTGAAAAATCATACCCGTTGATCACATTTTTTTTGGCTGTTGGAAATTTTAAAAATTTTATTTGGAAATCTTCATTTTTCTCCCTTCCTGAAAAAGACTTTTGCTACGTCTCTGACTAATCTGTATGTATTTGGTTGGAGCATAAAATAACCCTTTTTTCAATGTTTGTTTTTGGATGGATGGGCTATTGGAATAAAAAAAAACATAAAATTTTTCATTCCAAACGTATCACTTACTGAGTGGTTGGAAGTGTTTCGAAAAAAACAACGTTAATTTTTTCCATTAATATGGAATAAATACATGTTCAAAGCAAAATTTGTCATCTTATTGTAATCTTTGTTCGGAAAAAAGAGTGTATTTCTAAAGTGTGAGGTATATTAAGAAAGAAAATCGTTAAATTTACAAAAATGAAAAATTATTTATTCATAAAATTTTTATGATCTCGATTCTCCCATCAAAATATTTAAATCTGACACGTTTTTTTCGAGAAAATAGTTAAGAATAAAAAAAAAATGGGCTGGCTTTTAAATAGGTAGGATTTATTTCCGTATCTAAAGATTTAAAAAAGTCAAAACTTTTTTTTTGTTGGAAATATGCACGAAATTGTAAATTCGATGGGCAAGAAAGTAAACTCTGACAGATTTTATCCTCCACAAACATGAAATTTCATTTGAAAACGTTGATAAAGTGGGGATACGACAACGAGTGAGAGAAAATTTATTCAACCATGAAAAAGAAAGGTGAAAACCTGTTATTTCCTTCTTAGTGAAAGAATAAGAATTTCGATTTAAAAAATATGAAATGTGATTTCTTCATTCATAGGATATTATATTGAAGCTTTTTATGGGTACTGTAAACTTTATCGACAGTACGAAACGAAAATATTGTCATAATAAATTGATAATTTACCACGTCAATGCAATGATAAAATTATTAAGTGGCCATCAATATGCAAAAACACGCGCACTATATGATGAAAGAATTGACTTGTAGCGCACAGTATAAAAGAGAAGTTCAAAGAAAATCCAACTCCAAATTCAGATGTCATTGATCTAACAAAGGCTGTTCGAAAAAGTTAAAAATCCAGTTTGTTGAACTTGAAAGGGAACAAAATCGTAATATATGAAGATGAAATTAAATGTAACTTAATAAAATTTTTACCGAAAGTTTTAGAAAAATTCTGACAAAGGGTCTCAAAGGTGTTTACGAGAATATACAGCATTTCTTTTTAGTGTACCTACATTCTTCATTAGGAATCGATTTCAAGAGAGATAACTACAAATTTTTTTTTGATTTGAATCGTTTGATTCTTGAATGAGATACAATCTCTGCCAGTCCATTTCTACGATGAATCAAGAAAGACACAAAGAAAATTTTTCATGAAAACGTGTGATATCAAAAGAATTTACCCAAAAGTTCAAAAAAACGTCACGCGCTATAGTAATGGAGATTTGTTTCGAAATAATTTCCATTGAATTTATGGTACTAAGTGATGAATCTTTTGATTGTTACAACTCAGCGGAAATAAACAGAGAAGAAAGCTAGTTTTAGTATTGTTCTTTTCTTCCTTTTTCCCCACCTACTATATAGACGTCGAGTGTTTTACGAAATGTGAATAGGTTTTGGCAATATGAATATGTGGAGACCTTTTAGATGCCAAATAAAACTACGAGTTTATTCGAATCGACGTACAAAGAGAATTTATTTAGTAATTTTAGGCCACAAAGTGGCAGAATTTCCTTGTTTACAATTTCACTGTCGAGAAAAATCGTAGAAAATCAAAAATTATGAAAATTTATAAAAGAAATAAGAATTATTGATAATCAGAAAGAAACCGACTATAATATTATTATTACAACCGCAACTAAAATTAGTTCTTTTTTAAAACGGAATTCTGGTAGGTAATCAACACAAACCAGTATCTGCGTAAGAGCTAATAGGATGATACTCGAACTCCGAGCTCATGACCTTGAGAACAAATTCGTGAATTTCAAAAAGTTCTCAACGATCGGTTCTCTCAGCGCTAAACTGATAAGGTTTCTTATCACAAAATTTTCAAAACATCATGATTTCGAGTTTCGTTTAGCTTCTTATAGTCGTAATTTAAGCATAAAAGTTGCAAAACAAGTTTACCACTTTCAGTCTAGTTAGGGCATAGCTTATTTTTCGGATTCAAAAACATTTTTGGTAAAAAAGTCTCTCAAGCCCTAACGCACGCTGGGCCTCGATCATTCAAAATGTTTTTGGTAAAGTGTCACCGATGAAGATTGACCACATACGGTTGATGTTAAGGAGCATTACACTGTTGATATACATAAATTTTTGTTTATCTTGCTCGAGTGGGACGAGGTAGGGGTAAATATTAGCGTACAAATTAATGTACTCGCATTCTTTTTACTACTTTTATTTTTGCCCAACCGAACATTCGCCGGTATTCTAAAAAGTCTACTTACCATGGTGAGATCTCTTTTCCAGACAGTGTGGCATTTTCCATCACATTGTACACAAGGACGCTGTAAAGAATATCCACCGCATTCTGGACAGTCAAGAGATACGTGGTCTTCGTGCCAACTGACGCCACATCTGCACGAATGCAAAGACAAGAAGAAAATATTTTTATTTATCGCCATTGGTATACGGAATAATTAAATAAAAAAATAATTATAAATTTTCGGTTTCATCACAGCAAGTCAATCGAATGCAGAAAAAAATATTTTAAAGGAAAAAAAAAGAAAACATATAACCATTTCGAAATATCTATACAAATTACGAAATTCGTATTACAAGTTTCTGCCTTTATAATATTTTTTCTCCATTCGCTTTTCATGCTTTATTAATATAGTTTCTCTTACAGTTAACAACCATTTAAAGTAGGTTTTCCATTGAAAATCTACTTTTTAATCTTGGTATCATAGGACGATCTGAGGGTGGGGGTAGGTACGTTTTTCGTTTCATAACTTACGTAAAATTTTAGCACCAATAACTCAAATACGTATATATAAGCTAATTTCTTGTTACCACGGAACAGGTCGTAATTTTTATTCGATAGGCACGAAATTTGGAACGAACATTAATACTAAGGATCTAAGTTATTGATTTCGTTGCGGATCGGCCGTACGGTACTTTCGGTGTGGTTATTTTCATTTTTGTTTTGGCTATAAAATTTCTAATTTTCGACCAATAGCTACGAAATTTGAAACAAAAGTGGACTTTGATGTATTATAACTTGCTATAAATTTTGGTGTGGATCGGTGGCATGGTACTACCGGTAATACTATTTTCGTCTTTATTTCGCCAATAAAATGGCTATTTTTGGAGCCATAGAAACGTAATTCAGAAAATTACGATGTATCAATAACTTTTTAGTGACTTCCTAATTTTACATTTTTCGAAAACCTACTTTTTCTAGCGGAGCTGCTGCTGCGTTAGAGTTTTTTTTTTCAAGTTCGTTTTATTTTTTTCCCCCTCCCAAAACACGCCAAAAAACCAATATTCTGCAGGTTTTTCAACTTTTAACGTTGAATGAATTAAACATAAGGCCCGTTTTCTAGATACGACATAGGCTAATTTTATTAATTTCTTTCTTTTTTTTTCAAACGTGAAACTATTTCGCTTTTTTTTTCAACTGTACTCGACCCGAGGCTTTTTTTTTCTTTCTTTTTTGTATTTAATGAATAATGAATTAAAAGAAAAAAAAAACCAACTCGTTAAACTCGACCTCGCTGGTATGCAGCACATTGAAGACCCTACAAATGTAAACAGCAATACCAAACTACATATAGGTTCGTCAACTGAGATTTTTTTGTTTTTTGTTTTTGTTTTTGTTTTTTTTGTTTGTTTTGTTTTTATTTTATTTTTTCAAAAGAAAATCAAAATGGCGATATCGAAATACATTAACCCCAACAACAGACACCCCTCCCATTACGTCACTGTAGCATAATCTGCTCGACAAATTTAAATTAAATGCGTTCCTTTTGGTTTCGATTTGAAGGTTCGGTTAATCTAGAAACGGTCAATAAACGAAAGTGTAAATTAAATTTTGAATAAAAAAATTTCAAGGTTCTGTTCGAATGAACTCGCGATACTTTCTGTCGACCGAGAAACCGTCATTAGAGCCTCGAACTTTTAAATCTATTTCACCCCTTTTTCCAGATTTCCAAAATAGAAGAAAAATAGAAAGTTGTTTTAGTACCTATGTCCTATTAGTTCCAGTTATTATTTACCTGCAGTTGGCTATGAGTGAACATTAGAAGGTTAGCTAAAATGTTTTGGGTGATCCGTTGCGTAGGGGAGAATGAAATTTCTTCAGGGTGTCAGGATAGAGTGGGATAAAGATTTATTTACCTTATGCTGGCTATTTATCATCCGATATTGTTTGAATTTTTCTTGTCAATCTTCTTGGGAGGTGGGCAGTGAGAAGTCCAAAGTTATTTCGTGAGGGCACGACCCTCCGAGCTCATCCATGGCTTCGTCATTGGTGAAAACGATTTTTATCCCGGTCGTGCGGAAAGTCCAACCCCAAAAACGAGACAATATTAATACGTACTGTCAGTTTTGATCTCAAACCTGCATCAGTACTCTTGGTTTTGGTCAATGGAAAATCCAAAGGGGAAATGGGGAAATTTTCCCCCAAATGTTAAAAAAAAAAAAAATTAAGAGAAAAAAAAGAAAATACGACCGAAGAATTCAAATCAAAATTGTTAAAATTATTTGAAGAGAAAAAAAAAGCTCAACTCCACTAAAAATTTTGTCATTTCCCTCCCTCCAAAATTACGTTCTGAATCCACCACTGGTTTTGGTCTTGGTCTTGGTTTTGGTCTTGGTCTTGCAAGGTCTTGGTTTTGGTCTTGATCTTGCAAAAAGTCCAAGATCAAGACCAAGACGACACATACTCTGGTCTAGATGCTAGGTAGTCTTGAATTTGCTCAACACTAGCATGCATCTTTTCTATTTTTCAAAAAAATATCAAAAATAAATCATAATTTGAAGAGTTTAGAAGCATATGGATGAGCATTATTTTCAGCTTTTAGGCAGAATTTATGGGCTATGAACGTTTATTCCAGCTCTCTCCTTCTAAATTAATATAACGACCGGAACAACGCGAAAAACATAGACTCCCTGTGTATTATGAGCCTGAATTAGAAACTGTTTTCCTTCGTTAAAATTCTTATTTTCTGATTAATTTTTGTTTACTTTCACTCTCTAAACAATAAATCAAACCTTCAAGTACTCATCCACACATCGATGGCGAATCTCAGTCAAACAACAGTTCGTACATTTATTCTCCATGTTTTTCTCAATGATAAAGATTATCTGCGTCAATTTACTCGCCCTAATATATGAGATGTATTTATACTCGCATTACACAATAACGGGAGATAGCCTTGCATTTCGATTGTATACAGGCTTATACTTGTCCATTTTTTTTTCCCACGCACACGCAATTTAGTCTAAAAATCGTTAATTGATTTCACGGATCGTTGCACATGATGACTGGCTGACTGCTGGCCAAAGCCAAGGTAAGAAAAATCTCTCGTATCTATTGGACTTGAAATGGGCAGGAAACAATGATTTCCGCCATTGTGGATTCTGGTGAAAAACCACAAGTAACACGTTGTGATGGATTTGTTATTCTGGAGCTTGGATTGCATCAACTGCGTAATATTGGTAGTATATGAGTACCATGCGTATTGATATGTAGGTAGATACAATTTCATCCTATAGCGATTTTGAGCAAAATTGAATTTATGGGAAGGGGCATGGCAACCAGTAATTAAGGTAATTTATTGAATTTTTTAAAATTTATGCCCTTTTTTTATCTTAAGGTAATCGAACATTTGAAATAAATTTTCAGTAATTTATATATTAAAAAATTCTTAATATTTCAAAATGCTATATTGAGAGAGTAGGTATAGGTACCATAGTAAACAGGGTGTCTAAAAATCATTTTCAAAGCCAAATGGGTCTTGCAGAATTCAACGAGAGAAGCAAAAGTTCCTATTTTCATGGATTTTGAATTTGCTTCTTTCACAGATAAAAGGCTTTCAAATTTTCAAAATTTTTATTGTTCAATCAAATAAGGAAGTTCAAAAATATTTTCAAATTTGATTTTCGATGAATGAATCTTATTGTTCTCACCGAGTCATTAAAAACATTCTTTTGATACTTATAAAGTTAAATTTATTTGAAATCGGAAGAAATTTGTTGAAATTTTAGCATGTGTAATGTTCATTTTTTATAAGTTCTGAAAAAAAAATTCACAGGTTTCATACTTTGTAAGAAGGAGATGAGGGTATTGAAAATGAATAACATAAAAAAAATAAAGCGTTATTCATTTTTCGTTTTCTTTCATTTTCGTATTTGTTTTGTAAACAACAAAACAGCCTTACCACCTCCTCTTTATTTTTCATTACCACGCATAAAACATTGGTAAAAATTGGGTGGCCAAAACTTCAAACTGACTCGAGAAGCATTTTTAATGCTACAAAATGTTCCGCCTTCTGGATTCGAACCCGCAACCGTGTATTGCTACCTTTTGTAAATTTTGCCTTCAAGTGAATGAATATTCAACCTATTTGACACACGCATATGAAAGCCTGTATCTTTGAAACAACAATGCTAAAAAAAAAAAAATAAAAAAAGGATAAGGCCATGAACTTTTCTGCTTCTCTCGATGAGTTTTACAATACCTGTTTGGCTTGGGCGACGATTTTTGGACACTATGTATATCTGTAGTTGGAATACCACAAACAAAATTTCGGTATTATATGATTATCCTACAAAATACGGCCTATATGTATCTACATTATTTCTAGCTTCATTGAGCAAACGGCTAAATTAAAGTGGATTCGCTGCTTAATCTCTGGAAATTATTTTCGACGTAACGCTGAAATATAGTCATCACGATGAAATGGACTAATTTACATTCACTGGAGGCAGAAGAATAAAATTGAATAATATCACGCGGTTGGAACCTAGCTAGATTTAGAATTATAGTATATTTCGGGTATCATAAGATATGTGTACTTAAGAGATTTTAATATTTTAACTCATCTATCTCATTTTCTCTCTCTTCCTTTCTTTATCGTTGGAAAATTGTCATCAGGTTGTCAGAACAGTTCTACGTAAATCCTACGAAAAGCATATTTTAATTGCTACTGTCGTCGATTTTTCCAAAAAGTATATAAAAACCACAAATGAAAAGATCCGTCGACCGAGCTTACGAAATGAAAGATCCCACGCAGAGCTCTACAATTTTACATCTTTGGTAATGTTTTTTTTTGATAAATCCAATTAAGAGAAAACTATTTTATCAGCAGCAGATATAGAAAGATAGTAATCCTCCTACGCACCTAATAACAAATTTCCCACGATAAAATTCTTAAAATATTAATATTATAGTAGCATAGTATAGGTATATAAACTTACGTGAAACAGGAATTTAAATGATGACGTAATTCTTCTATAGAAAGTACTGTGGGTTCTGAAGCTTGTCTTGGTTCATCAAGCGAACTGATGCTGCTAAAACTGTGACTCCTGTTATTGGCTTCTAGACTAGTGAGCGACATAGTGGTTGATGGAACTGTAACAATCAAACAAATTATTACGTTATTAGAAGACATTCGTATTTTTTCCTCCTCAATTTCATCTACGTCAATATTCATTTAATTTTGAGTTTGACCGGTCAAATCTTCATGAAATTTTCTCTTATTTTAAAATATAAAGAAAAAAAATGGAGGTTGTAATTTAAAAAATCAAAGTTGATTCCAATTTTTTAAATTTGGATGGGTTGCAAATTATTTCTAATGATAAATTCAAATTCTTCTTGAAAATTGAAGGTCAGAACTTTTTTCTATCTTCAAAAATAAAGGAAAAAAACTCTAGCGCAGCAATACTTCGTTAGAAAACCCATTTTTATAATTTTCATGTATGTAGTTCATAAAATCAAAAACTGAATTTTAAATACTTGAAAAAATTGCAAAAAAATATCGATAGTTACTAATATCTGTATCGATAGTTATCGATATCTGACAAACATATCAATCTATCGATATTTCATTGTTAATTTTCAGTTAAAAAATTATGAAAAACTTATCGATAATTTTAATAAAAATATCTATCTATAGATATCTCGAATAAAAATGTTGGGACCACCAATCCTCCTCCCCTCTCACTCCTAACAACACTCTACTATCTTTACCCATACTTTTATACCTTTACTCGCGGTTACACTGATACACTATTCCGCCAGTTGCTCCCACACATGTTCGTTTACCTATTATACTTTATACCATGTACATAATTCACAGCTCTGCTGCAATTACACATACTTCTGAGACATTACTTCGAGTACATCTTTATTTCTTTTACACAATTACTCTGCTGCATAGATCCACAATCTCTACAAAAAATATTGATCGATCGATTGTTTTTTAGGGCGCTGATTTCAAATTTGATGTTCACTTTTTCTCAATCCAGAGGGGCTTCAAAAGGGGACCAAATTTTGACTTCTCATATTTTGTTGTGTAATATATCAGAAGGTTTTTTTTTTAGAGCGTTGATTTCGAATTTGACTTCTTTTTTTTCATTTAAACCTTCCTTCCACCACCGGGGACTTCAAAAGGAAGCCAGATTTTTATTTCTCATATTTTATTTGGTGATCCATCGTGAGGTATGTGTTTTGAGGCTCTGATTTCAAATTTAACACATTTTGTTCCTTAATACAGGGAAAAATAATAAAATTAAATGGAATTTATGGGTGATGTAATAGATTTTTAATGAAAGATTACATAAATTCAGATGTATTTTCACAATATTTTGTAAGAATTTTCTCTTCCAACGCGTGTTTTATGACGCAATCAAGTTTTTTTTTTTTTTTTTTCATTCATTAGTCTTTATACCCAATATTCAATATTCTCAGTTTTCAAATACTGATGAGCAGAGGGCAAAACGATTCTTTTCTTTAAATTCATTTGAGCTACTACAAAGTTCTTGGTTCTGAAAATCATATTTTTCAATCACCAACCATTTCAACAAAAGTCCACTTTTAACAATGCTTGGTTCAAAAATGCGGCCGGCCATCTCAAATCAATCCGATAATACTTAATATTTTTGAACAACATTAAGAATTTAGAGGGCTATGGCAAACGTAACCAAATAATATTGCCGACACTTTCATCACATCGAATAATAAATTGATCAATAGGAAATCCAAATTCACGGTAATTATCGTATTTTTTTTATTGTTATTTTTTTATTATTAATTCATTCAAGTATACCTTGTACTTTCTCATTGCTGAGTTTACATAAAACAATGTTCTAACAGGTATAAATTGCGCAAAATATTGTATCTACTAATGAATTTCGTTCATTATCTATTAAGAAGAGTGATGGAAAAAAAAAAATAACGGAATTACTTATACTAACGATCACAATATAGGTGCGTGATTTTCACGTGGTTAACAAATAACAAGAGGTGGTTATTATTTTCTTTTTCTTTTTTTTTTTTTTTAAATAGTGTTTCATTTTAGTCATTTTCCACTTTAATTCCTCCAACACGCAAGTCGGAAACTTTCTATTTTTTTATTATTATTTTTCCATTTAATACGGCTCTTGACATTATAATTTATTCGCATTCAAGACTTGGTGAGCGCACACATTATATATTAAGCTATACATAGGCCATAAGCACTCATATAATGTGAACAGACGATTCGCGTGTAACGCAAGTTGATGTAATATTAGACGCCGTAAAGGCGACGCAACAGTTTGATATTGAAAAAAAAAAAAGAAAAAAAAAGAAAAATAAAGAAAAATAAAGAAAAAAAGAAGAACCATCTCGAGATAAAATTATGAAATAATAATTTCGAACGTGATGGAATATGAGTAATATGACAATAATATGTAAGTATACCTACGCCTGTACAATGTATAACGGAATGAAAAAATAATGACCTCGTCCTCGAATAATTTGCCTAGCCACCGTGAATGGGACGCCCTAAAAATAATTGTCCTACCATTTAGTCGTGCCTACTACAAATGGCATTGAAGGAAAAATATATTTAGGGATGGATGGGATGGAGAAAGGAAAACAGTATTTCAGCGAAAAATAAGCTTTAAAAAAATGAAAACAAAATACAATGCCATATCTTATAACTCATAATGGCTTGTTTCATGCAATAACATTCGATCAAAAAATAACCAAGAGCCAGTGAAGTCAAGGACCGTAGAGATAGGAGAGGAATCCGAGGTCTTTGGATCCTCCTTAAGTCAGAGGAAAAAAAATTGGTATCTAAAAAAAGTTTATTTTTGTCCATTTTGGCGATATAGTGCGGGGATAGAGGTGTCAGAAAAAATGGCAGAGAAGATGTAGACCCTCTCCTCCCTTAATGACGGAGCAGTCTACGACCTTGGATCGATTCTATGTTATTCCCTTCACGAACTTGTTCAATATCAGCGGTGTAAATGTGAGGAAAATTAAAAGGTTCAAACCCTCCAGAGCCCTTCAACAAACGTGTGTTTGCAACAAGCAATCGAAAAATACGCCTTTTTGGGCGCTTTTATAGAAAAAAAAGTAAGAAATTTCAGTGAGACTTGAGAAAGTAAGATTGAGCTAATGCGCACTTGCAAGTTGACTTTCTTGCGTAGCTCGATTACTTTGTGGCACGGCTCGATTACTTTCTCGCATACTTTACTTTGTTGTTAAAAATGGTCAATTCTTTTCTTCTATTAATAATTTATATGATCTCATTTCAGTAAAATTGATTTCTTTCCTGTATGTAATCCTTTTTTGGGCCGGGGGGAAACAATTTGAAGAAAAATGAAAATTATCATTGAATTTAGAAAAATTAATAATTATTTTATCTATCTTAAAATTTTTTGGTTAAGAAAAGCGAAACTATTATAATTATTATTTAATTTCAAAACTGTTTTTCATTTTATTTTTTGGAGGGGTTGTTTCAAAAAATAGTGTGTAATACGCATGCAAAATAGCTAATTGCTGCTTTTCGCTCTTGTATCACAAATAAATATTCCGTGCAAAGATCATCGGTCGATCGAATTAGTAACAAAAACTCGAACCAACTTCAAAAAAACAAACAATAAAAATGTGCTAAGAAGAGAAAAATAGGTAGGTAAACCATTTAAAATTTCTCCAGCAAAATCTTATAGGCACTGAAACTGTTGAAGTTGGCGCTCTTTTCCTCTATGATATAGTCTTGTACGTCAGTTACTTTTAATTTTATTAGCGCCAACTTCTTCAATAATTCTAGCTGCTGCATAGATTTTGCTGAAAAAATTTTAGAAGGGTAATTTTTTTTTTTTTAGCGCATTTTTTTTTTCAGTTTTTTAAATATAGATGAAAATACAGACATTAAATAAGATAAATTGCGATCGATAGGTTTAAAAAAATACATTTATTTTGATTAACATGCCTACTCTACCGATTCGCAAAGTTAAGATCACTGATGAAAGCATCGAAAAAGATTGAAAAAAATACATAATACATAAAATCTGAATCAGGATCACGTTAGGAAAACAAAATTGCATTTCTTTGCGAAGAGGGCCTTTATCGTGAGTTTTTCGCTTAATTTTTGAAAATGTTTCCCAAATAACAGTATAGTAGGTATGTCAAAAATACGTCAGATTTGAATAGTTTTAACGCTAAATTATGAGAAATTATGCTTTTTTTGGAAAAATATGTTGAAATTGGTCAAAAAAAAATTGGGCTCATGCCCTCGGAATTTTCTCTATCGCAAAAGTAACGTCTATATTCCCAACAGAAAGTGACACAAAGAAATGTGTGAAAGCCTAAAATTTCTATCCCTATTAATAACATTGGTCGTTCGTTGTTTTTTTGCACTCGTTGCTCCCTCCACAGACTACTCAGAATCTTGGCTACACCACTGCCGTTTAATTAAATAGAAAATATTCTCATTTAGACCCCCTATAGTTCGCTGCCACTGATTGCCCCTTATAAAAAGTGGACTAAAACAAAAGCAATACAATACGATACAATACCTCAAAAATTTGGTGCTTTGCTGATAAAACTGTTGAACCACTCGAAACGAACAAATAATATATAATATAGTTTACAATATTCGAAATAACCGATAACATGTTCCTCAACAAGAATATTGTTACTCCCGCCCGAACGGACCCACAAAAACAACTATTTTTAAAACCACGATCGCCTAAGTTATTATAATACTTAGACATGATAAAGAATGACGCAAAAGAACTACCTAACAATTATTATTCTACCATCAAATAATTCCCAGAATTAGTTGTTAAGTGACAAAACACCAAAAAAAAAAGGTATATTTATGAAATGTCGCAAAACTGTAAAAAAGAGTCACCGAAATTGTCTCTTATAACGAAGTACTACTGCGGAAAATAAAACAAAGAAAACACATTATAACATCGAATATATACTCAAGGTACATGTCGAACTTTCATATCCAAATTTTAGGTCCAAAAAAAAACCGATAAGTAGTTACGTCAAGTAATTAGAGGATAAAACGAGCAATGAAAAATGTTGAAATTCGAATGAAGAATGTAGGAGAATGTTACGTAAAATAGGGAATAAAAACGTGAAGAATAGGTAAGTATGTGCCTAATTGGTATTTTTTATCGATTTTTTTTTTTTTTTTTCGTCCAAGTAAATTTACACGAAATTAAATTACTTAATTTTGAACCGAATTCGAAAAAAATTGATCGACAAAATTTTGACAGTTGTGAAATTGTCAACCCTGAGAGGCCAAAAAAGGAGGTATGAAAAGAAAAACATTTTAATAATTCATTCTTACTTAATGACCACATTGAGATTGCATGGTTGATAGATTCGTTTTGTTTTTTTTTTTTGGTTACGAATAACGATGAGAATAAGAATTCAACTAACTTAAAATAAGATGTAGAAGATTATAATTAAATGGATTAAACGGGTGAAACAGCATTTTTTGTTTGGGTGGAGGTAAGTGATTTAATTTCAGAGTATAGTTTGTGCTTTCAGTTTGTTGAAGTCGTAAAAATACGTTTCAGACAAATTGCATGACCCACGACTAACCAGTATCGAGTTGCACCCACACGAACCCCCTTTTTGCTACCAAAATTTTATAATCTTAATGACGTTGATTCTCTAGCCAAGCATATGGTAAAGCAAAGCATAATAAAACGGATGTAACCATTTTTCTCTTAAAATTCATGGGTAAAGTAGCATTTATTTTTTCAAACAACATTTGGAATCCATACAAATCCAAGGTAGTTACTGCAGGTAGAAGTACAAAATTAACATAAAATGCTCCTTTTCATTTTATGGATGGTTATATAAATCTCAAACATAAGATCTGAAAGTCTTATTTTCATGACCATAAACCAGTTTCTCACATTATTTACGTCAAATACAGATTTGACCGACAAAAAAGTCGAGTAAAAACATATTTGGCACTTTTTAGTTTTTTACAAAAAATGTTCGATCAATTTTTCCTTAGAACCCATTCATAATCGACAAACTTCTAATTGAAGACACATGGGGTGTTTCTAGAATTTAATGCGAACACCGATATACGTTTCATCCTCTCATTTTAATGTCTGTCAGTGCTTGGCATGTGAATAGTGATATAAAAAAAAAAGAATAAATTATCATTAACTAATAGAAAATTAAGTGTAAAGTACCTAACGGTTTCACATCGAACTATTTTTGCGATTAAGTCGGTGCTGATGGAAATACAAGAAAGAAACTGATGGGGGAGAGGGATGGAAAAAAAGTTAATATTTTCGACATTTGGTACTACAGCGAGTAAGGTGTAATAGTGAGATTTATAGTGAGTTATTTTGTAGATTCAGCTCCATCTATTTAAGGAGAGACAGCGATTTTTAATGCCTATAAGCGAGCAGACTGAATCATTTAGTGTCGAACATATTCCTATTTTTGCGGTTGGTAACACTGTATAATTCGTTACTTTGTATAATTCGTGGTTTCGGTGGAAACAAAAAAATTCAATTTTTTTTTTAGCATACGTGTGTTGAATGCAATCATTATAATAAACGTACAACCTGATTTTTTGAGACAAAATTCAACGAAAATTATTCAGACAAAATTCAACAAAAATTATTCAGACAAAATTTGCGGCGCATGCGCCAACTACAAATGTTTCGTTGTTTCCATCTTAATCACAAATTGATCAATGTTGCCAGGCCAGTACAAGCCAAACCTTACAAAGGGGCGCTGCAGGGCTTGTATACATTGTACACTCACACTGAAGGATTTTTCTTACTTCTCTCTTTCTTTTCCTAAAATTTACACCAAAATTTGCACCAATATTTGTGCCAACCACCTTCAACTTTCAGTCTTTACCTCCGTAATGAAAATAGAAATATGTATCATATTGAAAACTTTCGGTGGAAAATTTTTTCAGATAAGTATTTAAAAACAAACTTGTTTTTTTTTTTTTTTTTTTTAAATAATAATTTTGGGAATTTATGTAGGTATAGAAGTATTTATATGTACTTTTTTTTGTTTTATTAAATACCTATTTGAAAATTCGATGTTTAGGGTTGAATGTGAACCAGGAGATTTTCTTTTCTATTTCGCCCCCCCCCCAATAATTTTACTAAATTGGTGTCGCTGGTCAAATAAATATTCTTAAGTATTGATCAATGCTTCAATATCAAACCAAACTGTAATGTATATTTTCACCTATTTTTTAAATATGACAAACATATTCAGGTACTTGGTCCTGTAAACAAAATCCAGTTACAATTCCTTCAAAACAATTTAAATACTCGCATCAAATATTATGAGAAGATGTGAATATTGTCATAATATTCAGTGACCTAAACACGCTGGTCCCTCAATTATATCACGAATAAGCATATCCCTATAATAACAAATCCCTACTTCACTTAGTCTATTCACCATGTATGTTTATGCACTCTGAATGGGTATATAAACCCTGGTTACAAAGTAAACGATGTTCAGTTTAAGACACAGTTTTAGTGTACTGTTCTTAATTGACAGTCTTTGCACAGTCTAAGGGTTTATCCCAATACTCAACCTGATTATCAGTGTTTAAAATACTATTTAATGTACTTGTGTTGTAAAAATTATTATTTTATTAAAAGTGTTTAATTAATCTTTGTGTTTGAAAAATTTTATAAAGTCTCTCAAGAGTTAAGGTCCACAATAGTTAGTGGATAATAAATTTATTATTTTGACTTATTATAGAGATATTGATACTTTTCTGGTGTTGGTATTTCATGCATGGTGTAACACGTAAAGTGGTCCAAAATTGTACTATCAGATCTCTTTTATGCCGTCACACAAACGTCTTCAAAAAAAAAAACTATCTTTCTTTTCTGTGCTAGATATCTTTCTCGAGGGCTCTTCAAATTTTCCAATTTTTGAAGTTGAAAAGACCCGTAGAATTCGCGGAGGATTCGGCGTAAACTACCTTATAGCTTACGCTCGTTTAGTTCACTAAGAGCCGATTTTTCAATGCCAGTTAGAGAATTTAACTGTTCGGCAGCGCTAAAATTCTATTTAACTCTTAGTTCGATATGCGAGTTAAACTAATTGAAAGTCTAATTGGGGTTGGAAAAACCAGTACTAAGCAATACATCTTTCTTTTCAAACCCTTAACCTTCTTACTATTGCCATTTTACGAAGATTTTTTGGCTAATTTATAGGCATAAAACAGATGCGCAGTTTTTGCTCCTCTTGCATTTCACGCACTAATACTGCAAATATGGGTTAAATATAAATATCAATTTAATTTAAATTGTCTGCGCACGTGCACTTCGTCTGGTAACACAGTGATTATTTTTCGAATGCAATATTATAATACTTCACGCTGTACTGCAGTGGTTAATTTACTGCTAAACCTGTCCTACTTCGAGTAGCCTATCTAATTAACATAAACGCGTTGTAAATTAATTTATTCGTATTTGGGTTTTATGACTTTCTGATCGTCCTTTAGCGCATTTTATTATTGGTTCTCTGAATAGACGTTTCGATTGTGAGTAAAATGTGCTTCACTATGTTGGCAAATAAACGTCTGTTATCAAATATTGACGAACAGGAGTACTGACCTACTATGAGTCAACAATGTTTTTTTTTTTTTAAATCGTAAGAAATATGGTTTTCAGCATTCCGTCTTGTAAATATTACGTAAATTTAAAATTAAGAACAGTTATAATCATCAAGAGCATCGAATTAATGAATTCAGTTTGAATCTATGATTTTTTTGCTTCAATCGTCGATGTTCTGGTACTGTAGGCTATCCAAAATTCAAAAATCATTTTATTTATGCTTCTACAACTTTCGAATCGAGTCTTTTTTTTAATAGAAATTATTGTTTTTAAATGAAATATCGAATAAAATTACATAGGCTATCTATGGTGACAAAATTATTGAATCCTTTCCCTCGAATAATTTTTTTTTCGATGGTATAACACGGACAGGGGTTGCGCGAAGTGATGTTGTCAGGGGTGGGCGTTTAATCGGTCAATTTTCACTAAAAAAATTTTAATTTTTACCAAACAAAAAGCCCTAATTGGTCAATGGAAGAGCAAAACAAAAAAAAAAGGTCTCTATGCACTTCTTTCAGTTTTTACAACAGCCGATCAATTTTTACCACAGCTTGGCCCACGAGGAGGTGTCACATCCCCACTGACCCTTGAACAAAGCCTGGGTTACAGTGGATTAGTGATGAGCAAAAGCAAGACCATGGTAAAAACTTCGGTAGTCTTGGTTTTGGTCTTGGTCCTATACAGTCAAATTTTAGTCTTAGCTTCTAGCTCTGGATCATAAGATTTTTACTATTATTGATGGCTAATTTATACTTACCATTCATTTTCTTCCAAAAAAATAAGACAAAAAACCACTTAAACATTGCAATTAATTGTTCAAATATAGCAACCTTATGAATCTATTACAGGTATTTCATATTTTTCAAGTTTTGCGTTTGATCTTGGTCTTGCGCAATTAAGTCTTGGTCTTAGTTTTGCTCAGTAGAGTCTTCACCTTCGTGCTGATATTGCATAGTCAGTCTTGGTATTGATCTTGATATTGCATTGTCTGTCTAGGTCTTGATCTCGCATAGTTGGTCTCGGTCTTGATCTTGATCTTGCAGACAGTGCAAGACCAAAAATATGACTAATTTTGCTCATCACTCCCGCAGATTAGAATGGGGTTGCTTTTTTCGAGGATAATGAACTCGTGGGGAAGACAACCTGTAAAGACGTACAACCAAATTATTAACTATCAATGACGACACCTTTCGAATAAAATTCACCAACGTACCAAATACACTTGGCATTGTGCAGAGTGAGCAGCCAACTTTTTCGTAAGTGCACCACATAAACGTTGGTTAAACGGATTCACGAGGAAAATAAACGCGGTTACAGGTAAACATGAAGTACGGGGAAAGGTGAAATGAAGGGATGTGCAGTACTTACCTATGTTTTTAGAAAGATATCAGTAAACAAGCATTTAGGAAGAAGAAAGAAGAAAGAAATGCCAACTTACGACGTGAAAAAAAAAGTAAATACGAGTAGGTACCTATATTTAACAAGAAGAAAAAATTTGAAATCGAAAGGACTCGTTGCTAAAAGGTGGTGCCAAAAGTTTTGTTTGTTGATTTTGCGACGGAAGTTGACCCTCGACTGTCTGGCATAGTTTCCTTCTTTATCAGCGAATGAGTAAACTACCTGCGCACCATTTAATAATACGTTTTTGGCAACCTTGCTGACACAGATAATAATAATTATAACTGCGAGGGTGGCTGATGAACCATGAATCAAAGACCAGAAATACACCAGACACGTACGTTAGCTACTTTTATTTCCGGCAGACGACGATTGGGCAATATGCATCGTTGACTGAGGGTTTGAAAAATGTACGCGAGCCAAAAATTGAGGGCAAAGCTGGAAACTCTAAGTTGATACAGATTCCAGACAATAAATTGCTGAGTTTAAAAAGAAAATGAATTCTTTAGTTATATCGTTCGCGTGTTTTGTTGTGCCGAGTTTTTTAGGTTTGAAATTCGAACGGATAGATTCACAGGAGGATTGAGAGATTTTTTACATGGCCACGATTTGCGTACTCAGCACTTTAGGGAAGTTTGCCACTCATCAGAAAATAAAGTATTTTTATCGTTCAACTAGGACCATGAATCATAAAATTTACTACAAAAATAATGTGTTTTTTTTTTTTTAATTTAAATTATTAAATTTTTAAATTTAATTTCGTTAGCCCCCCTCTAGAGCAAATCTAGAAGATCAAATTATTTGAAATTCGTCACTAGGAGAATAAAATAATACACCTCTTTCCTAGAGATGTCCAAATAAATCTTTATCTTTTATAGGACTAAAATTTTAAGTTGTGTGAAGCCTATCAACTGCTTTTAACAAACCGCTGCTTGAATAATTGATTTTTTCATTGATTTCAATGTATCAAAGATAAATAAGCATCCCGAACACTTGCTTTGAGGTAGTTAGGAAAAAACTCCCGGGAGTGGTGGAAGGTCCTGCGTTGTTTTCTTAAAATAAAAATAAGTACTTAGGTAGATATAAGTTTTTGTTTTCTTCCAACATGACATAATTCCAAATTTTTTCTGGAGCGAGAGGTTTTAGCAAATTTCTAAGGAGGCTTAGCCTCTATATTCCCGCTTAGATTCGCCCCGGAATTTTCTAAAAAATATATATTCGTATGTATAAGTAGGTATACATTCAGCTAATGAGTGCTCGAAAACGTTAACAGATCCATGAAAAGAGTTTTTCAAATTTATTTCAATTGTTTTCTTCAAATAAGGCAACACTTGTATCTGAAATCAATCTTTTGAACAGTTTTTAAGACTATTTCTCTAATAAAGCTCCTACCTCTTCAGAACAAACCTTTCATATTAATTATGTAAAGGTATGAAACAAAAATTCAAATCTTTTAGTCGAATGCATCGAATTTACAGATAATTCTTATCAGTATTGTTCAAAAAATGAGAAGTTTATCAAGTATTTCATATTAATTCGACATTGGCCTTTCATAATTTAAAAACTTTTCTGATATTGCTCAAGATGGAAACCTTGAAGAATGATCAAGAACGGGAAAAGGTGAGTTGAAAAAAAAAAGTTGCATGTTTCTTCTTCAAATGGTGGGATGATGATTTAGATTGAAAACTTCAGCCACATCAAACAGTTAAACTGAATGTAAATAAGTAATTTAAATAGATATATCGGCGTGAAAAAGATCGACAAAGTGTGAAAAGTGTATGAAAACGACGAATAACGATTTCAACCAACTGTGTCAACTCACCAAACGTAAATGGAGGCAAAAAAAATTATTTGAACTTGTTAAGTACACCTTTGATAACGTTTACCTTGAATGAAATACATACGAGATCAAGGTGAAATAGAAAACCAATAAGTCCTTTTTCCACACATGAAAGGGCCACAAGAAGAGCAAATTGTGTTCAGAAAATGTTACACAAAAAATTCTCATAAAGTTCTTGTACAAGTTTCAAAAGAATATTGTGGTTAAAAACTCTTACGAATGGATGTGCTGCTTCAAGCTGGCTAAGAGAAATACACAAAGGATACTCGTATATAGAATGTTGAAGGTAAAGAAAAATTGTTGAAAATGACGTCATGAAAATTGCGTGAAGGAAAAAACAACGTTTCGAGACCTTTTCAACGAGAAAGATTGCTTGGAAAAATAAATAATAAAATTCACTCAAGAAAATTACAGTCAAAACATTCAACATTCACGACGTTGACGTTTGTGTTTCGCGGGTACAAACAACAAAAAATGGTTGGGAAAATATTTTATTTATGCATAATAACGATGACGATTTTCTTTGGCTGCTATATTGCCTTGTATATAACTGCTGTGTGCTTCATGTAAAACTTTGGGCTCGGTTTGATGTTGTTTTTGCACATCTTCGTACACAAAATGGATGAATACAGAGGTTAAAAAAATATTTCATCCAGAAAAAAAAGAGCAATTAAGGTGGATTGAAGCGTCAAGGTCATGGGAAACTTTATTTTGGTACAGGAGACTATGGTGCAAGTATAAACCTAAAATAAAAATACGCGAAATTAGTCAGCAATTTTCTACGCTTGAATAGAATGGAAGGCGCTCAAATTTTGACAGTTTCTGTTTTTCAACTTCTCTTTGTAGTAGTAGTAATAATAATAATAATAATAATAATAATAATAATAATGATAATTATTAATGAATTTATACATTTGTCATGATTTATTTGTTCAATATTCTAGACGTGTAGAAATCGTTCCTGTAGATATGAGGTGAAGTTTCACTGTAAAGACAACGAACCAATTTAAAGTAAGAAAAATACCAGAAAAAAATTGACTTAAGATAATTAAAATGTGTAAGTGAGCCCATACATAACATAAATTATTGTACTGGAACAAGTTCCAAGTTAAAAGGGAAGAAGGAGTTGAGTGCAAAGTCGAACCTTTTAAAATTTTCAAAAGGGGAGAAACTGATGGAATCGTATATTGCAAGGGCCAGAAGTGGCCAGTTTCCTGTTCTTAGAAACCCTAATTACTGATAACACCGAATAGAAGAGCTACAGCTGTTGACTTTGGTTTTCATTGGAAATTTTCAAAGAAAATAACCTCAAAAAATCCCTCCATGAAATAAACTAATAGGTAATACTCGTGCTATTATTCGTTTACATGGTTTATACGATAATTCTATTTAGTGGTTCCCAAAATCTTGACTCGTCTGTGGCCAAATCAGTTTGGTGAATTTCCAAATTCCACGGACTACGACGCATTGTCTATCTGTATAGACTCACCTAGCCTCCACAAAAACGGTAATAATCTACATATATAGACCTGGGACTCTTTTGCGAACCATCAATAGTCTGTAGACCACCAGCTGTAAATCACTGATTTAATTGAAATGAATGGGTTTCTTACAGCTACCATTCTTTTTTTTTACGATTGCTTGAGCGGCAATAAAGTGATAACAGGTGACTGCATGCCACACTTTAGCTGTCCTTGTATATTGTGCTAGAAAAATGCAAAGTAGACAATTCCAAAATATTTGTGAAATTTGTACGTGCCAGAGGTAAATGCAAGTGCTGAAAATGTTACATAATTGGGAACTGAATTCTAATACTTGTTACACAATGTATTTTTTGTGGCAAGTATAGCATGTGAGGTATCTGTGTGATAAAATAAATGTTGATGAGTGCGCATGCGCAATATGTGGTAAAATTATTTCCGCACTGTTCCAAAATTGGCCACTTTGTGAGCGTACTATAAGTGATTTGATAATTGTGCTTTCAGCGTACGTATGTTTCAAAAAATATATTTTTGTGATAAAATGTCTAAAATAATGAAATTCTTGAGTGCTACTCTACACTGAATGAAAATGAGAATGGGAATCAGAACCAAAGAGTTTAATCAATGTTAACTTTTCCATTCGCATCTCAGCAAATCCTCAAGTTTCAACTTTGTCGTTCTCATTCTTGGTCCCTGCCTGATTGATTGTGAAGTAGGTGTTGGATGAAAGTAACTTGATGGAAAACAATTAATGTCATAATGTTTTTATTATTGTTATTGTTGTTGTTTTTGAAAACCTGCTAAAAAGTTATTTACTTATATGAAAATTAATACAAAATACACTAATGACAGCAATTATAGAACGAATTGGAATTTGAATATGATTCATAAATCATTTAGTCACACAATCAATTGAAGAATGGAATAGATGAAGAAGATAAGAATGGCAAGTAATCCAAAATTGAGATTTTCACATTAATCGATTCGAAATTTCGGAGATACCTATGCATGTATCCACTAATTAAGACAAATGTAAGTATAGTTGAATAAGCTAAAGGTAGCTCTTCTCATTTTGAAGAAATATTTTTTTTAAAGATTTTGTCCATTCGTATTGGCCAAATGAGAAAGTTTTTTGTTTTTTTTTAAATATCTTGAAAAAAAGTTTTGATAATAGTAAGATGCTACACAAATGCATTTGCACCTACAGTGACCTCGTTTAATGTGTTATCGCGGGTGTGCCAAAGGCATGTAAAAATTAGAATCAGAAGCTATGCTGAATCCATGAATCAAAAAGATTGTTGGTCCCCTCTGTAGGGGAACCAGACACACAATTATGACCGGCGAAGTGCACAAGTACACTTGTCTGACAACAGTCAAAAGTCTTCACAATACTTATAGCTTCTTAGAGCTATTCTTGCTTCGACTTTGAAATTGGTTTAAATCGATAAATTTATTGGTCTTGTCCAAGAACTTTCGAAAAAATTCTCAAAATTTCTGAAGAAATAATATTAATACTTGTGAAAAATGAACAATATTTCATACAGAACGAATTTTATGGAATTTCCAACAGAATTTTATTAAAATTACAAATCCTGTAACCAAAAATCAATTTTTTGTCCAAAATAATGCCAGCTTAAATTTATTCTCACAACTTGACTGTCTATCAACAAAATGTTCATAATCTTGTTTTCATTTTCTGCCTTTAGAACGAAATATGGTATCGATTTTTTGAGGTTTTTTATTCGTCTCTTGGGAGGAAAAAAATTTTAATTATGTACTAAAATTTGTTAGCTCACCATTTGGGTAAAATTTTCGAACGGGCTCTTTTGCATCGCGAGTCGGAAATATTTTTTTTATTTTCTTGTAAGGACAACTCTAAATTTACTAAATAGATATTTTTAAATTGATAGTTATAGTATTATATTATTGTGTTATTATGTTACTGGGTAAAGGTATGGCTGTACCGTGATCAAGGTCTGTTTATTTTTGTTTTTGTCGACATACGACTGTATCCCGTAGTACGTCAAACCGTTGCATTCATAATGCATATTATTGAAATAACAACGAAATTTACAGTTTCTAACGCTTGGGCAACGAGAGAATAAGAAAAAAATTAATTTAACTGAGTTACCTAATGAAATCATGAAATACTCGTGGCACTTAATACAAAATTTTACAATAGTAAATTTTATAAAATTAATGGGACGATACTGACGTACCTATTCATCGCTACGATGAAAGGAAAGTCAAATTGAAAGAAAAATTTTACAGTGCTTGTCCGGTGAGCCTGGGCTGGAGACAGTTTCCCCTCCAAAAAATTTACAGAATAAAAAAAATTAAAAATCAAATTTTCTGTACGAAAAAAATAAACGAAAAATAAAAAATTTCAATAGATACCTGTAATTTTAGAAAACTCTAACGCAGCAGCGGCTCTTTTAGAAAAAGAAGGTTTTTAAAAAGTAGAAAATTAGTCGCTGAAAAGTTAGTAATGGATCATAATTGATGATTCATGATAGTATTAAATTTTGTAAATGTTGACCTAAAATCATACAGTTCAAAACAGTATTACCTATTTTAAAATCGAAAAAAAAAAATTAATTTTTTGGAAGAACCTTCAAGCTAATCCGCACTAAAATTGGTAACATGTTACAATAAATTATAGTAAATTTTTTTAGAAAATTTCGTAGTTATTGGTTCAAACTTAAGCATTTTATAACCAAAATAACATAAAAAATAGACTTCCTATAAGTACCATCCAATTGATCGGCACTAAAATTGATAGCATATTAGAATAGGTCATTGTAAATATTTTTTCCGAATTTCGTAGCTATATTGGTTTAAAATGAAGCTAAAATAGAAACAAACTGTAATAGAAAGTACCGTGCGGCCAATCCACACCAAAATGAAAAGGTCAGGTACTTGGCTTAGTAATAATGTTCGTCCGAAATTTCGTGACTATCAAGAAATTGGTTTTACTATACCATATAGGTAAGTATAATATTAAAGTACAGTACCTGGTTCACCGAGCTTTGCTCTGATGAGTACCATAGTGGATAACTATCATTCACTAAAAAGTCAAAAACTATATTTTAAAATCAATTTCCAAATTCCCAAAGTCGAAATTCAATAATAAAACTTTATAATAGAAGCCCATGTCGAATTATCAACTACTGAGATTCAAGATCCAATATGAGAGATTTTCTATCCGTTGTATTTAGCGTTTATTACAAAATTAGATAATATGCCGATTGCAGAAATGATGTAAACAGCACATTCGGTCCAGAGAGAGTGGGAAAAATCCTCAAAAAAATTATTCGAATCACGAATCCTTTATAGCAAAGTGATTCGAATCACGAATCACGATCATGAATGCTTTCTGTCCAGAGATTAAAAGTGATTCGCACGAATTATTTTTCTACGAATCACGAATCCTCGATGTCTGAAACCTTAAATAATTCTGTTTGACCTTGATATGGGAAAAGTTCGGAACATTCGAGTACTTTTTGATAAAAATCTGTTTTAATTAGGAAAGTGGAAGGTAAAAGTTCTCTAAAGAGATTGTTCAATTTTGCAAGGATGAAATTCATGAATTTTTTTTCAACAATTACCAAATTTCCGGGAATTTCGAGGGAATTTTCTGACTAGAAGAATGGGATTCGTGATTCGTTGTTCCGCTGTTTGTAAATAAATGATTCGAATCAAAAATCCTCTGTTTCCTTATGAGATTCGAATCACGAATCACGAATCACGAATCACGAATCACGAATCTTTTTCAGTCCCAAAAAGGGATTCGAATTCCGATTTTTTCACGAATCCTGCCCACTCTGGGTTCCAGGCGAATTTTATGTAATAATACCTATAGTACAAATTTGAGTTTTTAGTGCCAAAATTTTTCTCCAGTTATCAAGCAAAAAACGTACCTACTCCCAACTTCCGAGTCATTTCATGACACCAATATTAGTAAGTAGATTTTCATGGAACATCTACTTAAAAATTGATGTTACTTATAACTTGCACACTTACTTTTGGGAGGTACATTCTTATAAGGAGTGCAGAGATTGTCGCCTAAAAGGGCCTCAATATTTGGATATTTTTCTCGAAATTTTACTCTCGACTCTCCCCTCCCTAGAAAGACCTCTCCTTCCCAAACTGTAAATCCCAGAACTACCGCTTTGCCTGACAGTGCAAAATATTTTTTTTGATAAGATTTAAATTGTTTCGCTAAAGCTTACAAAGTTAGCTACACGATCTACGAGTATCATTATTTTTCGAATGTTTCGATTCTTATTGGTGTACTTTGGTATCTATACTTAATTCAAAATTTATTTTTTCAGAATTAACTTCGAAGAAAGTATACGACATAAACTGGTTCCGCGCCCACGGATGACACAAAATAACTTCAAATCGCACCCTAATAAATTAGTGATTTACACTCTAAAAGTTTAGATTCGAATGACGAATCGACTCCCCGAGTTAAATGCTGTCCGAGCGTAAATAATAAGCAATTTTGGATGGAAAAAAAAAAACAAAAAAAACAAACAAACAAAAAACAATAATTACCGGTAATATGTTAACTTACTCCCATGATCCCTTTCCACATTTGTGCACAGGTTATGTCTGGCTGCTTCAAATGTTAATATTTTAGAGGTATGTTTTTGCGAAATGCATTATAGGTACATTAAACAGTGGGAACCTACACTTATATAAGATAAGAGTACATTAAATGTAACCGGTTTATGTGTATTTATTTATACCTATTATGTTTACCGAAAAATCGAATGCGCTCGTATTCTGGCAATTTATTAATTATTCCCAGAACTAATTATACGAAAAGTATACCTAGTTAAAATCGGCTTCAAGAGTGGAGGCTATTTAGAGTTGGTGTCCTGTAGCACACAGCGACCAGCAGGTACCTATTAATACTACGTGGGTTCGTTGAATTTTTCGAACGATTCTTTTTTAAATGTCAACCACTATAGCGTTGATTAACCGTACGAACAATGACCGATTTTTTCTGTTGGAAAAAAAAACAATTTTTAAATTGATAAGCAAAGAATTCGCGTGTCGATTGTAAAAGAAGACTGGCGAGGTTTTTTATATTCTATGACGCCCCACGATTGCATGCAAATTAAGTCATTGTGATTACTATATGGTGCCACAAAAATAGATCTTTTTTGTACTTAAAAGAAAAAAAAATTGAAAACATTTAAAAAAATTCTAACGCAGCAGCAGCTTCGTTAGAAAAAGTTGGTTTTCGAAAAATGTAGATTTAGGTTGTCATTAAAAAGTTATTAATAGATCGTAATAAATAATCGTTCCGAACAACGTTCTTATTGGTCAAAAATTAGGTATTTTATAGCCAAAATAAAAACGAAATTAGCCATACCCGAAGTATCGTACGGCCGATCCGCAACAAAATCAATAAGTCAGTTCTTTGATATATTACTAATATTCTTCTAAATTTCGTGCCTATCGAATAAAAATTGCGACCTGTACCGTGGTAACAAGAGACTAGTTTATATATATATATATATACGAATTTGAGTTATTAATGGCAAAATTTTCCTTGAGGTATGAAACGAAAAACGTACCTACCTCCACTCGCAGGTCATTTCATGACACCAAGATTAATAAGTAGATTTTCGATAGAAAACCTACTTAAATATGCCAACAGCGTGAAGTGTTTTTTCAGAAACAACTGCCGGATTTAAAAAAAAAGAAAAAAGTCTGCTAAAAATACTATATAGGATTGAGGAAGTGTTGTGAAGAAAAATCGGGTGTCTGTTGAAAGGTCGAAGATATTTAAGATTTTTTCTGTTCAACCGGTGAGAGGCGAACGAATATGGTACTAACATGTTGCCTATTTTGAAATTTTAAGGGGTAAATGTAGACAAAATGCGAGAAAAAAATTTTGGTACACACGTACGTATACGTAACTCGGCGAGACGAACAAAGACGATAGTGCTCCAGCCAAAATTGCCTATTTTCAAAATTGAAGGGGCTATAAGTCTTTAAGGTTGAAAAATTATTTACCTGCGCATTTTCATCAAAAATTTCCTTCAAGTTTTGAAAATTGGCAACAAAAGAGCATTTTTGCTGTGTATTTTGACATCTCCATACAAATAAACAAAATATTTTTTTCTTGACTTTTGCCAACCATTTGCTCCTTAAAATTTGAAGATAGATAACATCTTAATATCATGCATCTTTTCAGTTTTTTGTAACACTTGTATCGAAATCTCAGGTACCTATCTTAAATCTTTCACCTGGCACTTTGTATTATCAAAAAATGAGAAACTCTCTTAGCACTTTTTGATAACACTCTTTCTACTAATGTGGAAACATTTGCAATTTGTTCTTTGAAAAAGGTTGACCTATTTGTCAGTGTAGTGTTGAGTTTGAGGAAGCAAAGTACGCGGGAAGATATTTGACTATATGTATAGTACTGGACCCGTTTAGAAAGATGATTTATGGTTAGACATGTTAGTGCTAAATAGGCAACCAGAGTGTAACTTTTGACATATTTTGGTATTTTGCTTTGTGTTTATGTACGCTATCTTTGTGAATTTAAGGGATGTCTTAATCAGATGTATTCTAAATTGGTGAACTCAATTAAAATGTGAAAATACGCAGAAGGTACACTATGGTTGCCTACTTTTTTACCAGCATGTCTTTACATAAAAAGTATATTGGCCTTGTGGAGCTTTACTGGTTCAATACTATATAGTCAAAGGGGAAGATGGAAGAAATAGACATTCAGACTCAATCAAGTTGAAGAAGTACATTGTATTTCAATTACATCAATCTGACAGAATATGATTTAAAGATTATCATATGAGATGAAGTTCAAAAAATGCAGACAAGCGAGCTTGAGATCAACATTTGAGAATATATACGTATATGATGGAGATGATATAAAAGTAGTTTTAGGATAGCATAAATTGATAGCACTGTAGTGCTATTAGTTTTGCTCTTCAAAAAATCTGACTGGAGGAAAAAATTGCCACATGCATTTGTTTATAAACACTGACATACAAATTACCCCATTCCTGAGAATCTGAATTTTCTGATTGTTCTATGTCGATTGATGTGGGGTATTTTGTATGCCAGTGTACATGTACTCAGTGTAGATGTTAATGGTAGTCAATCCCGTTATAAAACAGCAGTCTGTCGTCTCCATCTTATATATATATATATATGCTCGAAGAGATCGACCAAATGATAGTTTAATATTCGTTACATGGAATTGCAAGATAAAATAAACAAAGTACAAATGTTTAAATGTAATTAAAGAGTTCGCAGATGTGAAGGAAAAGGATTGGTATAATATGCCAACCTTCAAGTACACACACATATATATATATATATATATATGATGGAGAGGACACACTACAGTTTTACAAAGGAGCGAAGTGCCGTTAACATCAATGTTGAGCACGGGTCCTCTGACATACAAAGTACCTCTCATCAACCAACATCAACCAATCAGATTCTCTGGAGCAGTAGGTACACATGGTTGTTGTAGCGCTGTCTATTGTCAAGACACCAAACTACCAGCTGTGCTGTCTTCATCATATTTCATATAATATATATCCTCCAAAGACCAAGGCCCATATTCACAAACGTCACTAAAACCTCCCTTCACTTAAATTTCACTTCAAAAAATTTTTTGCACAATTTTGTACATAAAAATGTGAAAACATTGTATCTCTTATGAGAGTTCCAATGTAGAAATAAAATGTTACCACTTTCTTAAATACAAAATTGTGCCAAAAGTAATTTTTAAGTGAAGTTTAAGTGGAGGGAGGTTAAAGTAACGTTCGTGAATATGGGCCCAAAATGGTAACGATATGTAGAACTGGGAGAGAACTTTAGTTCTATAAAAGTATGAAATTTGCTGATCTGACTTTGCGCAAGTTTTGATTATCTTCCAAACAAATGTGACTATGACTGTGTCACATTCCCAGCGTGTCGTATGGCCATTAAAAGTTCTTAAAAACAGTTTTCTCTATTGTTCTATTTGGAGACACCAATTTTTTGAGTTTTGTCATTTCACAGAACAACAATCTTAGTATAGAGTTGACAACTCACTATATCATAGCAGAATTTATCGAAAACTTGAAATTGAAGTGTAACACTTTTTTGCCATAAATAATACAGCGCCTATTCTGTTTCCTTTGACTAAAAGTGGCCAAGAAATTGTTGAACGTTGGATCTGAGTGATATGGTGAGTCATATACTTGTTTTCTCTAACAAATAGCATACATACATAATAAACATGAAATAAGCACCATTTTAAATTATAAACGTTTAGGGTTAGAATTACTTTGTGAATCTATGCACGTATCAATTTCGCAGACGTTGAAGGTGGTGAACGCAGCACAGCACCGGATGAAGGCTGTTGTTTAACGGTACGTGTTACAATAATGCTCATCAATATTTACACGCATCAACCGTGTCCGTGTGTTGTGCATAACATTGACAATGAGTGCCTTCTTATAGTCTATCTCCGGAGTCTAAAGAATATAAAGGTTACGCCGAATGTTCTGTATTTATCGTGAAAGATAGAAGGAGAAGAAAAACCGTGACCGATAATTGTGGGTCAAAGTGAATAATACTTATGTGGCTCATATCTTAAACTACGAGTGGGTATACCAGTGGAGTAATTATAGATAAGCCATAGGTGAGAATAAATGTTCTTCAGCGTGATTCGCACAAGGAGAAGCCCAATAACGAAGAGCTTTTACAGAAAGACGATCAAGTCTTACGAATGCTGTTTCGACCTTTATTAATTCTTCGACGACTCGAACTGGTTTGCCAGACTGAAACGCTAGAAATTACGAAGGATGGGCGTTGTTGCGGATAAATTAAACATTAAAAAAAGTTGAAAAACGTTAATTTCTATCTTATTAGAGCACCACACAAGCTCCATGGCTCTGCATCTAGAGGGTGAAGCGCTTGTCTGCAATAAAAATAACGTAGAATGATCGCCACTGCAGTAAAATACACATTCGAATGGGTCTGATTTGATCCAGTATTATTGTAATTTGCTTCATTTGAATAGATTCCAATTTTATCGCTTTTACTGGCATTTCCTCGCCGTGTATTTTTAGTATCTAGCATAAATTTCAAAAGCTATTAAATTCGCGAAGCAAATTGTATACTCGGATTTGGAGAGCATATCAACATGTTAACCATAAATTATTCAAAATGATGAGATGATTTGGGGATGGAAAGGATCCTTTGGTTAAAAAATTAAATTTCTTCTTTATAAATACCTGCATGATTATATTGTTGCGCAGAAAATTATTCCCACGACGCAATAATGGACCTGACTCTGGCAACGAAAATATAGAAAAGAAAAAAAATCAAAACCCGGGTTATTGTCTTTACTCAGCCTTTTAGAAGGATTTTAAATTTTTATTTTCCACGTGAAAACGACTTATTCAGCTCACAAAAAATAGTTCACAATTTACAGATGATGAAGAAAAACCACCGTGATGGGAAGTTATTTAAATTGTAAAAATACTTTTTTCTTTCGAAGAATCAATAAAATTTTCAAAGGACTAGCTGAATTGCAAAAGAATTAAATAATAAATTTTTTGAATAAAAAACGAAATCTTGTTTTTGAGAAATGACACTTTTTATTGGTTTTTAAAAATTTACATATATATAATTTTTATTTACTGGCAAAAATGGCTTCAATGCTGATATCCTACGAAGAGAGACTAAATTAAAATCATTTACATAACTCTTTTATATATTTAATATTTAGAAAATTTTCTTGTAAAATTCGCAAAAAATGGTTTATCTCAGTCCAGTCAAATCAGCATTAAAACGAGGGGAAAAAAAATTTATCACACAAACTTTAATTATATAGGGGTACTAAACGTTTCACCCTGCCTACTTCTTGCATTTTTTGAGAGGAGTGTTTATTCCCTAAAATTTGATTTTCCTCAGTTTTCTCCACGAATTTGAATTTTGTGACAAAAATAGGGGAGTGTAATGTATATTTTCGTATATTTTTAAATATGACGAACATATTTGTCTACACGTTTTCAAATACCAAAAATGTAGGTATACATCAATAATGAAAAAATCCTATAGCTCTTTATAAACAACCACTAAATTACCCGTATTTGATTTTATAAATATAGATATAATGTCTGCATACTCATGACCTAATTGTGCCTGTCCCTCGAGTATATAGCGAGTCAGCACAACCCTATAACAACAACACCCTACCTCACTTAGCCTATCCAATACGTACACTTACATACCCTAAACGAGTATATAAACCCTTGATTCGAAGGAATACACATTCAGTACCTGGAGCCTCTCTTACAGAGCTACTAGTGAATAGACAGTCTTGTTTAAAGGGCTGTAATCCCATATGTTAAACCTATTGTATAATAATTAATGTATTATTTGATGTTCTATTGTCGTACAAATTATTATTTTATTAAAAGTGTTAATTAAAACTTGGGTTTTAAATATTATTGAGTCTCCCAAATACGTTAAGGTCCACAATAGTTGTGGATGATAAATTGAATATTTAAATTATTATAGAGGTATTAATGCTTGTCCAGTGTTAAATATGGTGTAACACTGAAAGTGGTTCTAATTAGGTACATTACCACCACTTTTGGCCGTTACAGAGAGTACCAAATTATTTAGCATAAAATTTCTTAGAAAAAAAGTTACACACTGTTTTCCTCCCAACACTCCCTTTCCCTCTGGAGAATGTTGAAAAAACTATTCTTTACTGAACATGTTCAACGGAATTACATGGGAAATATAACTCGTAATTAAACTATGTAGATAATTTGGAAACCCAATACATATTTTCTACCTATCCACATCCTTTCCATAACCTTTTGCCATCCCTTCCCCCTTTAAAGTTGTTTGTCTAACGCCCTCCTGTCACTCTAAAGAGTTTCAAAAACAACTGTATTCACTGAACTTGGTTGTTTTCAAGACTCTATGGAGAGGAAGGTGGTATTGGGAAAAAAAACTGCATTTAACCATTTTTATTGGAAGAGGTTATGGAAAGGAGTGGATGGTTAGAAAATGTCTATTGGGTTTACGAATATTATCAACACTGTATGATAATTACGAG
This sequence comes from Ericerus pela, assembly GCA_011428145.1. Lineage (NCBI taxonomy): Eukaryota > Metazoa > Arthropoda > Insecta > Hemiptera > Coccidae > Ericerus > Ericerus pela. The sequence goes on along the minus strand of WOFM01000066.1, from coordinate 1,551,810 downwards.
TAATATCTCCCATATAATGCTATCCAACGTATTTGCTGAAGAATGGTTTTTTCAAGACCCTCTGCAGAGAACGAGGGCGTTGGACAGAAATCTGTACATCATCTTTATTGTAGAAAATTTTATGCTGAACAATTTCTTATTGACTTTTTTTACCGTAAAATAAAAATTCGTGGAGAAAAACGCAAAAAGCCAAATTTTGGGAACAAGCACCCTTACTCAAAAATGCAAGCGGTTGGGAGGGTGAAACTTTTAGTATGTTAATCTAGAAGACCCACCCAACAACCCTATATAGTTGGAATTTATGTGCTAATTTTTTTAAAGATTTGACTAGACTAAAGCATACATAAGTTGAGGTGAAATCACTAGTTTTTTTCTCTCAGGGTTGGTAACTAGACCTTTATACAATACATTCCTCCCCTAATAATAAGTTCGAACTCAAGCATATGTATAGTATCTATTATGAAAACGAAAACCTGCCCAAAATTCACGAACCACAACCTTTTTCATTGTAAACTTGACAGATTTAAATATATTAAAGTCGTTTTAATAAAACAAAATATTAATCGCTATTGAAATTATTGTGTACACTGTACAGCCCTTGATATCAAGGGCACAATACCCAATTAAAGGAAATAAACAGAAACAAAAAGAAAAAGGAAAAAACAATACCGAACAAAACTCCATTTATTTGTCCCAATACCTACACATTAGATACGTACCTACCTATAGTATATTTATATGTTTTTTATTTTCACACTCATTTTTATGTTTGTAGATTCAAACTTGATTCGCCGATAAAAAAATGCATTTTTTTGCTCTCTTCTCTCGATGAACACGATCCAACAAAATTATACAAAAATGCAAGTATGAATCATGCAAGAACGAAGATCAAAACTGCACCATAAAAAAACCAAAAAAAAAAACCGTTATATTGAAACTTGTTTAAAATGTTTTATTCGAACGCCCTCCGAACCGTGAACTTTCTATTTTTTTAAATTAAAAAATAAAAAGGAAAAAAAAAGAAAAATGACCTCGAAATAACTTGACGAACGACTAGGCTAGCCATACGGTCAAATGTGAGACCTCATAATTTTGGAAATGCAATTGTTGTCCACCTTCCCAGTGGCTCCGCCAGTTTCTCGGTTGAATAAAAAATTGTGGTTCGAATAGGTAAGTAAGTATCTATCCACGGCGTAAGTATGATTTATTTTAAGAAAATAAAATGAAAAAAAAAAAAAAAAATTAAATAAAGTACTGGAAACTTCGATAGAAATGCAAAGCAGTTCACAATCCTAATGCGTGGTTCTATTTCAAATCCATGTACCATGCTACGTGTATGATATGATAGGTAACTATTACGAAATAATAATGACCGATAGTAAATCAGAAAATATGGTACAAGTTATGGTTTTGAATGTTTTTCAAATTTTAATCACGGTCAAAAATGACAACGAAATTTCATCATTGTGACTGCAGTTTGGTTGTTTCATAAATTTGATAGATTGATAAAGTAACTTGACCAATATTATTGCATGTTATATTTTGACTTCAGCTAACAATTTTAGTATAGTTATTCAAAGTACATTGTGGACTAAGCTGTATCGAGCCTTTTAAGATTGTATGGTTACAAAAGAAGTGATCTTGATTCTTTTGGCCAGTAATGAAATATATGTCCGCATTTTTAAGCGGAATAATACAAATAAAGTGCGGTACACGTAATTAGAACTGACATGGTCCAATCAGAGTGAGTGTAGATGAGGAGCTTTGCTCATGTGCGATGAATAGTTCGTTTTAGAAGACGATTTGAATTTAACGATTATTTAGGAATGTATTGTTCCTGTCTCAGTTTGAAAGAGATTGAAATGTTCGCGTGGGATCGTCCGTTGAGTGAGAAAGATAAATTAAAATGTCCGGTATATAGGACGGAGATATATGCTGTGACATATTGTACGAACTTATATTATGGCCATGAACTGTGAGGTGTTTATGTGCACAGTTTGCGATGATACGTGAGATAGGTAGGTGATTATGTGTATAAGGGGTGTAGCGATATATCGATGCGAATTATACGAGGGCAAAATATCATTATAATCCTATAAGCAGATTATTACAGTATCATTTTTGTTAATTTTACATGAATATTTAGTGTTGAAAACTATAATTTATAGGTAAGTAAGAATAGATTAAATAAGTATAATGTGGACTTTCAATGCTGTATTTCATCATAGAATGCATTGAGGCTATTCGGCCCAGTATCTCGAAATTATATTGATATCGACTAAATTGTTAGAAACTATAAAAAATTAACTAAAATTTTAATTTTTTGATTTTTTGCAGTTAAGCTGGTTTCTTGACCATTTTTTCACAAATCTTTAATTACAATAGGCCTAATAAGACGATATTAAAACTTTTTTTTTTTATTTGAAAGAGACGAGACTAAATCTAATGCAGAATAATAATTATAGGTACTTATTTTAAGATAATTTTTTTTTTTTTTTTTTTTTAGATAAATAAATTATTTTGCCGTATAATTTTAATAAAAACAGTAGAAAAAATAGGGTTTTGCTTTGTGTAGTCTACACAATTGAAATATTTTTTCAAATAGATTATTTTATTAAATCTGTTCTCCTTCATGGTATAGCTTCTTTAACTGTGCCACCATTGTTCGCAATTATCACACTAAATGGATTCAACTGGCAAAAATTACTTCATATTAGAAGCTTTTACCCTCTACAAATATTATACAATATTGTAGGTCGGAATTTTTTTTTCTCTCATTCTCAAATCTTTGACGAAATCCTCTTCGGGTAAGGGTAATGAATGAATTCATCAATAAAATGCTTCACGTAGGTACGAAGACGAAGTTTAAACCTGGTGGATAGCTAAATATGATGATAAATACTCGATGTCGAAATCGAACTGTGTCCCTAACATTACAATAAATCAAATTATTCGAATATAAAATCTAACGACCATGAACTTTTCCAATTTGAAGGACCAAAAGAAAAGAAATTAGAAATAATGAATAAATAAAAATACATAATGGTAATGAAATCTATCAAGAAACGATCGATTTATTTCGCATTTTCTTCGGCGTCAAGTGACAATAATTAAATGCTCATTCTTTTTAACAAGTTTTTTTTTTTTCTATTTCAATTCTTCTTTAGTTGGGTGAGAAAAAAAAAGTGGCGTAGGTCGATCCTGACGAATAAATTGACCATTTATATATACTTTTCTTGTATAGTATGGAAACAGATAATTTAACCACAGACTGACGTAAAATCTATAAAAGAGAAACATTTTGAAAGATAAGCTAGTTTATTTTGGAAGAATATGTCGAAGCCTACCTACGATAATATACGTCTCAATTTTTCGTTTCATTGATAAAAAAACATACTTAGGTACATTCTGAAATTGCTGACGCAACTAAAAAGGGGAATAATTTGCGGAAGATTTAGCTTATAAAGATGACAATCAGTTTTTTTTTCACGACTCACCAATTGGCGAAAATATTTACTTGTATTTCATAAAATTTCAAAAATTTTTGCAATATGTTCAAGGGATATACCTCGGAGATGATGAAAATTCAAGTGTAGGAAAGTATAAAAGTTTTTGTGAACTAAATTATCCTTAAATATCTTACTGTTTAATTAAATATAGGTACAATAGACAAAAGTATATTCAGTATATCCTGGAAAGCCTTATAATATGTTTCTGAAATATTAAAATTTTGTAAGTATGTTCTTCAAGAGGTAAAAAAGGATGACTTTAATCCGAACAAATGACAAAGTGGGATCAAAATCACCTACTTTAATACACTTCTATCACAAATAACACTATTATCATCATTATCTCCTTTCCATAAATACGTAGAAAAATTTGCTCGGAGAAAAAATATTCAACTTTTAATTTGTATTAAAAATAAAACAAAAAATTTGTCAATTTTCGCATACGTAGCACACTGCATCCAACACTGAAAAAATTCTGGTTCAGATTACTCTTATTGTTTCAATTTCGACGTCCAGTTCGCACTTAGTAAAATAATGGTTGCAGCAATATGTTACATTAGTCCAGGCTATAATTAATTTCTGTAAAAAGCTTTATTATAGGAGTGTGTTGTGATGTTCCAAGTAGGTATGTGGTAAAAAGTGCCTACCCCAACTTCACTTGTTTCCCTCATAGAGCATAATGTGTGACTGTTGTGGCTGTTTTTAGTTGTTTTCATTTTTATCAAAAATGGATGAAGTTACGAGGTAAATAGTATTGTAACAAATTTTTTTGATAAAATTTTTTCAAAAACATTTTCGATTAAAATTTATTTTAGTTTCACAATTAAGATGCAACAGGCACACGAAAGTTATGTTTGCTCTATTAGTATTTTTTAAAATACGAAATTGGAGAATATTGTGTAGGTATATTTTCTTTTTCAGGCCTACAGCACTTTAATTATGACACTTAGATAAATTTTTGTAAGAACTTTTTTTGAACAAAATTTTATAGAAAATATTTTTCCTAATTTCTTTGTTATTCGCTTCGTTTTTGAGAAAAGTGGAAAAAACTGAGGAGGAAGCAAGGTGGGTTAGGTAAGTGAATTTTCAAAACATACTTGGAGGAACACCATCAACATATTCGAGCAATAAAACTTTTTTTAGAAATTAATACTACTATACCCTAATTTAAGACCTAATTCTCTTGAGGTTTATTAATTAATTCATAATGAAGAGAACTCATTACAAAAAGTAAAATTATTCGTTTTCATTTTACCACCGTTTTATTGCTTTTTTGGTGAATATTGATGATAACTTTAATCTCACAAAATTGAGTTTTGAACATTTCATAATTGAACTATTTTCTCAATCAAATCAATATTTACGAAGATACATATGTGGAAAACCAGTCTGGGGGCACATTTTCTGCATTTACCTTAGTAATAAATGGAATGGAGGGGAGATTTTCTTAATCATCTTTCGGGATTTATCCAAACTTATTTTTGAAGAGTAAAATTAGATTTAAATTTTTTAGAGTAAAAGATCCCATGTCCTTAGACCAGGCAAGGACACATGCCATTGAAGTGCTGGAGGTCTTAACCCACTTAGGAAAGAGAAAAAAGGCTCGACCCCTAAACATTGTGTTTTTTGTCAGTTTTGTTGGTTTTGTTGGTTTTGTATTTAAGGGAGGATCGAAAGAGACCACTAAGAATGTGGACTTTCTTTTACGAAGGACCTATCCACGCTCTTGGTGCCAGGTATCATAAATTATGGCCATTAATGTCTGTATTATGTTAGAAAATTATTCTTGAGGTTGAGGAAATTTTTCATCAACCAATAATTATTGAAAAAATTAAAAATCTAATGGAAAATTGAGAAAATAAATGACGCCTCTATCATTTCGAATGGAAAATTTATGAATATTAGGGCATTTTCTAAATAGGTAACAAGAAAAGAATACTAAAAAAAATTCCTATCGAACCAACCATTTCCTGCTCTCTGCCCAGGTTTCTCATTGTCCTTAAGCAGATTTATTCGTAACGTTATTAAGTGGTCAAGTAAGAAGTTTGCAACAATTTACGATGAGGTCAGATCTAAATTAGAAAAAAAAAAAAAATCGAAAAAAATTCGTCGAAGTTTATTAGAATCTATCAAAAACCTGATACAGGCTTGCCTATTGAAGATGGCCGGCATTATTGATAAAACTATTACGATTAAATCGTGATCAAATACTAAATGAATATTAATGAGTTCCTCCTTCTAAATTTTTCGCAGTAAATTGCAAATGTCTTTTTTCGCTGTTTTTTTTTCTTTTTTTTTTTTTTTTACAGTTCTTTTTTCGTGTATTGTACAAAGAGAAAGAAAAAAAACTAACTGAAAATCGTGAAAATTTACATACTTGAGATCCGCATTTTCCAATTTTTCGTTTGACCCGTCATCGTTTTCGTTCTTCACGGATCAAGCGAATGTTCAAAAAAGTTTAACATAAACCTGGAGATAGAGGACGATAAAAAAAACGCGAGCAATTTTTACTTTTATTTATTATTTACTCACTCAGTTTATCTTTATTACTTTTTACGACGGAGGACGTTAAAACAACAATAGAATATACCTAATATAATAAAGATCGAGTTAAAACTTTTACCCACGCATTGATGCGCACTCTGTAGCTGTTCGTATTCGATGGCAATTGTGAAAAAGAAAGGTAAGGTACCTATCCAACAAATCGGACGTAAATTTACAAGAAGTACCCGAGTATTAAATATTTTAAAAACCTAATAAACCCTTGACACGTTGTTAATGTCTTTGACGCAGTTCATTTGTTTGTTAGACGTAATTTAGAAAGAAAGAAAAAAAAATTTGTCGTTCATTGTCAAATCTTGGTCAATTTGAAACACGTAAGCGTGCAGGTACACGTTATGGTGCGAGAGAGAATCAATAATAATAATAATAATAATTCTTTTGGCTATTCGACCTATTATTTGTTGATAATTAACGATTGCGGTAAGAAGACAAACATATGCACGTATTTGATGATGTACTGCCACAAAGGAGAAATGATAGCCTTCCTACTGAATATAACCTTTGAAAATGTCTCGGTGGGAGTAGGCAACACGAAGCGTTTGAAAATATGAAGAAATTTCTAATGTTTAACGCACATACTTTCAGACAGCACAAATATTACGTGGGATTGCAGTTTTATGCTGCCTTGCTGGGTATCGAATAAAATGGCTCCTTCATTTTAATTTCATGAATAAACAGAGGTTACTTAGACAAGTATAACTTCGAGAAAAAAAAAAAAACAATTATCGACGTAGGAGGTAAATCTTCCAGAATTGAAACCTACATAGTACAAATATTAACCTATAGGCTAAGTAAAAAAATAGCAACGTTCCACATAACTGACTTGGACTGTTCTCCACAAACTAGTTTTTTTTTTTTTTGTCTTTTTTCATTAGTAAAATTAGAACAATTTATAAAATGTTTACAGTTTTCGAGTGATAGTTGCGTATAATTGGTCTCAAAGAGCTCTACGTAACCATATAGGTAGATGACTTAAAACTTGGTGTTTTGACTTGTTTTTAAAATCTGGTTTTCAATTAATATTAAAAGTTATTATACTAGGTAAATTATAAGTACGTACCTTATCTAAAATGGTCGATTAAAAAAAATTTCCGATGGGTGGGATTTTAGTTTAAATTATTGGTAATGGTTCGCAGACCAAGATATTGAAAATTCCACCCTTCACCCTTTGTGGTAAATTTCCTGGCGGCTAAAAACCACCCATGAAAATTCCAAAAATGGTTTTTCGTACTGATAATCGTTCATACGTGAGTTTATACGTGGAAAAGTTTTGAAAAAAATTATCAAAAAAATATTATTATCATTTTTGCATTAAACCACATTCATCTCCCAAAAACTCCGTCCAAAATGAGAAACTTCTTCGCAAATAAGTTTATTATGCTCGTACAGTAAATAATTAAGTACTGGCTCATCATCACCATCAGACTTTAACTTAAAGCAAAATTGTTACACAGAAAGATCAACATTCTACCTCTTGTTCGTGGTGAGGGGGATGAGGGGGTCCAACCTATCACGATACCTTTTTTTTTTTTTGTACATAACGACGAAATGGTTTTTTGTGTTTTGCATATTTAACAATAAAAGTTGTTTGTGTGTAAAAATGTTTAGAATAAAATTTATTCCCCAAGTAATTATAATTACACAAAAACATATTTTTATAATTTTTTCATGAATCCCTCCATTGTCGGAAAATTCCGTCCAAAATAAGGAATTATAGCCTTTGTTATGAAAAAGTAATTTCTTTGGACTACATTTGTAGAGATGGAAGGGAGCGATTAGTATAACTGTGAAAACCTTCTGTGAGCATCTCTCCTACCCAGAAGTATTAGAATTTAAAAAATAAAACGCAAAATTCTTAGACCACTCTTTTGAATGAATTTTAAAAATGTTGAAATTTTCTTGTTTTATTATTCCTAAATGCTACGCAAACATTGTTTCAAAATCGCAATCTTCATATACCATGAAACTACCGAAGCTATCTACAAGGTCTCTAAAAAATGAGATCTATGCTAATGCTTTAGCTTCAAAATTTATATAACTGACTGATACTGAAAGTAGAGTCAACACGTGATAAAAGCTAAAAGGGAAAAAGTAATTAAATCATTAAGATGAACAGGATTAGCATTTTTGAGTTAGAAATTTTGATAAATAGTGTAGCATAGTTTTGAAAGCCTTTTAAAAGAACCAACATAACATAATTATAATTAATGTCAACAAATCTTCACTTTTTCCTCATACTAAGGTTGATTTCATTTTTGATGATTACAATATATTTCATATTTGATGAATTTTCTGGAGAAATCAAATAAATGCAAGTTGAAGAATTTCAAATCGTAAAAAATTGGCTTAACAGGTTGACGGGCCTCAAATAATCTCGTAATGTTTATGTTTCCAAGGCTGTAACCAACCTCTTGTATCAGATTATCGTATTATTTAACCCTTTACATCCTTAAAAAGAAAAAAAATCTATCGTAACAACCGTAATAGTTTCAATGATAATTTTAAACAATGATTTTTGAAATGGGTATTATTGATTTTTGCTGGAATGGTTTCCAACAATCGTAGTAAATTCACTAAACTTCACATTAATACGACACTAAAATAACGTACATTCTGTGGAGTAAAAACTCACCTTGGAGTCAATACTGACAATAACCATTAGATAATGTCAGTTTTGGTTTTAAGGCACTATTTTAGGGGCCACTTTCTTCCAGAAAGAGGCACATTAGGATAAATTTTACGAGATTATGCGGTGGGCCATGAAATTCTATGTAGGAATCCATGCCTAACTCATTTTTCAAAAAAATGGATTATACCAGTTTTGGAATTAGAGTCCTCTAATAATCACCTAACTATGTACGTATAAGTAAAGAGTGAAAATTAAATATTACACCGGGCTATACGTTCATTTCAAAATTTTATTAAAGCGAGAAAAATTAACCACATATACATATATGGGCTGTAATTCGGATTTTATGGCAAAAATACGAAGTTGCCAGAAAAAAAAAGAAAATTTTTCAAAGCACGGTAGTCGCAGATAGTATTTATCACAAAATGGTTGAAAGTATGACCTTTCAAAATATATTAAACTGGTCTTCAAAATCAAAAACAGATAAGAGATGTTTATTTTTAGCAGAAGTTCATTTTTAGCCAACTTCAAAACGTTTAATTTGACTTCGAATCAAGATTTTGAAACTTTAAAGGTTGGAATAGAGAATTTCTTTATTGTTAATTTCGAATTGGTTCGTCTCGAATTAAAAAAAAAAAAAAAATTGATTTCTTTTTTTAAATTCGCTAATTATTTCGAAGAGATCGATGGAAAAAAGTTAATTATACTGATACGTGTAATACATAAATGATGCATATGATATATGAAATGCTGCCGGCGTGGCGCCGTGAAAATTAAATCTTTAACTGATGTAATATAAAATGTTTTGTTTGCCTCAGATATAGTTCAGTTAATGTTACACCGCTATACCTACGATGATTTACCATCGTGAGTTTGTTCAGCCACTGTGATTTATGAAAGAATAAACGGACGCTTGCAATACTATATATAATAAGTTAATTCGTATTTTTTTTCGATCGTAGCCACCGTGTAAACAGAATAACGCCAGACATATTTGCATAAACTTTTTCGAGTGTTAATTGTAACTGGCAATGGAAAAATTTTAATCTGACACGACAAAAAAACAAATTACATAAATGAAAAAATTTGTACTGTAAAATTATAATGTACCCGCGTATGATGTAAAAGCTTCGGATAAAATGAATATATTTAATTATCTATCAGTGCCCGAACAGTACCCATAATGAAACGAATATCGATGGTAATAGGCCTACTAGTAATTATTCATAGAGTACAGCCTTTTTATAGGTGCTGGTCACTTATAGTTGAAGAAAAAGCATTTTCCTGCCCAAAAATATTATCGAGAGCTTACGATAAAATGACAAGTTTTCTTCTATCGAGTTTCTATATTTTTTCTCAAATTATGTTTCAAAGTTAGTTTACAAAATTTGGGCAGCAAGAAAATAAAACCGATATAAGTTTATTTTAAACAGCTGCTGATGATGATGGAAAATTTTTATTTCCAATTTTTCGTCGGTTTCAAAAAAAAATTATGAACTATATAGGCTGTATGTAGTGACTTCTGCGATCTTCCTCAACGTATAAAATAAAATTCAGGTAGGTATCTAAGAATTATAAAACCATGATATGTAGGTTCATCTGTCCAACGAAATTGAGGAGCTCAACTTAAGATAAGAATGGTCAAATATTTGGTTTTAATGGATTCGAGGCGTAGAGACAAAGAATGAAGTATTGAACACTGAAAGTGTGTTCAGATGTACACATTTTGAGGTTTTATGGTAGGTACACGCAGTCAAATTTATCAAGATTTTTCATGAAAATGATAGCCATGAAATGTCGAAAGTAGCTTACAAGTAGGTCTATTTGATTATGGTAAATCGAAATTTAAGCCTTCATATTTTCAGTTATAAGACAGACTCCAAAAATTTCAGAAAGGGACGGAAGGGGACCAATTACCAACAATTTTCTTCTCAGATTATAACGTATAAGCCTATTTTTAAAATTAAAAAACTAGGAACCTATTGTATAAATGAGTTAAGAATGTTAAATGCAATTAAATTTGCATTTGTATGTTACTATATTCTCATTTTCTCCTTTAAGCCTCGATTACACTAAGATAGTACTGTCACAATAGTGTTGTCACAATAGTGCTTGTACAATGATGTGGCTAGCTATCACATCTGTGCGGTTGCGTGGAGCACTCGCATGCTAGTGACTGACTACACCGTGATAATTTACTAACATGATATCAACTATCGTGATAGACTATCATAGTGTACACTAGGCTTTAGATTTGATTTTTTAGAACAAAGAGTAACATTATCAGCTCACCCATAGTTATTGATGTGTAAACATCGTAGAACTCGTTTTATGGTAGGGGAGAATTACAATCGTAATTCGTACAGCTTACGTCGTGGTTGTGTACATGTGCAACATGCACGCTCACAACCACACTATTATGTTTGCACATCAGTCCTTCATGAGTTTAGCTACAGTTCGAGCAGAACTTAGGCCTTTTTTTTCTTATTTCTGAAGTAGCTGTAGGATGCACAGCCAAATTTTACTCGTTTTTCTAATTTTTTTTATTATTATATAATCATTATTGTAATTAATTTTGTTATCTTCGTGCAAATTCCTGTTACATTTTCTTACCATTCTACCTATCCTGTTGAAAGGTTGAAGTATCTCCGACTGTTCACTCAGGTTCTTTTTTTTTTTCAGTTTGTTTGGTCTTAACTCTAGACTTTCTCATCCGACTTGTTCAAACATAGCAACTAACTTAAAATTTTCTCCTTGAAATGATTGCTGCCTTTTTGCACATGTAATAGATTCATTAGAATCCAAGTGCTCCAATTGCAACAAGTTGACTTTCGCAAGTAGCAAACAAGTTTCATACGATATTTTTTGCAACAAACAAGCATAAAAGCGGTTATTTTTATTTGATGAAATATGTTAACTCTTCTTATGTTAACACAATTAAAAAAAGTTAAATTAAATAATTAGGGAGAGGCGATCTGTTGTGTATTGGTATCACCGTGTAAGATAGCGCTTTTTCATAATGACATTGCGCCACTTACGTAGGTACGAATAAACTGCATTATAAAGATAAAAAAAAAAAAAATTCAGTTAAGAAAAAATTTTTTTTAAAATCATTTTTATCCATAGATATGTATAGCTGTTGTATTGCTGACATACGAAAGACTCTGCAGGTCTTTCGGTATTAAAGACGGGCAAAAAAATGTGCATAATTTTTTTTGTTGTCCGTAAAAAGTTAAGCTGGAATACCTACTCAAAAATTTTATGACTAAATTTTTTTCAAATTTCATTTTTACATACCTTGAAACTTGCAACTTGCAAGGTTCATTTGCCTTCAAAGTGAACGTATGCAATTATGTGTACGTAACATTTTTTTTTTACGGTACTAGGTTATGCCGATATCTGAACTTTCCAAGGCGTTTCCTCAGACACCCTGTAAAACAGCGTGTATTTTTTTGTAAAAGATGGCCAATAGCATCGGAGGCAAATAGGTAATCGTTTTGTACCCACTTTTAATACAAGCTTTTAACAAAATAATGTATATGGGAGGTTCGCCATCAAGCTTACATATGTATAGTATACATGCATAAGTGTCAATTGGAAATCTTTCCCTTTGTTAACTACTAATCTTTTGTTGGTGTATGAGTTGCAAAAAATTAATTTCTCTCCTTTCTAAAGAGGCGTGTGCTGGGTGAATAAAACATTTTGAAGCCTTAGGAAAAAGTATGAGGATCCGGAAAGGCGTTTAAGAAGAGATTGAGCATTCAAGGAGGCGTACGAAAAGTGCTTTAGGCGTGTAGAAATGAAATGAAAGAATTGAAAAGGCGTGAGAAATGGATGAAAATACCCAAACTCTGATGAAATTAACTACTTTCAGCATGCTAAACATGCCAATGGTGTATTTCATTCACATATTCTAAAAATACATTTTTTTCTGTTATTACTTTAATAATTATTATTTCGTTAAATTCAGACGATGTTTTTATTTTCAATTTGAAAAAAACATCTGTTTTTTTATAAAATGAAATAATTCGTTCTATATTAGGGGTTCAATTGGTGAAGTAGTGGATGACAAGTAGGTTAGTCTGTACCAACTCACTTACAATACGTGAGCAGTATCTAATAAACCAGAGTGCCTCAAAAAGTTAATTCATTGACGTCTTCTGTTTTTCCTGACGTATGAACTTTCCGAATTAACTTTTACCCACCACATACCTAGCCTATATTCTATAGCTCAATAAATTAGCATCCAACAGATTCGTATTTTTTAGAAACTCGTTTGAATATGAATTAAAGGTGAAAAAAAAAAAATTTAACTAAGCCTACGGAACGTTCCCAATATAAACTTATCTCATTTGGAAAATTACAAAATATAAATTTCCTTTAAATTATTTTCGATACTTTTGCTGTCAGGTAAAAAGATAAATAATTACAGTTTTTTTTTTCCTCGAAAATCTGCTAAAAATTGACAATATTTCCAAGATATATGTGATTCCTTAAGATTAAACCAAATTCTATAGTACGGTAAGTATCGCATCTATAAATTCTACTATGATTTACGCTTAATTGGAGACAGCCTATTAATTATTTTGTTTATCAATACCTACCGCCAGAAAACTTTCGAACTCGAAACTAAAATCGGCGTAAATTTTTCTACATTTTGTTAGTGAGGAAATGCGGTAATTTCTCTTAGAATAGAAAATTAAAAACGATTCTTTAACGTGTTCAATCGCGTGTTGTTTGACGTAGGTATAGGTACACAAGATACTTAAATATTCTATAATTAAAACCATAATTTTCTGCGATATATTCAGTGCGAAGAGATTATTAATATTTTCATTGCACTTGCTTCCGAGAAATATGAAGATAAATTTCTATAATGGAAAATTTTTTACTTAGCACGTCTTATAGATTGTAAAAGGAATTTATACGATGAACATTATATAAGGTGTTTATTACGTAACTGCCTCGTAGGAATGTACAGGCGAATTTTATTTTTGTTGCCCAAAAAGTTGCCATTATTTCAGGGAAACGTTGGGAATAGAACTTTTGTGAAGAATTACGCGAATGCATCGGCACCTTTATTGCCACCACAAATAGGGGCGTAACGGCGATTTCGTCGAGAAGGGAAGCAAAACAATTTGATGACTTTGTTTTTCTCTCGTCACTTTTGAAAATTTAGAAAAATTGAGAAATTTAGCATCTATGGAACCCACTAGTTGCATATTTGTTACTAAATTTTTTTCTAAATTAAAAAAGTGACGAGTAAAAGAAAAAAAAGAGGTCATGGGAGCAATCGCCTCCTTCGGCCTCCTTTGGCTGCGCCCTTCATCACAAATACGGGTATTTTCAATTAAAGTTCTACCTCCATCTCCTCGAGTATTGCTCTTATGAACTTGAAACTTTCACCGTTCGATTTCTCGCCAAATTTTGATTCAGAAAAACTAAACAACGCATCCTTCGAAAACATAATAGCAACTTTTTACGTAGGTGGTACAAAACAAATACGTTATTCGTGTGTGTTTTCCTGCGGGCAGTTACGAAGTGAACACCCTGTATGGGTGTATATAGATATGGCACATCGACGCCGGGGTCAAATAGGTATTAAGAAGTTACCTGAAAAGAAAGAGAAGGAAAAACTTCACGACCAGTAGGTTTTGTACACAACTTCGAGGAACTATACCTATGTGGTGCGTAATTTACATGCGACAAACTTGGTTCGAAATTAAAAACACATAATTATATTCTCCTCAAACTGAATGAATTGAAAACAAAAATATGCGTGACATCAATCGATCGTCAATGATTTTGGAAGTTCGAAAAAAATAAAAAAATAAAAAAATAAAAAAATAAAAAAATAAATAAATAAATAAATAAATAAATATACGTAGTAGTAAATTAGATTTTATACTACCTATATGAAAATATTAATATTTAAAATTTTATATCAAAACAAACTAAACGATCAAATATAAAGTATCTATTTCGAGTCATAAATTATGTTTCTGATGTACGACAGACGATGAGTAGGCCCAGCAGAGTTGAGCACTTAAGATTCAAGTGAAAATCAGGCTTCTTGATGTACGCATGCACTTTCATTATTTGAAAAATGGAACGAAATTAGTGATTTAAACCTTCAACTTCGGTTTAAATGATCAAGAGATTGAGTTTTTAAAATGACTGGCCTAATTTTGCAATAATTTAATACCTAAATGATTCGTTGACATTTAGATATACTTTCGTTATTCCTACATGAAATTTGAAGGAGAAAATGCCCATATTGTTGGTTGATTTTCCTGTGTGTAAATACTTCCGTATATAAAATACAAGGAGTAGGTACGAAATTCACTAGAATTTCGTTAAAATCCATAGCTCTTCTCTTTTGGAATAGTATGGAATGTGAATATCACTTAAAATTTTTTTCATTTTTTCCCAAGAGTATAACCAGTGGAGGAAGGGGAACAGCGAAGAAACATATCCAAGGAAAAATGGAAAAAAGATTTTATGTTCGGGGTTTTTTCCTAATTTCATTTATAATTTTAGTTGAGGAATGTTAAAAATTGGAGAATTGTGAAAGTTTTTACTCCTACATTACATTTTTTGATAATATCAAATGCTATATTCAAGCAAAGTTTTCAAAAAAGTGATGAAATTTATAAAATTTCACTTTTTCTAACAAATATGAATTAGATCTTTAAACGATGATAGTTTGGGTTAACTTAATGGAGGGCTACAGGTGTATCATTCGATATTCAAAAGAAAAATGTTTCTAGAAAATACCGAAAACCGGAAGCTCTATAAATAAAACTTGAAACAAAAAATTAAAATCAAAATTAAAGAAAAACATAATTTGAATTTTAAATTTTCTCTGAATTTATTTTTTCATGAGGCAAAGGAAAAAATGTACGGCATTACCTATTTCAAGTTTAAACAAGTTTTTTCTTATGGAGATGCTTGTAACCAGCAACGCATGTTTTCCATTCAATAAACAATTCACACAGGATAAAACTTTGGGAGTAAAGTGATAAATTCTCATTTCTTTGTGACAAAATGTCCTCGATTCAACATGATTATGACAGTAAAAATTACGAAAAATGAAAATTTTACGTTTTACAGTTTGCAAAATAACGAAGTTCTGTCTTCCTCGGTTTTTCCATCTCTTCTATTTAGTGTCTTTATTATTAATTTTATAAATACATGCGTACAATTATAGTATATACAGGGTGTTCACTTCATAACTACCACGTTGGAAAATAAGTTAAGCATAATTTTTGTTTTTCGAACTTAAAGATTTACCATTATTAATGCAAACTAGTAGGAGTAGCTTTTTTCTGATAAAAATCTTACAAGAAATCGAATAGTGAAAATTTCAAGGTTGTATCATCAATATTGAGGAAAATATTAGCAAAATTTCTGATGGATATGCCGACTTTTTGACATTTGAAGTTAGCTTAGAAATATTTGTTTCTGGTAAAAGATTTTGTTTGCCTATCATACGAGGAGATTTTGGATTCGTCTACGAGGAATCTGAGAAGAACCTAAAGAAATGTAGAGCTGAAACTAAACGAAAGTGAAAGGTATGGTTGACTCGTCATCTTGAGTAGAATTACGACGATAAGACAAAGTAAAGAGAGAAAATTTCCGATATTCGAAGGAGGAATAATATTATGTCTAATGGAGACAGAAAATTAATTCGTTTACCATTTTTTTTTAAAACGTAGGTACTCGAAAATGATTTCACTAAGAAGAACATTTTCGGTCTTTTAAAAGACTTTTGATTTCGAACTAATATTCTTACTCTGTCTACGTGAATAATGTTCAAATAAACTTGAAACTTTCACCTTTCAATTTATCGATAAATTTCAATTCTGAATTTCTATTCACATTGCCTTACAAAAATCAATGCAACTTTTAAGCCACAAAAACAAAATTTGCGAGTATTTTCTTATGGGGCAGTGGTGAAGCGAACACTCTGTATATATATTTTTATGCGGTACTAAACCTAGTTATTCAACGAAAAAAATTTGTTTAATATTATCTCCACCATTCGTAAAATATTTTCAAAAAGGAGTACCTATACGCATCTTCTTACTGGCATTTTTTTTTGCTCTTCGTAAAAATTACAAACTATCAGTCTACGTTTCAAAAATTACAATTAAATATTTATCAACGATATTATGAAAGCACGATATTATGAAAGCAGTCTCAAAATTTTATTTTCTTCATTAAGATAGTCATAAAATTCGAGAAAAATTTTATCTGTCCAGATTATAATCATACGTAAAAAGAAAAGTCGAATTTTGTATTCACAAAATTATCTCCTCCTTTCGAGTCATTTTTCTCGATCATTCATTATCATTCATTGTTCGTGTAAATTTTTCTTCGTGAAAAAAATTTAATCCTTAAACTAGATTTTTTGTTTTGTTTTTCTTTCTTTCTTTTACAAAAAGAGTGAATTTTCTACAGAATTAAAACCATGCATCGACAACGGTATAATATGCACACACGATCAACAAACTTTAAATATGTTGTCTAGCTCGTTTAATCAAGTTTCCTATTTTCTACGTGACTCGAGATAATTACCTAAGAAATGAAGAAATCCATTCCTAATTAAAACCGTAGCTACCTACTCGCTCTGTTTTTGGTTTTTCTTTTTTTTTCTTGTTTCGAATGTCAAATACCTAGGTATCTATTATACCTAAGTATATCTAGCTATCTAGCTTTTTTTTTTCATCGAGTAAATTGCCAACTTATAATGTACTAGCTGCCCGTCGTGTCAACTTTGCTAGACAAATGCTTAGGACCTTTAATCGTGACCCTGAGATAAGTGTTCTCTGATATATTACACAACAAAATCTGAAAATATAAAATTCTTCCCTTTGAGCCCAGCGAGGTTCGAAGATTGGGTCCAATGATAAAATTAACATCACACTCGAATTCAGCATCTTAAAAAACGTCCACTAATATAATAAACAATAATTACTGAAAACAAATAATTCTCCCATTTTTGGGCCCAATGAAGGTTGAAGAATGATTCTAATGATAAAATTAACATTAAATTCGAATTTAGCCCCTGAAAATACATGTCCGAAGATGTATTACTCAATAAAATCTAAAAATGAAAACTTTTTCCCTTTATGGGTCCATTGAGGGTCGAAAAATTGGTCTAATAATAAAATTAATATCAAATTCGAATTCAGCACATCAAAAAACATGCCCGACGATATACTTCACAAATAAATAAGAAAAAATAAAATTCTCCTCTTTTTGGGCCCAATGAAGGTCGAAGTATGGGTCTAATGATAAAATTAACATTAAATTCGAATTCACCACCTCGAAACACATGTTCGCTGTTAAATTACCCAATAAAATATGAAAATAAAAAATTCCTTCTTTTTTTGGGCCCCATGAGAGTTGAGGAATGGACAAAATCAGCATCAAGTTTGAATTCAGCGCCTCAAAAAACATCTGATGATGTAAACTTAAGAATCGGGAAAAGATCACTACATGTAGGACTAATATGTCTGCATACCGTTTTTCCTCTGTTCACCTTACACACGCAGCCACTTTTAATGCAGCCTTCATCGATTTTCCTGTATGAATAAGTTTTTCGAAATGATAAAATGATAAAACCAAGCCTAAAACCTTCCTTGGTTTATAAAGAATGCACGTACAAAAATTCATCAACATCGGTTTGGTAGGTTCTGAGATTACCAGTAACATACACTTTTTCAAATTTTCCTCTTTATATATTAGTATAGATATAGATAAAATCCGGTGTCTGGGACTCGAAAACACTTCATCAGAATTTCGGAACCACCGGTGAAAAATTGTCAGCGGTACCCATAAATTTTTACGCATATACAAATACAATATTTTAATTTTTTAGACTTCAATGAACAGTTTAAAAATGTTTCAAAAAAAATGATCTAGTTGGTACGAAGGAACCATTTTAATGTCAAATATCTACGCGGAAGTTAAAGAAAAGTCGTTAATTTTATCAAAATATAACTTTTATTTTTTTATTTTTGTATACCTACCGAAATTGAAGGTGAAAAATTCCATTTAAGGTCATTGGGAAAAAAATCTGGGAGATTTAGGTGCAATGTTTTTTTTGGCTTACAAAATTTTAATTTATGCAATAAAAAATAAATTATTTATTTTTTCAACGAACTTTGATCCGAATAAATTTGGCAAATATGTTGTTTATAAAATTTAGTTTCGATATTTTAACTCCCAAAATTGAAATTTACTAGAGTTTAAATATAGTATCAAACAGACGTCAGAAATTCATAATCTAATAGTAATTAAGCACATTTGAGCTTTTACGACTTAAACGAAGTACCTACCAGAAGTACGCAGTATCGTAGCTTGAGTATATTTTTGCGGAGGCGTCTTTGCACGAATTTTTCAGGCAGCATCCAAATTTTATTGTCGATTATTTTTCAAGGTACCTAGTCAAAAAATGTTGAGGGTTTTTCAACCCCGATAGAAATAGTTTAGTGGGGTGAAGCCTCCCTCTCATAAAATAAAATAATTCAAATCAATTCAATAATGCTTCGTAGCTAGATACAGCTACAAATACACCAATTTGAATCATTTATCGTTATTTTTTCCTGAGGATCAGGTTTGCCAACCGTTGGTATTTATCCCTAGATTTAGGTTGGGTCGACGGAGTGGTAGAAAAATTGGAAATAAATTGTTAAAGTTCTCTTCATTCGTCCTTACGGACAAATCTGCAAGATAGAACTTATCCAATTCAATTATAAAAAAAAGATTCGCTTAGTTTCTTCAATTTAGTTAGTTTCTAACCTCTTTTTCTGAATCAGTCACTCATATTGCTAACACGTTTTCGAGTGAAATGGAAGAAAAATCAGTGACGGATCCAATGGGGGTATGGAGGTTGAAGCCCCACCCTTGTCTGAAAAAAAAAAAAAAAAAAAAAAAAAACAGTATGGAAGTAGGTAGTCAACGAATCAAAGTTATTCTAGATTTTAATTGAGAGGGGGAAGGAAAGGGGTAAAGTTAATTAGAGAGGCAAATAGTTAATATTAGAATTTGATTTCTTCGTTCAAAGTAACTTGGATCAGCCACTGAGGTTAATGAATAATCCTTCAAAGTCCCGAAATAAATTACAGAAATTTAAATACTTGAAAGCCCCAGAGACAAAAGAACATTGGTTATTTGGAACTTACTCGATGTTTGTTTGTTTGTTTTTTTTTGTTTTTTTTTTGTAAGAGAGAAAAAAAATGTATGCATACAATACGTATTACAACGATAAATTAAACGTAAGAAGAAAAAAATCATTTATAACTAGTTTCGATTTTATGTTTATGAAATGACATTAACCACAAAAGCTATATTGTTCGATTTGAAAACAATATTGTGGTCCTTGTTACTGAATTTTAGAATCTTAAGCTGACCATTCAACCAAAATATTGACTGATATGTCATTTGGAAGGTCAGCAAAATGTGCACGCTATCGATATAAATTACCAAGAACATACCCAGATTCTGATTAGGGAGGGAATCAAAAAATGCCGAATAGCGAAAAACATTTTTTATCATTTGATTTAAAGAATATCTTGAAAATTGACTCGCCTTTGGAGGAAATTACGCGAAAATGTAGACCTAAAATTAATCATTATTTGCAGGAAGAATTTTGGAAAACATCACTTTTTTAATTTGTGAAGGAGTAGGTGCTAAATTTCCTCATAATGCATCAGCTACTGAGTGAGTGTTGCATAATATTTACTCACTTTATCAATTGTAAGCCATATCACTAGAATTTCTACAATATTTTCGATAAAAATGTTGGACAATAAATACACGAGCGCAAATAAATAATCTTCTTTAGGATTATATAAAATCAATGATGTAAGCTATGTTTGGATCGGGCAAAGTACTTCTCGTTTCAAAACAGAAGTAAGGTTAGAAATAAATGGAAGAAAAGTTTGTAGAAATATTTATATGTTTTATGGAAAAGGTTGTTTTTTTTTCTTTTTACAAACTTTGGCAACGAATTACATACGACTAAACAGACGAAGATTCAGTTGTTTTTTTTTTTTATTGTTGACCTTTTTCGAATAATTTGGCTGAGTTTATTTACATCATTTTGGAGAAGACATATAATAATTCATTTTAAGTATTTTCATTTAGTCTCTAACGAAAGAGAAAGGGTTAGCGAAGCATTAACCAACGAATAATTCGGTTTTGTGCACAAATAAATAAATCAAAACGTAAGAAAAAGAACCGAGTTTACTATATTACCTACTATTTACTCCATTTTGTGAAACTGTTTTTGAGACAGAGCATTAACATTGAACAGAATATTGACACGTGCTCGGTTTTTATGCGAAAAATGCGAAACGTTTTTTACATTTATGGTGTAAATTGAGACCACAGGGGACAAAAAAGTAGCTCGTTGCGAGAATTAACTTGTTAGCCTACACGATAGCGAAAATGTAAAAACCTAAATGCATTTTTCTACCTTTCCTCGTGCATGAAATGTTTTTATCATTCGATCAAAAGCTCTTTTTATTCGCTGTTCAGAAATAAACCGAGAAAGTGTTTACGGTAGATAGTTTACGTATACGTAAAACGATCTTGAACGTTTGACGTAAATTGTAAATAAATTATTGACGAAGCCAGTTCGAAAAAAAATCGAAGAAGAAATAATTTTACTTTTCTTAGGCAGAATGCAATGTATGTATAGTCGAGTTTTGTGGTTCCAGATGGCAGGAAAAACAGCAGAAAATGAAGTTGTGAATCGAGGGTTTGGTTTCTAAAGTGCTGGAAAACCAAAGAAATATTTTCGCTGGAAGTAGCATTCGTACTGAGCAAAAAAACAATTTTAACTTTTGTATGAGTTGTTTTTCTATGAGTAATGAATGCCACTATTGTGACAATAATTAGGCTATACCTGCTATTTTTTTTGCAGGTCGGTAACTTTTTATTGGGAAATATGTGCTATTTATTACTAATTTCAGGGTGAGTTTTTACTCTTTCTTCATGTTTAATGTTTGATTTGATTCCACAATTTCCACGATTCCAGAAAAATAGAATTAAAATTTTGAGGTGGTCAAGATCGTGTCATTTTGTCCTCAAAATAAAGTAAATGCGTTTATTTATTTATTTTTCAACAGGTACCTTTATATATTTATTTTAATTTTTCTGGGAAGGCTTCAAAAAGTTTGGGTGGCTATAAGAAAGAACTGCATCTTTAATGTGACCTATACTCTCAATTGTATTACTTTCCTTAATTGTGTTGTGAACCAATACTTACAGCAGAGACGAACCAAAGAAAAAAATTCAAGGTACTCAAATGTTTGAAAAGAACAATTTTGATTACAGTAAGGAGAGGGGGTTGTCTTTGGCTCTAGCTGGTGTAAAAATTCACTTACTGTTGTGAAATTAGAAAAAGTGAATACTATTTATCTTTTTTTTTTCTTGTTCTTCATTAAATTATTATTACATTTTTTATAATTTTTTAGGGGATTGTTGAAAAAATTGACCGTTTACTGCCTCCTGAACAACATCTCTTTGCATGGTTCTTAAAGCTCTGTAGGACTCCATAATTTTTTATGCTGCTACAAAGAGCCTAAAAATTTTTTTGGCAAAAGGCCGGGCCAATTTTTTTAAACTACTACCCGTTAGATCCACCACAGATTTGGAGAGTATTTAGATGATTTCTCAAGAAATAATTAATCTATTTCATATGCAGTTTTCAGCAGGTTAAAAAAAAAACAATAAAACTGATTTTAGATAATTACTTATGTTCTTTGATAAAATTCTCATGATTTTAGAGAACCAACTGTTTGATAGCAGAACTTCTCTACATTTAATGTTTTTTTTTTATGTGTAAACATCTTAGCACTCCATTTATAGTAGAGGCAAAATGAGAATTACAATTGTCAGATTTATGTAACTCGTAACTCTTTATGATTGTAACTCTCATTTGTGTGTGTTACATGACATGTAGGTGTGTAATTGTGTGTGTGCGCAATGCATACGTTCAAAACCACACTATTATGTTTACACATCAATCCTTAATAAGTATAGCCCCAGTGGAACTCACGCCTTTTTTTTTCTACTTAAAACTTGTTTCCATAAGAGACAATACGAATTTAAAAAAATACATTTTTGATATAAAAACAATATTAAGACGATAAATAATGAAAATAAAAATAAACAGTCAAGTATGTTGGTTAAATATATTGAAAAAATAAAAATACCAGAAAATATAGATAAGTATATAAATAGGTACGTATATACATAAATAAATGGAAAAATTTTCATTAACAAGTACTTCAATATTTCCTCAGTGAGTGGAAGAGGGATGAGAAAATACAATATCTAACCCTCATACCTAGGTACTTCTCTGCGTAAAAGCATATAAAACCATACTATCATTATGGCACTACTGTTACTGTCTCTGCGGCGAATAAATCACTATCATTTTTCCACGCTGACCATCTCCAAAAGGATCGTTGGTAGTTAACAAAATGAATACCTTCTTTTTTTCTCAGCAATGTGATAGCCATCAAAACAGCACATGAAAAAGAGAAGGTAACTCTGGCTGATACGGTATTCATTCGAAAATATTTCAATGCGAATAACTCTACCCAATTCTATTGCTCCCCTTTCCCCCGCCCACATCTATTGTCTCGTAACATTGCCACAGGCATTCGATCATTTGACCTAGATCCAGAATGTACCTTCATACAAGATAAACGACGATAAACCAGAATCTATGAGAAACTGCGAACTCGGCCAAAACAAAATGTGTACAATCCATCCACATGTAGTAAATTCTCGATACAAATTGACCTAAACTTTGTAGTTACCAATAATAATTGTGCTGATGGTCAGTTCGCGTGGAAATGCAATGGCAGATGTGCGCACATTTTACACGTCATCGTCGAGTAAATAATAATAAAAAAACAAAAAAAAAAACAAAAAAAAACTAATAAAAATAGTTTAGAAGAAGAAAGAAAATGACGACATTCGTTATTGACAGCACCCAAATAAAAAAAAAAATTTCTGGCAAAAAAAATGCACGTGAATCTGTTTGCAAAGTTTGTACCGCATTTGTTTTCTTTTTTCTTTCATTTTTCAGTTTATAAATAGTACCTATTTTACGTGCGTTTTTATTGGCAATCGTAAGCAAAATTTACGTGTAATAGGTAGGTATCTCTATTCGTAGAAAACTTACACGATGAATATTTCTCAATTATTAAGTTCATTAATGTAGCCTATACCTTCTCTCGCTCTTTAAGTTTTATGTTACTAAAATCCAAGGTCTGCAAGATATAGATGTTGTCTAGCCTAACGTCAGCGTAAGTAGTAAGTAGGTATATCAACAGTGTGATTAAAAACCTGTGTAAGTATAACATTTATGTATATGTCACATGGCAAAGATGAACAAAAAGGATCAGAATTGAAGAAAAGTGACAGAAATCGAGAGGAAATGACGGGAATCAAATACAGATAATGATTTATTTACCAAGTTCGAAGAATAAGTTGGAATAAGGAACAACGTAATTGGACAAGATGGTGTTGGACCGAGAGAGTGAGAGATCGAGAGAGAAATAAAAATATTGGCTAATTAAAACGAAGAAGCCGAATACATTGTTTCTATTAATCTGTTTCGAATTAATTAATGTCCTAGGACTTCACCCCCTCTCCTACTCGCCATATTCAGAAAGTAGTATTTATTTACAACGCGTTCAAAGGACAAATGAATTTATGATTTTATTGTATTGTGGAGTAGGTTGAATTAGGCTCGAAGTGTGTAAATAGTCGACGCTTTAGAAATGATATGACGAATAAAATGTACGAAGATATGACCTTTGAAAGAACGATATTATAGCTAAACGAAATAAGACTGTCCAGCGTATAAAATAATCACCAGTTTATGACGAATATTGCGTCCACTATGTTGAGTGTTTTGTTGATGCAGCGACAGGGTGTTTCCTGAAAACCACCCCGAAATTTAACTCTAGATAGCACACCTTGAAACAAATAAAAAATGTTATCTTAAGACGTGTTCTGTTTTCAGTGATTAAGGAGTTAGGTATGCTAAAGGAAAGGTATTAGGAAATTTTCTTTCAAATTGTCTTTTGACTGAGAAAACTTATAGCTCTCACCTCAAAGAACACAAAAAGTCCTCTTACCCATTTCTAATATTCATTGAACAAAAAATTTGAAATTCTAGTCTGAGATAATAAATATTTTTAGATTTTTTAGTATTACTGTGAGAACCCCCAGCACCTTCGATGTTAAAGATAGAGCCAAAGTGAAAAGGACATTTTTTGTTATGAATGGTAATTTGTGGGTTTTCATGGTCAAATAACAATTTTAACGTAGATTCAATAATGTCTTGCATTTAGCATACTTTGCTCCTTAACCGTTGCAAGCAGAAGGCATAATATGTTTAGAAACCATTTTTATTGGTTTCAAGGTGTAATTGTTATAGGTCTATGTAGTGCCATGATACTTTTCACGAGGAGTAAAAAAAAGGTCCTCTTTTCTTTTAAAGGCTGTTTAAACTCACTTTTTCAATATTCTTATCTCAATCTGTGTTCTGTAAAGTAGGAAAATTTTGAGTTTTAGAAAATAAACCAAGAGAAACAGTGTAAATGGTAGCACAATTTTCCATTTAATCAACTTCTTAGGTGTTAAGTCAAAGAGAGTGAAACGATGAGTTTAAATCGTCCTTTTCTCTTTTCATATTAACATTACAATAAAGTTGGAGTATTAATACGGGCCAACGAATATTTCGGATTGTTTCGTACAAAGGGAACCACTAGCAGCTTTGCTGTACCAGATAATTCCAAAATGAAAAGCTAATTTTTTGTTTTTCGCTGTGAATACAATGAGTTTACGTAGTCAAATAACAAATTAAAAATTTTTATGTCTTGCTTTTAGTATATCCAGTTTCTTAATCATTGAGTTACAAAAATCATCTTTAGTTAATAGTTTTCAGGTGTTTTAATGTGTTCCATCGACAACTAAAGTTCGTGGAGCTTCACAGAGAACACCCTATATATACTTAGTCGCTATTCTTTCACAATCGTGCCTAGAAGAATGAAAATAAACAATTTGAAGCTGCGCCCATATCGAAAACTGAAGGACAAATTATAATAGAATCTGACTTCTCCGAAGAAATTTCTTTGTTCAGTTTATCTGTGTAGAAAAGAACATACCAAAAACTTTTGAAATACATAATAGTCATTCACTTACAATCACTTTCAATGTTTAAAACGACAAACAGGAATTTTCAGATCTACATACTGTCCATATGTTACGGTGAAAGACCAAAATGCACAATCACCGGTGACTGTTGACATATACGTGCACTATGTGCGATATTGGTGATTATTAATCATGTTTCCTCTCGTAAAATCTGGTGTTAATTTAGTAGGTTAAATTTTTAATCAATTTAAAGAAATAACAGCGAAATGCTCAATGTTATATTTCAGCATAAAAATTCTCTTATTGTACATCAGAAATTATTCTTATTCTGTTTTCTCCAAATTATTCTCCGTTCGAGTTCTGGTGAGGTGTGGTGAGGTGAAGTGTATGTTTTTGGCAAATATGTAGCCATCATCATCCAGAGGTGGTTTTAGTGGGGAGGAGTCCCCATCATAAGGTTGGGAGAGGCAGTACTCTCACCTATTCGCGTTTTCAGTCGGCGTTCGAAGTAATAAAATCGCAAATATCGAATTAATCGATTTCGATTCGACAAAATTATACTTATGACACATGAAATTGGTCCATTTTTTATGACGAATCGAATGAGCCTATTGCCGAAGCTGTAGCTCAATTAGATCAAAAGTTATCGCACTTTTAAGTAAAGCCCACTCATAAATGTTGGATTTGGTTATGAAAACAGTACCTAATTTATCAACGTTCACCTACATCGCTTGGTGTATGTTAACATTCACCAGCGAATGTCCAAAAAATGATATTTTTGTTTGGAGTTTTACCACGAAAATTTGTGTTTTTCGACATTCACCAGTGATTGTTAACATATACCATTTTCAGTCCGTCGCCAAAACATATACAAACGATAAAATTAAACCGAATAGTCAATATCATGATACTCTACACAAAGGCGTATATAGCTCCGTCTTAAGGGGGGTTACAGATTCTTAGTGGTCTCTTCTGATTCCCCTACAACGAAAAATTACTAAAACTGAGGAAAATAAACAATTTGGGAAAGTTAAACATTTTTTTCTTAGTTAAGGCGTCCCGACCCCAAGTACGCCCCTAATATACGTTTTGACTCTAATGGGAACTTTTTCATATGGTACTGTAGAGTATTCTTTACCAATTCAAGATTGGAAAAAAATTCACAATTTTTAAAATCATTTTAATAATCTCTGGAGACTGAATAATAACACGGGCCTGGGCTAATGTCGTGATTGCATTTTGAAAACAATACTTTCGAGTTCTTAAGTTAAAAAAGTCAAGTTCACGATTTTTTGTGCCATATTACATAATTATTTAAACAATCTCACTGCTGTTATCCAAATACAAATTTTTTCATTAATTTTTTTTTTTCCCAAAAGTTATAAATATTTCCTAATCTATCTGCATATTGGATATTGAAGACCATACATGATTGGAAAATTTAATTAGATCCTAGATAAATTGTTTTCGAATATAAAACGTAAAAATTTCCAATATGCAGATGCCCCATCAATGTTATGCATAGGCTATTATTCCAATTTCCATGTATCCACTATTTGTATCTTCAACTTAGAACTAAATTTTTCACCAAAATCCTTCACGAAAACCCTCTTTCATCGACCTTTCTTGAAGGCCTATAAATATTCTATAAGTTTTGACAACAGACTACTACCTATGTGTAATGAGACAGGTAAAATCTGTATTCTATAACGACTAGTTTTTAGGCGAAATCCTAGAATATTTCATTATTCTTTAGCATTCAAAGATTCTAGTTTAAGCTCGTGATTTTATTTTTATACATATATCATGTAATCATAATCGGAAGAGTCTAGTCACTTTTCATAAGAAAAAAATTCAATTTTAATGATGAAGAGAGGATAATTTATGACCCAGTAGTTTTTATACCTATAAGCAATATTATATCCCGCCGAATCAACAAAAAATTAGAAATCATGAACTTAAGAAAAACTCGAAAATCTTGCAATAAATACCCGCTTGTAAAATAATTTTCAGAAAAACTTCGGATAGTATCTAAAAAACACAATAAAAACTAGTTTAAGAAATTTTCGTTTCATTTTAGAGCATTTACCTGTCTACTAAAAAAGCTACTACAAAGAAGCGGTTAATCAAATGATAACATCTTTCTCAAACACTGGCACACCAATTCAGTTTCAAGCCTTAAGTGTCAACAATAGATCGTGACCAGATATAACTTCTTTTAAATTCCTCTATTTTTGTAATTAACAAAGTGGCTCCAAATTCAAGGTCACTCACTAAGGTTCTTTAAATGGAAAGTAGGAAACAAAATTCTTGCGCAGGTTTTCGTTGTTTCCAATCACCGGACCATCATTTTCCCTTCAATTTGGAAATAGACTTTTTTTTAAGGCGACAGTAAGCTATCTACTGAAATGTTGACAAAGTAGAATGAAACTTTAATGACATTTGGGATGATCCGTATTACTTACGTAAGAGAGACCATTTTTCAGTTATTGAAATAATGTGCACATGTGAGCAAAAAATCTCATTACACATAGTAGTCTGTTTTCAAAATTTATAGAATATTTACAGGCTCACAACAAAGATCGATGAAAGAAGGTTTTCGTGAAGGAATTTGGTGAAAAATTCTGTTTGATGACGTAAGTATAAACAGCGGATATATGGAAATTGGAATAATAGCCTATGCGTAACATTGACGGGGCATCTGCATATTGTAAATTTTTACGTTTTATATTCAAAAACAATTTATCTAAGACCTAATTAAACTTTCCAATCACGTAGGCTCTTCAATATAAAATATGTAGATAGTTAGCGAAATGTCTATAATAACTTTTGGGAAAACAAAAAAATTAATGAAAAAATTTGTATTTGGATAACAGCAGTGAGATTATTTAAATTATTATGTAATATGGCACAAAAAATCGCGAACTTGACTTTTTTAAATTAAGAACTCGAAAGTATCGGGTTCAAAACGCAATCACGACACATTAGACCAGGCGCGTGTTATTATACAGTTTCCAGCGATTATTAAAATGACCTTAAAAATTGTGAATTATTGTCCCATCCTGAATTCGTAAAGAATACTCTATAGTATCATACGAAAATTTTCAAACCTATTCTTTCTTCTCATCCTTTTTAGGCCATACATATACTTCAAAATCTTACCAGTTAAAGTACAAACGGTTTTATATACCTTTTACAAGTGTACTCCACATAGATAAACTGTTGACAGGAAAAAAAAATTAGCAACACCACATCGAATATCACCACTGGAAATGCCTTTTTTATTTTCGCATGCAACACGTATTTTAAACTATTGGATCGAAATAAAATAAAATAAATTAAAAAACGTGACCTCGTAGATGAAACTAAACGAAAAGAAAATCCGATCCGTAGTACTGTTTCAGTCTAATTATTTGAGAATAAAACAAAATAATGAGACAAAATCGAACAAAATGAATTCGAGGCCTGCGTTTCGATACGTTGGTCTTCGCTCGACGATTCGAATCGAAAAACTGAACGTAAAAATCAACGTTTGCAAATTATGGTGCGTCGATGATAACAAGTCTCATCACAGGCAATAACAACCACTTTCTCGCTAGCATATTAGGAAAAAAAAAAATCTTGTAGGGCAACCTCAAGTTTGTGGGTCTTTCCAGTTACTTCCACGTTCGATCAGAAATAACCATTGAGTAACGATTATCATTAAATCAGTTGAGACCAAATTATAAATCAGCCTTATTTTTACGTCGACGAATAAAAATAACGGACTCTCGTTAAACTATAGAGCTACAAAAATTAAGAATTCTAGTTTTGTTTTAAAAAAAAAAAAAAAAAAAAAATTAATAATAATAAAATTAAACAAATAAATAAATTAAGATGTTGATGGATACCGTTTTTGTGCTTATAAATGAAAAGTAATATATAAGGAAACGGGGCCGTACTAAGCTTTTTTTGCCACCCTGTGCGAACAAACTTTTTGATGCCCAAACACGTATTTTTTTGCCAGTTAAATCAGAATGATATTCTTTGTCGTCGTCCAGACCATGTGACAACAATGTATTATATTAAATTAGGTTTTTTTTTTTGGTCAGTATGGCGCCCTTGCATTCTGCCACCCTGTGTAAATGCACAGATCGTACGTACCTAGTTACGGCCCTGTGAGGAAAATTACCCAAAATGACCATGAAAATTAAGGGTTTCAGCACCTTCAAGAAAGATGGAAAATATTAAATTCTACACGGAAATAATGAAGCTAAAAATTAGTGTGCGGTATATTTCCTTTCGCTATAATAAACGTAAAGGTGAGAAATTCATTCCCCTAAAATTCCTCTTTATTATTTCGCAAAATTAAAAGCGCATATGCCAACTATCGAAATTCTTCGTTATTTCTACCAAATAACGATTTGAACAGTGGTATTACATCTATGCCAGCCAAAGTCTCAAGTTGGCACAGGCCAAAGCGGCACTTCAGGGCTTGTACTTGTGTATAAATAAATTCTTAGGGGTGGCTCCTAAGATGGCGCACCTAATATTCTAGTGTCCATATCTTCCTCATAAATGAGCACAACTAAGCCCATCTTTCATGAAATATTCACCAAACCCTTAGCTACGAACATTCTCAATTAGATTTTCGTCATATCAAATGAGACGGTAATTATTTAATTTATTATGAAAAAAGTCAAAATGCGCCATCTTAGGGACAGGTCCCTAAGATGGCGTCCCCAAAAATACCTTTTATAACCTTTTATAATGAAAATAAAAATTTCCTTTTTGACTGAATGTAAATGCTTCTGAATTCAAGTGCATTTTGGTAAAAAAGTAAATGCTCCATGGACAACATCTTGTTTTTGGCATGCTGAATTTCTGACTGTTTTTCAACATTCTCCATCTCTCTGCCCTTTGTTTTTCGAGTTGTTCGCATTAATTAAAATTAAATTTTAACCTATAGCATTGGTTTTACCAACTTCGTTTAAGTGTAGTTTAATACTGAACTCTGTTCAAGACTAAAAATAGCATGTTTGTTTTTCGATCATGAACCAATTTCCACGTTAAACCACAGTGATATAAATACCAACCCTCATTAATTTCTCTGATTAGTTAATTGGAATGTAGTATTTTCTTAATTTTAACATACGCTTAATGCTTTCACCTTCATTCTGTTTTAATACATTTAAATATTCAATGATGGGTTGATTTCGTTTGAGCTTGATCAGTATGCATGTATGTGTAAAGTGTGTGTGAGAGCTCAGTTCCCACCCCCTTAATTTAGCTACTTTGATCAAGAAATAACGCATACCTATGTAAATTGAAATTTAATCTCCGAGTTTTGTTAATAAACCTTACACATGTAACTGTATGGCTGTATGGATTTGAATGAACGATTTGCATCCTACGATACAAATGAATTAAAATGAGTTTCTCAATAAATCAAAAATGGTACGGTAGATACCACCTACCTACATATTTAAAAATTCAATTCCCTTTCACATGTCACAGTAGATAGTTATTTTTTAAAGATATATTTTTCTGTCAGTTATATGTTCTTTTGGCTATCACAGTATTTTAAACAATTCGTGAAACATTAAATATCTCATTGAAAAATCAATAATTTTAAATATTTTCCCCCATTTAATTTAAACCGACTACTGTACGAGAGGTTGTGCCAGGGCACGGTATGTAATATTGTACACAACATTACCAACAACAAGTTATAGACTACCCACCAGTGAAGAAAGAATCAGCCTAAAGTTTCACTTTTGATCACTCGTCTAAACGCGTTGAAATAACCAACAGGTCTACAGCATTATGAAATCCGATATACCATTTTACCATTTTCCGAATGTAAAACGAAAATTTTTTTCCTCCGAAAAATAAAAAAGAAAAAATCTACTTTTTTTACTTACATCAATGATGACGAAAATTACTGATAATTTATACGGTCAAAGATAATCAAACCTAACTTATTAAAATTTAAAGAGAAAAATAAAAATCTCAAACAGTTTTAGTTCCAATGAAAAGATACAGAGGTCAAAGTACAACATTGATAATTTCGCACGCCTACAATATAACTGATTGGTACGAGTTAAAAATAACCGAAAATTACTAAAATAATTTTTGATTTAAAAAACAGTCAAAATAAAATGAAAAACTTTGCACGAACATAAATGTTATTTTCGTCTTTGTTTCAACAACGAACCTACGCCGGCACCCTTTTTTTTTTCAGATGAATAAGATACTTTTTTGTTTTTTAATAACTCTGGAGAACCTTTTTTTTTCTCCTTTGTTGAGGAAATCACGAAAAGCTTCACGTTTTAGCCTAGTCCTGATGGATGAAATTACAACTTACCAACACGTGAACGAAATGTTGAAAAAGTTAAGTTGTTCAAAAATTGTTTTGGTTAAATTAATTTACGAAGTCGCATTTACCTTTTGTAAAACTTAGAAGATAAAAGCAATTATTAGTCACAGAGAAATGAGCCACCAAAGGGTTCTTTAATTAGACTTAAGTTAGGTACTAAAAAAGAATACAGACTAACAAGAAGTATTATTTGAAAAATGTCGAAAGAATTCCAAAAAATGAACAAACGAATGAGAATGGACTGTTCACAGAAATTTGAGGAAAAATTCGACGCTGGATGACGAATTATTTTTAAAACCGTTTAACTTCTTTAAAATATAGACGTTAATAAAATAATGTAATATTTACTTGTGGTATAAGTGTATAAAGTAGGTGATTTTGATCCGAGTGTGATTTTTGCAGCATAAGCCTTTGTGTGATGCAAATCACAAGAGTATTAATCACCTACTACATACATACACGTGTATCACACATTATTTTTTGCAACACCCTCTCCTCCAAAAAACAGAAAAAAATTAAGATAAATAAATATTTTGGTAACTGGCAAACATATAAGCCCAAACTATCTCCATTTAATAAACTAGCATTTGTGACATGGTTGAGGGGCTAGTTTCCATATTCAGATGTTAGTGATTTGAATCCCCAGAACAGAAAAAATTTTATGAAAAAAAAAATAATAAATAAATGTAATAAAAGAAAATGAGGTGTAAGCTATGTGCAGAGGAGCCAGTGTATTAAGTGACGCATGTATCTAAAACTGTGTATAAAGTAAAGATGTATGTATAAAGTAAATACTTTATAAATCAGTTCTAAGTAGTTCTAAAACTGCTTGCCTTATTCATCGTTAAGGTGTATATATAAAAATGTAGTTTATAAGCAGTTGTTATAAAACAGAAATTTAATAATTAAAATTAGGAAAAACAGATCCATAATAAGCCCACAGGGATGCTGGGTCACTGCTTCAATAATGTCTGCGTTGGTAAAAGAGGTACCTATTTTGAAATGAGGAATTTGAAAACAACTTCGAATAATCTACAGCAGTTTGAATGGAGCCAAGTATATTCATCCATGATAATCTACCACATAAAGGAATCATGCATGTAGGCCTAATCATTCATGTCAAAACATTACTTTTGCAGCACCTGTTTATAAATTTTATTTTTATACGCACCTTGACAATGTATAAAGCAGGCAATTTTAGAACCATTTAGGTACTTTATAAATCGGTCTTTTTACATCACCTTGGGAGCATGTGTAATTTTAGACACTGGTACTAACTACTTACTACTGAACATAGTATAACGTCGTCATTTTTTAAATATTTCTTTCTCTTTTTTTTTTGTAAAAATTTCTCCACTATAGGGATTCGAACGTCTCACTTTTATGTTTAGAAGCCTGCTCTACAGCAACTACGCCGCAAGGTTTAGATGAAATATTTGGGATAGTTTACACTTATACGTTTCCCATTTGCAAAAATATTAATTTATCTCAATGATCTGGGGGTGTTGCAAAAAATAGCGTGTGACACACGTGTATATAGTAGGTTATTGATACTCGTGTGATTTGCATCACTCGCTTTCAGATCATGCTGCAAAAATCCCACTCTGATCAAAATCACCTTCTTTATACACTTGTATCGCAAATAACTATTTTAACAGAGGAAGCTGTGATAATCTTATAATTCATCCCATATAACTGGAAATTTCACTTTAAAAAAAATTAATACCTAATTATTAAATATATAGATTAAGAAGGAAATATGACTAATGAGGATATTGAATAGAATAGATTTTCTTCTGTTTTTTTGGTAAGTAAATTTTAAAAAAGAGAAAAATAATATATAATTTGAACTTGTCATTATTTCTTTAGAAATTTTTGGAAATCATACAGCTTATGCCTAGCTACTGTGCTGAATAAAGCCTTAAATTTTAATACAATTAGAGCCTAAAAGTATATCTTCACATATGCCTAGGTTTGGGAATTAAAATTAAAAAAAAAAAAGTCGCGAGTCCCAACGAGAACTCATGACAGATTGATGTATAAACATAATAGTGCGGTTGTGAGCATGCAAAATGCGCGCATACACACACATACACACACAACTACACGCCTACACTGTGACTTGTAAGACGTACAAGTTATGATTGTAGTTCTCATTTTAACCCCTACTAGAGTGTAGACTGAGCGCTAAGGTGTTTACACATTAAAAAATAATTTATTGAACTAGATTCAAGTTGAGAACTTCGACTGGAGATTTAAAACAAAGTTTTTCCAACATGAAGGGATACTCTTAGCTTAAAGTCATGAAGTTTTCTTCAAAATTTGAAGAAAACTTAAATTTTAGCTCATCAAGTCAATAAATCTAACAATTTTTGTGTATATACTATGGAAAAATATTTCCTCTCTCACTGTCTGTCTTCGTCTCACTGACCGTATTTTTGTTGTGATTTTTTTCAAATTAAATTCTTTATTTATTAATTTGAACATAATTATTAATAAACAATTCATTTTCAACGTGGGTACTTATTTAATCATTCATTATTCCCGAACTATGAGTAGACAAACACTGGTATCTCTACTCGCTGTAACTGATTATGTTTTATCTTTTTTCGGTGGAATCCCTTCCCCAAAATTGAAAAAGAAAGGAAAACAAAAAAACAACAACAGCAGCCGAAAGTTCATCTGGATATCGAAGACTTTTTACTAGAACTTCGAACACCATTTTTTCTCTTTCAAATTTAATTTCTCATCTATCGTGTCGTACGACTAAATTAACTTAGGTACGATTAAGAATAAATGAACACAAGTGTCGAACATCCTGTAAGACTATTTTCTTCCCCGTAACTAAATAGTTTGAAGACTGGTTCACAATTGGTGCTTATGTTCGAAAATAATAATGAATAATGTATACGGCGGTGAAAGTGGATGTACTTGCGTACATACAGGTAACCCAAATTTCAATAAAATTTCGGTCACACTTCCCGATTAGAATATCTCACTGGGGGACTTACTGTAAGTACCTCTGTACCTATAATCTAGCCCACTCATATCTTACAGTAAAGTTTACTTTTTTCGTCTTCCACCACGAAGCAACATCTTATTTAAGTAACATTCTGGAAGAAATAAACGCACGCAATGACGAAGGTAATTTCTTCTTCTCTTCCTAAATTTGCTTAGCAATCCGATTTTAAAAGCACATAATATATAGTCTCAGCAGGAACTGCGTGTATAAATTTAACCCACAAATTTTACGTCTAATTTTATTTTTATTTTTGAAAAAATAAATAAAAAACTTGTTGGTACCACATGGACGAAGAAGAGGGCAGGGCGGTAGTTCATTCAATTTTGGCAACTAGTCTTTTTACCTTTAGCCTATACCTTATCAAAGAGGAATAAAAAACATAAAATTTACCACTTTGACCTTTACAATAGGTATCTAATTTGAAAAACGAATTAAATTTTGTGTTACATAAAGTAGTAGGCTACGTAGGCTACAACTAAACTGATACCAGAACGTGTAGGCTATATATAATTTTTTTTTTTTTTTCAGGCTGGTCTCTAACACTAAAAATGTTTTTTGTTTTTTTTTTTTTTTTTTTTTTTTTTTTTTTGTTTTTTTTTAAATAATGAATGGCAACTACTACTATAGGCTATATTTATACGTACGATAACAATAATGCGTTAATTCTATGAAAAAAAACCCTCATTGATAAATTTCCATGCACATTCGTGGCCACCTGCTCGCGCGCTTTGTGTCTACCTATCTATAAGTACATTTTTAATTAGAATTTTCGATTCTTAGAATTCGACCTGCTGACCATATGACCTACGACAATAGAAGCGAAGCGATCCATTATTTTGCATGCGTTCCAAGGCGAACAAAATTTACATTAACAATGGAACGTCGTCGTTCAATAACTAGCAGCCATTGTAGAAAAAACAGATTCTACACAAGACCCGAAGGCAATAGCCGCCTCAGCTGTGCCAACGATGGAACAGCCTCGTCGAAAATCGATAAATTTTCCAGAAAATCGAACCGAATGGATTCAGGCGTTCCAGCATCGAGCAAAGACCTGATTATTGATTACAGTCGAACATAAAGGACGGTGGGTAGCGAAAATAAAAAACCCTGGAGGTGAGTTCCAGCCATAATCGATAAATGTGGCCGTTTGGAAAAAAGGGTGGGGGTTAAAATGGTTTTAGCACGCTCCATTGTTTTGGTTTATGCACACATACGGAAATTTTTTCTCCATAATATGACCAATGAAAAAATTAATTTTTTACTGAAGCCTACCCAAATAGTAGGTGTAAAAGCAAAATTTTATCGCTTATAATTTTAAAAAATTTAAAATTTTTTAAACGGATATGCGAATTTTGTCATTTATATTTTTCCGGAAATTGGATTTATAGATTTTTAGGCACAGTTTTACTAGTCTACCTTTTCATATGGTCTTCTACGGATTAATTTTGAAATTTAAAATGATTATTTTAATGGTAAATTTAAAAAATTTATTTTTATTGCCTTCTAGAAAACGATGGAGGTTTGAAAGAGAATGAAGTGGACGACATTCTTCATAAATAAAAATCGTTCCACTTTTTCTTGCATGGAATTAAAATGGAACTCTCTATTACGTTAAGATGTTGATTTGGTTTCAGATAATAAAAATACACTAAATCACATAAGATTATGGTTACAATTATAGTAGCCTGAAAAATTTACAAAGATGTTTAGAAATCATTAGGTAGAAATCAAGAAATCATTTTAAACGAATACGTAAAGAGAAACTTAAAAGCTAACATTGTCATGCCTTAAATTATATTTTTCAAATACTTACTATGTTATTTCTAACTTGGGATTTGAATCGAAAAGATGAAGAAATCGTTCGATTTGTTTAGTAAATTAAAATTTTTTTTTTTTAAGAATTAAGTTATAGATTTTGAATGAATCTACGCGGTTTTCGAACGATAACCGCATAAATTTCATACGAAATTTCTGAGAAAAAATATCAGAAAATTCATATTTTCTCATAAAAAAAAAAATTCACAGAATATACCTACTCATAAAATTTCTCAAAATAATGGTGAATGCGTGAAGAGTTCTACTTATCCATTTAATGAAAGAAAATTTCGATTTTTTGACACAAAAAACAATTAAAAAATTAATTATATGTTGGTATGTACCTATACTTATTCTACTAGATAGGTAAGTACCTGAATTCCATTAAAAAAAACCATAAAAAACTATGTTGATGCATTGGATTTTCATTTTCGTTAGCAGAGTTTCAAACAATATACATCGGTTACCTAGATAAACATTTTATTCACTTTTCTAATTTATTTAGAGTATTATTGGTACTTGGAATACTACAAGAGAAACCTAGCAGGTAACTGTAAATTTTTCAATGAATTTTCCATTATTCTTAATTTATTTATTTATTTATATATTTAATAATTTATTTATTTAATTATTTATTTATTTATTTATTTACTTATACTGCATATTGTTTTTTGTACTCATATGGAAGAAAATATTAATTGTAAACTTTTTTTTAGTAAAAGTAAAATAACAATTTTAAATTTGATTCGAATGAGAAAATAAAATCATTTATTTTTGTCGTAAAATACAAAAAAAAAAAAAAATTATGCAGTCAACAAAAATATTTACTTATTTTCACGTTATTTCATTAAAGTACGCGAAACTGGTTCATATTTGCAACTAGTACCTAATACATGAGAAAATTCATCCTGAATTTTTCTTTTTTACTCATTGAGGTGAGCTCCCTGAAACTTTTGCAACTACACTACAAATAAAAATAAAATTACTTAAAGTTCTATAGCTCATAATAAAAATAAATATAATTTTAAAAGAATTTCGATCGTACGAATTATGAAATGCTCCAACATTTTATAGATGTTTTGCTGATAAATGATGTACTACGACAAGGTGGAAACGAAAACAAAAGTAGAAAAAAAGAAAATTACGTATTTTCCAATTTTATTTTATTGATAAAAAAAACACAGTTAACAAAATTTATTCAAATCTGGAACGGAAAGGAGAGCTTTGATCTCGGATGGAAAGCTGAATGATCATTGATTATGGGGCAGAATGGGGGTTTCGGCGTTGCTTTCACTTACTCACGGAGATTTTTAAAATTTAAGAAATTCCATCAATGTCGTTTTGCTAAATTAACTACTACAAGTTTTCAATTTTCTTATTTTTAAAATACCTATATTTTTTTTATCACTATAACAACTGCATACTATGTTCACATTCGAACATCTGTATACTTACACACTTACAAATCACTTTCACTGAAACACACTCATTAATGTTTATCATTGTTTCTTCCTGTAATTTAGGATTACACTTCTAAGAAGAAGTATTTTCTTGGAAACATCATATCTGTCCAATATTCCAGAAATCAAACTACTTTAATTTTTATATTTTTCCCAAGCGATGTAATCTGGAGGGCAGAAGGATAATTGGTCAGTTTTTACTGCACACAAAAAATAGACATTGTGGGAACTGCCATACCTTGCCTAATACAAAGTACATTTGTCAGTTATAGTTGATGGTGAGATGGCTGTAGTTCACCGCTTTTAGCTGGTAAATATGTAGGTCCTAGGTTCAATTCCTCAAACTGACAAAACCTCCCTTATTTCACTCCTCGTTCAGCAGGCCCATAACTAGAGGAGTGTCAGGGAGGGAAAAGCCCTCTGTTGACGGTTCTCGCCCACTCTAGCAAAAAAATTAAAAATTAGATATATTTCACCATGCAGGCTCTAGTATACCTATTTTTCTTAAACTTTTCCCATTTGTGACAATTCAATATGGAAATTTTTTTGGTGCAACTGGAAACACTGATCATTTGATTCAATATATTTTCATCAATCTTATTTAATATTTAGGATCGTATCAACGTGAAATGAAAATGTGGTTGTCAATTATTATTTTACAATTTTTTTGTTCATATTGGTCTTCTCTCCTCCCACTCCTACTTCTATACATAATATTAAATTATAGATAATAGAATATGTACTTAGGTAATATGCAAGTCTGAAGATTGGTGAAGGGGGATCCCCCCGGCCCGGACTTTTCAGGGACCTAGAATTTAAAAAAAAAAATATAGAAAATTTAATAGACTTTCTTGGAAAAATCCATAAAAAAACTTTTTCTCTCGCGAAATTGGATTTTCTAATAATATTAAAAAATTCCGGATTTCACATTGAACACAGATGTGATATGATTTTCAATTTTTGGGAGGGATTATAAAATTTTTTTCTACAAGTAAAAATTTCCTCTCTACGGCTCTGGTAATATATATCTGAGAAAAAAATTTCTTGCCCGCCCTGGAATTTTACTCTTTAATTTTCACTGCAACAGATTAATGTTACCAACATTGTGAGTCGTATAAAAAAAACTCTAGTGTAGCCCTTGTTCTCCCTTACGTAAACATTCACCTCATCCGTATAATGACAATTAACTGGCTTTTTCATACTCAGTATTCATTGCTCATCTTTCATTGTTCACACATTCCATTACTGTACGTCATAGGTGCAAATAGAGTTAAAAATTTGGGAGGCTTAGGCTCCCACGTCACGGCCAGTTTTACAGGTACCGTTATTAGTATTTTTTTAGGAAAATATGTGGAGGAGGCTTTCAAAAAATCTGGGAAGCTAAGTATCCCCGACCCTCTTCCCCGATTTTCGTCCAAATGTAAACCATAGCATTGGAAAATAAAGCCTATGTTAAAAGGTGTTAAAGGGTGTTGAATCGTGCTCACCAAATTGTCAAATTTTCATTTTAATGACACTGCATAACGTTTCATAGCAGTGTAATTATAATCACCATTCACTCGTGAGTTTCGATAAACTCGCCCATAAACCTCGTTACACCTATATTTTTTATTATTTTAAAGTTAAAAAAAAATTAATAAATTTTTTTGCAGTCGTAATTCTACGACTATTATTTTTATTTCGAATACTAAAGAACTTACTTTTACTACCTCATTAAAATAGGTACATTATCACTTTTTGAATAAAAAAAATGACACTAACGAAGATTGCAAAATTGATGAACACCCAAATGATGCGATAAAAATGTCTTGAATAAGCTGCAGCCACCTGGGTAAAAAATTTCAAGCATTTCAAGCGCTTTTGTATTTTATTATTACAATAAATTCTCATTTAGTATAATACTGAACAAAAAAAAAAACGCGCTCTAGGGTGTCAGCGAACTAGAACATTTAATGTGGTACACATCTCATAAATTCGTTAATGAAAATTGAAGTTTGAAAAAATGATAACACAATATAAATGAAACACATATCGATATCATATCGATGTATCGATCAACACCAATTCCTTCATACTCTTATGATAAAACATTACATTAATTTAATTGATATTCCCTCATTTCGACTAGTGGGGAAATTGTGATTGGCTGTAGGAATTTGTATTCTTTCTGTGACTGGCTGTAGCACCCTTTTTTAATGAAAATTTAACCAAAATAATTTTTTCCGAATTTACTCTGAATTCAGCGTAGTGAAAGTAGAAATGTGTACAACATTAAAAAAAAGCCTGAAATGCTTGAAATTTTTCCATTTTATATTTATTAATAATATATCTGAACTAATTTGAATATTAGCACCCATTTGATTATTGATTTTGACTAACGAATAATATTATTGATAAAACTTGGTTAAGTTCTATGATTATAGAAAATGTAGGAGAGTAATACACGCATTATATACCTATAATGCCTAATTTCATTCAGTCAAAAGCTATAATGCGGATTCATTATAGAATTTGACCGCAAAATAGTAAGTGCCTATAGGCATATTCGAAAAAAGACTGATTTTCGCATTTGGCGGCGATACGCATAGAATGACTTAAAATGCAACGAATTTTCCATTCATATTTGCGAATAATTATTTTGAGGTTTTTCTAATTAAATGTGAATTTTCTTCCAGAAGCATTATATATAAACCTAAATCTCGTTTTCCAACTACATTTCCGAGTGTGTTCGCCATTAACATAAAAATAAACCACTTTGGAGGAAGGGAATATGGTTTCTATTAAATACTTTCTTTTTTCTATTCTCGAAGGTTAACGAACCCCAAATACCAAAGAAGAACTCGACTGCAACCGATGGTTTTAAAATATCAATCCATAAGGCACAACAGCCAACAGTTTTGAAATACGTCTTGTTTGGTTCAGGTCCCAGTTTTCCGTTTCAATGATTTAGATATCAAGAAACAAGTTTCAGTTTATTTTCTCGTTTATTCATACAGCAGATCTATTTTCAGATTACAGTGGAAGTCATAAAAATAGATTACGAACATATGAAAAAATGATACCATATTCCTATTTCGAATCTCTCTATCACTGTATCTCTCTCTCTCTCTCTCTCTTTGATTAAAAAAAAAAAATTCACGACAAAAGCGAAAACATAAAGTTTCAAAATGTCACCGTTGTTTTATTAATTCACGACGATGAATGTCATTAATATTTGAAGGGAAACGGATGGAAAGTTAAATTTAACCATCAGACCGAGAAATTAATTTTTGTTTTTAATCTGTTTTTCTGTCTGGTATTCAGAATAACTTTTTTGGGTATCTTTTTTCAAAACACACGATACTTTTTGCGGTAATTTTAGAAGTTCAAACTTGTTTATGAAATTAAACCCATTAAGGAGGTATAATATTAAAAAAAAAAAAAAGCAAACAAATTCAAAAAAAAAAGGGCATTTTTTCGTCAAAAAATATATACACTCTTCGTTTATACCCACAACTTTAACTTTCGAAAGTATTAAACTTTTTGGTCGGTATAACGTTTATAATAAAGGCCATATCCTAAATTTGACACTACCTTCTGATTTTTGCAAAATTTTTTTCATATTTTTTTTCTCTTCAACTCTTCCATTTGGAGCTAATTTACACGAACGAGTTTCGACCAGATAAAACTGGCTGCACGTTCGCCTTCGTTAATTTACTCGAATATAATTTTCGCACCACACACTATAATATGATACGTGTGATTAACTTCCTTCGTGATTCCGTGGTTGAAACGTGAATTAAATTTTCATTACTCATCTTCGCAACCATTTAGCCAGAAAACTGCAAGAATACAATGAGGAAATGAGTGAAAAAAGAGGATGCAAAAATTGTTCACGTCCTTTATTCTTTAACGAGCAGAATTGACGTCTTAATTAATGCGATCGCATTCCTTTATTGAAAGAAAATGTTGACCTAACTTGATGTTAAAGTTCGTTAAGTTGTACACTTGAAAAATTGTTTTCGACCAATGATAGAACATCCTTATTCGGACAATTTTTAACACGTTTTCACTTTTATTTGTTCGGAAAAAGGAAAATCACGTAGGTACATTGCGAAAGGTATTTTCATCTTTAGCACTCATATTATTATTATGGCCACAGATGACGTGTATGTAGACTTCCCACTATTTTAATTCCTAGACGTTGTATTAGGTAACTTTGATTTTCGTACCAGTTCCAGTACCCACTCTACTTGAAAGTCAGTTGTGTAAATTTTTCCACAAAATAGCATATATTAAAGTGTACGTGTTCCTTAGAAACGATATTCTGCTAAATTATATCGTAGAATCTAAGACTTTTTTGGCTTTTTTTTTTTTTCAACTCCTTCCTCAATGAAAATTCATACATTCAAGCCTATTTAATATCACGAACTTTTTACACAGTGCAAATTACCTAGAAAGTTAACACTATATTCAAGTCTACTTAATATCACGAACTTCTTACACAGTGCAAGTTACCTAGAAAGTTAACGCTATATTCAAGTCTACTTAATATCACGAACTTCTTACACAGTGCAAGTTACTTAGAAAGTTAACACTATATTTAAGTCTACTTAATATCATGAATTTCTTACACAGTGCAAGTTACCTAGAGACTTAACACTGTATTTAAGCCTACTTAATGTCACGAACTTCTTACACAGTGCAAGTTACTTAGAAAGTCAACACTATATTCAAGTCTACTTAATATCACGAACTTCTTACACAGTGCAAGTTACTTAGAAAGTTAACACTATATTTAAGTCTACTTAATATCATAAATTTCTTACACAGTGCAAGTTACCTAGAGACTTAACACTGTATTTAAGCCTACTTAATGTCACGAACTTCTTACACAGTGCAAGTTACTTAGAAAGTTAACACTATATTCAAGTCTACTTAATATCACGAACTTCTTACACAGTGCAAGTTACTTAGAAAGTTAACACTATATTTAAGTCTACTTAATATCATGAATTTCTTACACAGTGCAAGTTACCTAGAGACTTAACACTGTATTTAAGCCTACTTAATGTCACGAACTTCTTACACAGTGCAAGTTACTTAGAAAGTTAACACTATATTTAAGTCTACTTAATATCATGAATTTCTTACACAGTGCAAGTTACCTAGAGACTTAACACTGTATTTAAGCCTACTTAATGTCACGAACTTCTTACACAGTGCAAGTTACCTAGAAAGTTAACACTAAAAAAGCCATGAGGCGGCCCATTTTCCAGTATATTCAATATTTTCGAAGCGTCAATAAAGTTTGGGAAGCAATTTAAAAAATTCAGAGATTTCGTATCAAATGTAATGATCTTGATCGTTGAAAATGATTGAGAAAACCAGGAAAAATTTTTTAATCAGCTTCTTTACTTATACGCACGTACAAAATACC
Source organism: Ericerus pela (assembly GCA_011428145.1). Taxonomy (NCBI): domain Eukaryota; kingdom Metazoa; phylum Arthropoda; class Insecta; order Hemiptera; family Coccidae; genus Ericerus; species Ericerus pela. Next base: position 1,507,843 of record WOFM01000066.1, on the reverse strand, counting down.
AAAAAACTAAAAAAATACTTATTATTCTCTTCCTTGTGTAATGCGAGAAGTATCTTCTCCCGTAATCAAGGCGCAGAAGTGCCCAAGAATACACTGTACTACGGGAAGTATTATTCTGTGCTTGAAGGCTACAATATCGATCAGTTTTGAGCTACGATTGCTAAACATAAATTACTATTTTTCATTTTTCAACCATACATATATATTCATAAATATCGATAAACATGTCGATATATTGATTCACCTATTGATGTATAGGCGATAAAAATCTTCTAGTCGTAAATTTCAAAAAGGTCCTTCAGTAAAATAATTTTCAATTACGAAATTTTCAAGTATAAAATTTTCAATTCAGTTATAAATTTTCTGACTACCTACCTAATTTACAGTTCTTCATTACTTCTGAGCCTCAAGGGCATAGATAAAAGGTGCTGGAAGCTAGACTCACTTAGCTAAAAAAAGAGGTTTCGACATCAGAAAATAGTGTGTCTTCTTCGGCGCTGGTAACGCTAGGGTGGAGCAGAAGGGGTTATTAAGTTAGTAATAGTAGAAAAGGTGTGGATATTCCCCCTCCCCACTCGATAGAACTATTAATGACGTTGTTGAACCTGATCGCGTTTCTTAAGACTCATTTTTATAAACAAAAATACAATTGAACTTTTGTTCTTTTTGATTTTTTATTTGTAGGCACTGATGATGATTGCTGTGAAAATCAAACACTTCGCAACATAATTTCTATATTTTTTGAGGAGAGGGGCTTTCTAATGATAGTTATTTTTGAATTATAAAACTTGAAAGCTGATACGGTAGGTACCCATGTTGATTTCAAAACAAAATCTAAATTACCGACATGCACCTCACGTGCGAATACACTACATTAATAAATGCGTAAAAGAGAAATTGTGACTTACGAATACTATGAATGATTTCTATACATACACAACGATGGAGTCATTTGAAAAAACCTCATTCATTCGTCTTCCATGTACGTACATTTGAAACGCTGGCATAACAGGAAAACGTCGTCGATTTTTAATTATCGCCATTAATTAGTTTCTATTTTAATTCGATTATTTCTAATCAAATCGATTGGCATTCTTCGGAATTAATGAGATCGATGAAAAACGCTTTAGAAATCCTTAGAAATCCAATTCAGAGAAATTTGAGAAATTGTTTACCAGGCAACCAGTAAGAAAAAACAAATCATTAATAACAATAGACGTTTGGCAAAGAAGTTAAAACAAATAGGCAATAAGAAGTTTTTAAACCAATATTAGTAATTATTTTAAGAAAAAACACCCACGACAATATTAAGCCACTTGTACTGATTTCTAATAAGTTCGGCACGAAATATTGTGTAAGATTGTCCCGTTTTGGTGCTTCAAACATATTTCGAGAAAAAAAGAAAAAAAAAACCTCTGTTTCCGTATACTGCGTTCGTAAAAGGAAACAAATTTATTAACAACTTTTAGCATCGGCTACGTGATAAATTTTCCATTAAAGTTTCTAACTGGATTTAACTTGAGATTAATGGTACGCTTACGACACTTCGAATTGAATATTTTGGTCATCTAAGAATAGCATAGCTGTTGATTCTATGCAACACACACTGCTTACTCACGAGATTAATTGAAAATTGATGTTAAGGTTCGATTTAATCCACAATTGGCCAATATTCGCAGGTGTTAAATTTTCTCATCGCCTGTTTTATTAACACGCAGAACTCATGACAGTGCACCATAGAGGAGGCCAAGATTTATACGACGCTGGTACATTTGCAACGTCACCGATGGCTGATCACGCAAAAAATATACATTATTTTGTACCATTGAGGGCAGCTTTCAATTTCAAAAATTACAATTATTATAGGTGAACGAAAAATTCGCAATAAAAACAAATCCGCGTATTTATTCGAAAAATTTGTAAATGTCAAATCAGAATATTTTGCTTTACCTCTACCTACGAGAAATTTAAAAAAGTAAAAATTGTATTTACATTCACAAGGTTAGGTACTCTACGTTTTTTCGAAAAAAACAAACAACAACATTTACAGCCAAACGGGTGAAAATGAAATTTTTTAGCCATTATGCAGTGAAATATACGCACCTCATCGTATAAAAAAGAAGGTTTCAACTGGTGACATTTTATGGAAAAAAAAAAAAATTAAAATGACATTCGACGATTCTTCGAAGAATTTTGCCAACTATACCTAACGCACCAATAAAAACGTCGAGGTTAAAAATTTCAGATGTAAAGTAACGAATTCAAAAAACAATAATAACAACAGTATGACAACAACAAAGAAAAAGCATTAGGTTCGGGCAGAAAAAAACCAGAACAATAATTCATAGGCACTATATGCCATACATACTCGACGATCGACTTGATCAAGATTGATATTGTTGATCTAACAATTTCCTGTATCAGGTTTCACATTTCTCGTAAGGCGTATGCATTTAATTGCGTACGGAATTGAAAAATTGCGAAAAAATTTACAGAATAATTCGATTTTTCATGGAGACATTTGTTATAGTAGTATGCTGGTCTCTTTATGATGTAGATTTATTGTATACGCCATTCGCGTGAAACGTTGAAGAAAAAAATCATCTGTTGAGCTTTACTATATTATGACAGAACCGTATTAAGATGAATAAGTCAAGTGGGCAGATAAGAGAGGATTCTGGAGGTCTGCCTTCCTCCTTATCCAAAAAAAAAAAAGTCTAACATTTCAAAATAATGTGTTTTTGTCGGTTTTGGTAATTTTGTGTTGGAGTGAGGGTGGTCGGAAGAGACGACTGAGCATATGTTGACCCCTCTCTCCTTACGACGAAGTTATCAAGGCCATTTGAATGAGCTGATGATATATGATATGCTCGATTGCTCACCAATTATTGCTTGTTTTTAGGTAAAATAAAACGAGATATAAATCTGTAAAAAAAAAACTTCGTAAACCGACAAATTTGACAAAAATTTTTCAGCATTTTTGACATTTTTCGAGAATATTTGTTATTTTCTCAATGAGAAAGGTCCAATGAATCATCGTGATTTTACATGTGTCTATGCTTTCGTGGAGAGGTAGTATAAGAGGACTTCCTACTTTGAGTCTTTTTATGTGCACAAAAACGACTATATATTATGAATTTTTTGAAATTGCGTGAAATTAAGTGACTTTTGTTCGGACATAGGTTACGATTTTTCGGCGTATTGGCATTATAGATAGCTCAATTAAAGTTAAAATACCAATTGTTACCATCAATGATGCTGCTAGAGCTTTGGAGGGTGATTTACTAGTGATATAGGTAGATGACGAAAGTGAAGGATAAGAACTGAGAAAAAAGTGGCCAACTCTGCCATTTCGTTCAATTCTATGAGATTTATTGTGAATTTTTGTAGTCGAATAAATAAATAAACTTTTTCATTATCTTTGTTATTTTATTATTAGTATTGAGTATACAATGTACCTGTAGGGAAATAAAAAAAAAAAAAAGGTGCAAATTCCGCTGGGGCTGTACCCATGAAGGATTGATGTTTAAACTTAATAATAGTGTGGTTGTGTGAGTGCGCAATGCGTTGCACACACACAACCACACATTCACATGTAATGTAACGCATACAAACGAGAGTTACAATTATTGTAAGAGTTATAGTTACTTGAATCAGACGATTGTAATTCTCATTTAGCCCTTACAGTAGACCTCGTACCAAGATGTTTTCACTTTAATAAAGCCACCTGAATCGGGTAACAGCCAAAAAATGGCCTTTACCACCTCCTTTCCTCCAATCACCTCCTTTTTTTTGCTGTTATGCTTTTGCAATGTAAAATAAAAACAATCTTGTAGGGCAGAAATAGTGCAAAGTGTGGTAGTGCCTACTTAAGATTACAAAATTCAATTTAAGATTACAAAATTCAATTTAAATGATAACACGAAATACCAGATTTTGCCACTTTAGCCTTTCTTTCACTAACAGTCACAATCCATGCTCAGGATTTGGAGTGCAACTAACACTTACATCCATTTCCAACTGAAACTTGATGCTGAACTTCTCGTTACTGCAAGATCGACATAACTTCCTTCTGGTACTTAAAACTGAAATCCCTGCAGGTAATGTTTCCGTTCTGCCAAAAAGTCGTATCTCAATTCATAAAAACTTTACACAGTTATGGTTTATGTTCCTCATCTTCTATATTGTTGCCATAAATTAGAGTAGATTTGTTTTTTGTTGTTGTTGTTGTTGTTGTTGTTTTTTTAAATAATTGCTGCAAAATTTGTTAGACAAGCTAGACAGTGATTAGTTGTAGACATTTGATATCACGTTTCGTTTCACAACAGCTGTAAATGTTCTAAGCTATGAAAATAGGTAATGATTTTGCTGTAATTTGAATCGTGTGTTATCACCTCAAAAACTGATTTCATTATGCACCATTGCACTGTAATTTGCATGGTAGCGAAAAAAACGGTGACAACATTACGACTATTATGTCTGTTAGATGTTGTAAAAATGCGGTACTTTTACCACTTTTTAAAACTAGGCTGTTTGATTTGGAAAAGTGCGGCAATTACAGTTCTTTGATGTGGCAGTTTGATTTTCCAGAGTAGAGTTCAAAAAATAGTTTAAAGATACGAGCGTGTTTGTGTCGTACGCCTTTCTTGTCAAAAAAATTTCCTATTCTATTTGAGGTACCTATCAAAGGTTTCACTTCTTCTCCTCCACAGAACTGATACGGAATAAAAATAGCGGAGTAGAACCGAGTTATCCAGAACCAAAACTTCGTGAGTAGCGTTTTTTTGCCATATCGACTGCAGCTGTTTTTCGCAGAAAGTGCGAAAAAGCAGCGTCACTGACGTATTTCAAATTTAATGACGTCAAAATTTTGCAAAAAGTATACGCCCAGTCTTCAAATACTGCTTTACAAACTCGCTGCGAAGCTGTCTACATCAGAGGGCAAAAAGAACAAAGCTAATGAAAGAGAGAATGTTCATTAGAATATAGTTACTTATTTTGTTGAATGGAATCGTTGTATAATGCCTTAACGGTATAAATTTTAATGAGACTTCCTCGACACCCTGTATACCTACATAGATACATAATGAGTCTGACGTCAAACACCGAGAGACTTTGAATTATTAAACAAACCGACATTTAGGAGGGGGAAAAATAAATAAATAAATAAATATTTTCTTTTTGTTTCTTTCCACAGCGACTGTGTCAGTGCTTGCAGTACAAATACACAAATTGAAAACAGAAAACAATTGTCTTACTCGATCGTGTGAAAAAGGAAAAACGGAAAAACAAATAATATGCCGATAAAAAAATTTTGAGGGTAATTGTTTCGACTAAACAACGTTCGATCGATGCCATTCATTTTCTCACAAATCTTGCTAATTATTAAATACAAACACGTGCATCTCCGCTTTGTTGTATTATTATGTATGAACAAAAAAATGGATAATTAACAATATAAATGTACGGCAAAGTTGATCGGACGAGAATTTTTTCTTTCTCACTCTCTCACTCCCCCCTCTAAACATCTGAATGAATCACGTGTTTAACTCGTTCTTGGCGAAGTACGATATGCGAAAATTTTATAATTACGTAATAATACCGCAGAAAAAACAACAACAACAACTACAATTTACAAAGATACGCACGCACATGTACGCACAAACCATACGTTTAAGAGGGGAAGTTGAATTTTTTTTTTCACCCTTTTCATTTGTGGATATAATCTTTTCTTCGAATTTATTGATAGGCGAATACATTTTACTTCGACGAAAAAAAAAAAAATATATATATATATATATACACGTTATTACGGTAAATATCGTAAAATTAAACAAAACTATTCATTCTTTCGTTACTTATTGAGTTATATAGTGAAAAAAAAAAATTACAAATACTTTTTTGCCAACTTTTACGAATCAAATTCAATGAATTGGTTGGACGAAAAAATCCATAAAACGCAATAAAACAGTGAAGAAAATGTAGACCTACGAAAAATAAATCCCTACAAAATGCGATATAACAGTAAAGTAAAATATAGACGAAGTGAACGAGGCACAAAAAAAACAGAGAGAGAATGAGAGAGACCGATGAGGAACACTAAAAAATACAAAAACTTCGTTAGCCGTAAAATATTTCGAGAAATAAGTTGAAAGTGTTGAAAACAAAAGGATATTAACGAGCTTTCGCAGACGTTATCAATCACTCAAGCTACATCTTGTCACAGCTAAACAGAGTAGGTACCTATAGCGAAGGAGAAACAAAAAAAAAAAAAGCTTTAAAACGTAAAATTTAATCCTTTCAAGGATGAGGATCTTATTTTACGTAGAGAAGGACTTTAAAGGACTTTAAAGGACGATTAAATTTTGTCAACTAGTATGGTACTGAATTACTGAAAAATAATCGTGACCAGTATTTTAAAAGTTGGAAAAAAAAAATCAGCGAAATAGGTATAGCTAAAAATACTTGAATGACAGGAGAATTTACTTTAAAGGTTGATTTAATTTTTTTCTTTCTATATACAGCGATGTTCACCTCGTAACTTTTTCAAATTTGTTGTAAAGTTGATGAGGAAAGTGTAAAAGTGAAAAGGACATTTTTTGTTCCTCCTGGTGATTACTGTGGAACAATACATAGTCAAGCAACAAGAAATTATACCTTGAAAATAATAAGTAAAAAATGTTCATCAAACATGCGTTCTTTTTTTTTTCAAAATTAAAGCGTTGTGAATGTTGCAAAAAAACGAGGATAATAAACAAAAATTGTTATTACACATTTTGTAGTTGTTGTAGGCCTAATGTGTTTTGTCCACTGCTGAAGTTCGTGAAGCTTCGCAGAATCGCAGGAAACACCCTGTATAGTGAGGTAGCAAAAAATAAATTTTAATTGAAAATTATGGTTTTATAACGAATATATAGACAACTATACATTCGTGCGTGAAGTAAAAATTATTTTATTTTACAAACTATATCCAACTGTACTTATTCCACTTTCTCTTCTTCTTCTTGTTTATAATTTTTACTACACAACAGAGTGGTATTCGGTGACATCAATATATTGGTCCCTCAAATATACGAATCCCACCATTTTCCATACCACTGCTTTTGGCTTATCAAATACTAATCACAGTAGAAATATATGTACCTCATATTGAGTAAATAAACTCATGTTTAAAAAAGAATATTCATACTTTCTGGTCTAAGATCACCTGTCTTGATTTACTTACTTGTACTGCTGAATGAACGAACTATTATTTTTCTATTATACCTAAAGTGACTTAAATATTGTGTTTAAAATATTTCTTCAAAGTCTGTATCCTGAAGTTGAGGTCCACCGTACAAGTATTGATAATAAATTGTTTAACTGAAATTTATTTTCAAGTAATATTGATATTCACTTTGAGTATTCATATTCTTGAAGAAAGTGTAACGCCCTGGAAAATTGTTATCACTCACGGTACAATAATACTCTTTTCCGGCATTACAGGTATCCCCGCCGACCGATTCTGTGGGGATAGGTTCAGGCTGGAGGAGACAGCTCTCCAGAAATGAATTTAGCCTCTCCCAAAAGGAGAAATAAGAAATATGTAAATTTTGCAGTCTTATTCAAAACAAACGTTAGAATATTGGATAATATCCAAACTTTTGGACCACCACGCTCATAGGTTTTTCTCCTATTGAATGGGTTTCAAGAAAGTTTAGAGAGGCTTAAATATTTACTTTAGATTTCATATTACTCACATTTTCACTTCGCAACAGAGTCGACAGCCGGTGGCAAGGGGAGAGGGACTCAGATTCGACCCACCACGGCCAAAAACAAAAAGTTCAAACTATAACTAATCCTATTTTGGGTTGACAAAAAAAATAATGAAAATAAAAATTTATTTATTCCTTAACTCCCTCACCACCCAAAGTAAAATTCTAGAAATAATCAGAATTAAGATAGAAATTCAAGACTAAGGTATCTCCGTTAAAGGTAAATGTAACAACGCTAAAGAAAATTCGATGTATTTTTTTCACTTCTTTAATCTTTTTTAACCTTCCAAAATGATGTTACTCATCTTGTTATTTGTTCTATTATTCGAAGACTTTGTAACAGCTGATAATTCGATGTTATTACTGGGATACGAGGGAACACCCGGTTATGTCCTTGAACCTTTTTACTTTATTTTTATTTGACCATTTATATGGTTTTGCTAAATGCATATTTATTCGGCACACTGTTATCTAATGTCAGATATGTGCATTTGATTATTTTTCAAAAAAACGACTATATTATAAACCGTTATAGTGTTTTGAAAAAAAAAACCAAACTTTCTTCAAACGTTTTCGAAACATCGCTTGTCATTACTCGTCGAAGTTAAAGATTAATATTTTACTGCTGAATAAAATTTCACAACGTCGTAATCTTGAAATAATTTACAAAACTTTTCCACGATATATCAGCCACATTATCGTACGTACAGGTGCTTAATTATATTTTAGGTGGCTATATATGTCTTGAGAAAATGTTTTGTATTTTTTGAATTTCAGCTGGTAATTGGCAAATCGTTTGACCGAAGGACTAAATTAGGTAGATAGGTAGCTTAGCGAATATTTTTGGTCTAAATTTCCTCAAACTACACGTAGATACTCGACTTTTTAAACTATTTGTATGGTGGTAGTTACGGCAAGAAGACGAATAAGCGACGAGCAATTATAAGAGTATTATGTAATTTGCCAGCTTGCTGTCGATAACTTGAAAAACCACTACACTCGTGTTTAGATTCCATTTTGATCCACCCACCTGGATATCCTAATTGCGATGAAATTATAAATTTAAAAAAAATGGATGACAAAATATATACGCCAACATGTTTGCTGCCTCTTTGTGGTATACCTACCGGTACACTGTCCACATCGAAAATACAGTCTACGACAAAATATCGAATTCAGAAATCGTAGATATAAAATTTGCATTCTCATGCACTCGTCACTGTTGATGGCATATTACATAGAGAAAAACAAAAAGAAAAACGCACATCGTTAAAGCTGACTAAATACAAAAAATGTGTAAATTCTCGCATGCAAAGAACGAAAAAGGAAAAAAAATAGCGCAGCAGCCATTCCACCGGAAAATGTAGGTTTACAAAAACCAACCAATTAGAACCAAAATTGGCAACATGTTAGTATAGATCATAAATAATGATTGCGATAAATTTCGTAGCTATTGATTGAAAATTACGCATTGTAGAGCCAAAAGTCGCAATAAAATCGAACATATATCAGAAATACCGTCCAGTTGATCACCGCTAAAATTGGTAGGAAGTTGGAATAGATTATAATGAAAATTTTCGTCAAATTTATAATTGCTTTAGATCGAAAATTCAGCATTTTGGAGTTGCAAAATCTCCAAAAATGGACCAGAAATGGATGTTCCGGAAGTACCATCCTCGTCCCGCCGATCGGCACCAAAATCAATAGGTCTGGTCCTCGGTTTACTGCTAATATTTGTACTGAATTTTGTTCCTATCATATAAAAAAATAATTGTAACCTTCACCGCGATAATGAGAAAATAGAGTTTCTGAGTCATTTTACTGAAAATTTATTTTCTGAAATCCATTTTTCAAATTAAAAATTTCCAAATTCTTCTTTCTCGAAGGGTAAATTCATAAAGAATACAAATTATTTCAAGATAAATTATTTTTTGAAAAAAAAGTGAGTGTGTCATGAGACACTTGGTGGAAGAGATACTTCTTACGAGATATTACAAAACCACCCCTGAATTCATGTAATCTTTAAAATGAACAAAATATGAGAGATCAAAATTTATATTCTCTTTGAAACCCTTGGGGTTCAGAAATTAGCTGAATGAAAAAATGAACATCAAACTTGAAATCAGCGCTCCAAAAAACATGTTAGCTGATATATCAGACAACAGAATATGAGAAGTCAAAATTTAGCCCTCTTTTGAAGCTCTTGGGGGTTGAGGAATGGGTTGAATGAGAAAATTAACGTCAAATATGGGTGACCCAAAAAACATACTTGCTGAAGTATCACACAACAAAATATGAAAAGTCAAAATTTGGCCCCTTTTTGAATCCGATAGTGGTCGAGGAATAGATTTAATGAAAAATGAATGTCAAATTCGAAATCAGGGTCTCAAACAACATACCCGCTGATGTATCGCAAAATAAAATACAAAACGAGAATAGATAACAATCCAAAAAGTCGTTTTTTATTTGGGGATTTACTCTCCAAACCCCAATTTTTATATTTTTGTTATAATGGGGACGAACCCGAACCACTTTTTTCCTTTTTTTTTTCTGTTTAAAAGAATAACGAATAAGTGCTTCATCGTTCAGTCCATTGACGTCGAATATTTTTAGCCATTATTGGGCCTTATTATTAGCTTCTTCCACTACGTCTGATTTTTTTAGCTGGGTAATGCTTTTTGTGGTCGAATTTGTAGTATCAAGGTTATACAAGTTTATTACCGATACTAGGGATGTTTCACTTTAAAAAAAAATTCGCTTCTTAGTCCTAACCTCCCACAATATCTGCAGGCATAAGATAAATTCTTTTCCAAAAAAAAAAAAAAATGCACCTCACCTAATTGCACCCACTGTTTATCATCCGAGTTTTTATGCTTTCACGTAGAAAAAAATTAAAGAAAAAAAAAGAAAAAAATTTTGGGTTTTGTCCAATTGGGAAATTTGTATTCTGGAAAATGGACACTGGAAAATGTTCGAGAACCGAAAATGGAATATATACCTACATTATATTTTTATACCGAGTGTCCAAATTTTGTTAGGTAAACCATTAAAATATGGACAAAACTCGATAAAACAAGAATAATTCATGTACTAAAAGTTACATATTTCTAAATTAAAGGCACTGTTACGTTTCGAATCATATATATATATATATTAATACGGTAAGGTCACATCCTATTTCCTCCTTTTGCGTCACAACGGATGGACGGATTTTTATGAAAAAAGTAGCAATCGAAAGAACTTCGAGCGCAGAATGCATCAGGGCCAATAATCTTTTCCAAAATTTGATTGGGGTGTGAAAATTTTGAAGAAAAAAGAATAAAGGTTTGCTCAGACTAATGGCGTCAGAGCAGATGGACAAATACGGCACTCTCAGTATATTCAACCTTTTCTGTACAATTCCGTGCGAATAATTTGCACTGGCACAGTTAGTATCGAAAAATCGCAATTTTCAACCCATGATAGCAGAAATATTAAAATCAGTACAATACAATTTTTGACTGGAGAAATGGGAAGTATTACATGGTGGCTGAGATAAAAAAAAAAAAATCATGTTCTGTCTTTTCTCAAAAGTGACAAAACTGAAAAACGTAGAAAATTAAAAAATTGAAAATTCAACCTTTTTGTTCTTTTAACGAAAAATGCAATTTTTGAATTTTCAATGTTTTCCAGCTCTGTCAATCGTGATTTTAAAAATGTGCAAAACATGGAAATATAATAATTATTTTTCGTCTCAGCTTGTTTTACCATTTTACGTAGTCAAAATTTGTATTTCGTTAATTAACATTTCTGCTGTTATGGGTTGAAAATTGTGATTTTTCAACATGCCAAACACAACAGCACTTTTAATTTGGGAATATGCAACTTTTTGTATATGAATTTTTATTTTGTTTTATCGAGTTTTATGCATATTTACCAGCTTACTAAATGAAATACGGACATCCTGTATGTATGCATATCAATTTGAGCCTTTAGTGCCAAATGTTTCCTTGTGTCATGAAATGAAAAACGAATCCACGCCCACTCCTATGTCGTCTCGTGAAATTCGAAATTAATATGTTGATTTTCATCGAAACCTACTTAAAAATCGTACTGAACACCATCCATAGTTTACAATTGATGACAAAAAAAAAAAAAAAATCTAACAACGTAATGATTTTCTGTACCACCGAATTTTTTCCCCCCTATTTTGACTGTAAATTTTGTGTGACTAATTGAGGCTGTTGTTTCTCTTTTTTTTTTTTTCTTATTAAGCATTCGATTCAAAATCACATAAAAGAATACGCGATGTAAATAGGTTTTGAAATATTCGAACGAATCAGTAAAAATAATGAACCTGAACGTATAAGTGAGATGAGAAATTATTTGCCAAGTTCACGAATACGTACACAATATCGACTTACAGAAGGACAAAAAATTTTAACGAATTTTTCGCGTGGTATTCGAGTTATTATTATCTCTATTAAGACGAGGATCTATTGGTTTCCATCAGGTGTGAGTGCAAAATCGATGAACACGATTTTTCGGTTGATTTAGAACGAAATTCTGCAGATAAAGAAAACGGATGTAACGGTCATTGAAGACGATAAATATTTTTTAACCTTTTTTTTTTTTTTTTGTAGCGCCGAAACGACTCAATTTGATGATTAAAAAAAAAGAATCACCTCTCAAATGTGTTCTTAAAACCTGTTGATTAGCATTAAAAACAAGAAAAAAAAGTGCCTGGTAATCTTGACAGATAATAGACATATCGCCGATGAGATAGACAAGTGGTCTGATAAAGGTGAGACGATTATCTTAAACGATTTACATAATATTTCAGTAGATTTGCTAATTTTATAAGGTAATTCATACGAAATTGCTGTCGGAATATACATAATATGTTAATATATAGGCAGGTATAGTCTTCTTTGTAACTGCACCGACAAAGAGTTCAGAAATAAACTGCTGAACTGCATAGGTATTGTAAAGAATTTCGAAACTTTCAAAAAATTAAAAATATTGCTGCCTGAGCCTACAGATTTTCCTTTCACCGACGCGTCTCTTTTTTGATTCCTTTCTTCAGACGCCAAGCCTATCTCCATGAAATATGATTATTTTATAACATTCAACTTCGAACATTTTTAAGGCCATTAGACTGACATAATAATTTCGTTGGAGCTTAATAGGTAAATGAGCAGGTGGTATTTTGCTGGGATCATACAAAAGAAAATCGCTATTAATTGCCTGTCTGCAATATTGAAGGGGGTGGTGATCGACTGACGAAGTAATACAAATGAAATTTCAATTCAAATTAATACGTAGTTTATTAGATTTCATAAATCTTTCATCAATGGAATAGGCAAAGACTGAGCTATGGTACCTCTAGGTTTTTCTTTCATTTATAAAAAAAATAGACTAAGTATTTGGAACTAATTTGTGAACTAAAAGTCTGGATTTTTTGACTATACATGTAAATACTCGATCTATTTAAAATTTCAAGAATTAACTGGATGAAGTCGAACCCCTTTGCAGGAGCCCCTAGAGGTCATGCCTTCAAAATCACATAAAATAATTACAATTTCTCTTGTGTTTGAGTGTAAATACTAATTTGAAAAAACAAAAACAAAAACAAAAAATAAACAAACGGCTCTACAATACACTTCCATTATGACCCGCAAAATGAAATCCTGGAGCCGCAACTGGATGAATCAGAGTCTTTGTTTTGCTGGCTCGAGAACACAACAAATTACGATGGATAATTGGTTATTCTTTAATTTTAGCAAGCTGCCACTAACCGATAAGCTGCATATCGCGAACTAAATTTCTACCAAAAATAACCAGCTCATAAATATAGTAGCCTAAGCTAACAATTTTCAGAGATAAATTTAAATCAAAAACTTTGCTTTTTGAAAATTGTTAAGAGTTCGGAGTAAAAATGACGCTCATCTATTAGCCAACCGCAAAGTCAACTTATTAAATAAACATTTTTATCTGCTCGAGTAAAAAATAAAATAAAAGTTTTCTCAGAAAAAAAAAAGAAGTTTATTACGTTCAGTCAATTATTTATTTTGGAGTGATAAATGCGATTTCAAAGCTTGGCTTTTCGAGCCGAGGTGGCGGTTAGGTTTTAATTGAAAGTCGTACCTACAGTTAAAATTATCAATTAATTTGAGGAAGCGAGAAATCACAGTTCTCGAAATTATACAACATTCTATTCTGCACTGACTCTAACTTTGAAATGGAATTGACAAAATCAGTAAAAAAAGGTCGTATATAACTCATAACCGTAAGGTTGATTCAAGAATTTCTACAACATAATATCAACTGCTTGATGAGATTTATATGATACGGTAGCCGACGTAACTACATGTAGAGTTAGACAATAGAATTCAACCAAAAGGTGCATATCATATTCAGAAGCTAAGAAATAATTAGAAACTATATTCTTACCTTTAAAAGAATTAACGCGAACTTAAATGATAATAGTATTATCAGGAAATTTGGAAATATTTCGTTCGGTGGACACAAAATTTCGTTTGTTTTTCAGTTTTTCGGTATTTTGTTGTTGTTTTTCAGTCACTAACAATTCCCATTACACACAAGCACAAGAAGAAAAATTTCGATTTAAAAATAAAAACGAACTAATAACGAGCATTCACTTAAAAAAAAAAAAAAATTGGATCAATTTTTTCTATTTACGTCGGAAAAACTACGAGTTCTACTAGTTTCAAGGAAACACGTTGACAAAATTAAATACGATTATAATTATTTCGGGTTGAAACAAAACTTTATAAAAATTTATTTATTTTTTGTCAAATTAAGTTAGCGCAGACTACAACATTGGAAATCTTGACGCTATCTTCAAGCGACCGCAACTATGGTACTGTACTCAATAAGCAGACGTTACCATTATGAAACCTGTAGACTGTTACATTTACACAATGATATGAAAAAAAAAAAAAAAAAAGGAAGGAAGAAAAAACATGAACGAGTATTCAGCACGCTATTACGTAGACGTAAGTACAGATGCACGCATGCGCTATATTTACACATTTTACACAAAAAATTCGAATATGCTTTACGTTGTTAAAAACTTGAATACAAAAAAATTTTCATTACGTTGATACGAAAGCTCGTGTTTTAAAAGCTTGCCAGTGATAAGAAAAGAAATTTTGACACCGTAATTTGGTTTAACCAGACGACGAAGCTGAAGTGATGGGAAAAAAATTGTCAATTTTATGTAAAATGTTGTTTTCTGGTATTTTGTCGTTTTCTGGTATTTTGACTTTTTTTTTTTTTTTTTTTTTCGGGGGGGGGGGGGGTTGTAGAAAATTTCCAATAAAACGAGTTTATTTCTGTATGACAAAAAGTTCTGCATCTAAGTTCTGTAGGTTCTTAACAAGTTCTGATTTTAGGATTTTTATCGTTCGTACCATTCCAGTTTTCAAGGGTGTAGATTTCTCCATCGGTGGAGGGGGTCCACATATTCTCTGCCGGCCCTTTCAATCTCCTCCTCCATCACAACACCGCAACAACCGACAAACACATTGTTTTTTCACATCATTTTTCCACATTAAGCTTTTTTTTTTCGAAGATAGGGTGGAGAGAACGGAGGCCAGACTACCAGAACCCTCTCTTATCTATTTGTTTTCCAATTTTTATCCAAAATTCTGATGAAATTCGCCATAAAGTTTTGATTGTCACAATAGAGAGAATCACGTATTAGGCCTATGTAATTAACACGAAATCAGTGATCAGGGCATAAATAAGGAGTGGTTTCTGGGGGTTTGGACTAACTTTACTCTGTAAAAAAGCTTGATATAAACAACTAGTATTTTTTCGGTGGAGCTGGAGATGTGCAGGTGGGAGAGGGCTGACTGAAAAAGTGGCTGAGAATATGTAAACGCCTCCCTCCACCCTACCGATGGAGGCATTTCTCACTGTGCAGAGGTACCTCGCATTTCCACCTTTAGCAATACGTTCTACACCCTATGCCTCATATTTTATTTGATGCTAAAAATAAGCTGATTTTCAAGGAAAACCTGGTTAAAAACCATACGATAAAAATTTAGAAACTCAAAATTTTAACTTTTGACTTTTGAAAACGTTTTACAACGTAGGTAAGTATAGCAATTTAAAATTCTAGATTTTTGGTTAGTTATTATTAATGCGTTTTCAGCGACGATTAAAATGATTTCATTTTAGGGTACACTTCCCCCCCAGTGCTACTCCATGGAGGCTATAACCTTGGTTACCATAATAAACTTTTTGTGAATAGTTTAACAAGTCGCAGCTTGTGAATTATTAGCTTTAGGTATGGAAATGTGCCTCGTATTTATGACAACGTTTTGCACAAAAATAACGTAGAAAACAAGAAAGTAGAAAAAAAAACCGAGAAAATTCTGAGAAAAAATTGTTCATTAGGTAGGTACTAGTTAAAAGCAACAATAACAAAAAAAAAAAAAACAAAAACAAAAACAAAGGAAGAAAAGAAAAAAAAAAGGAAAGAAAAAAAAGTAATGGGCCTTGAAAATTAAATTTTCGTATAAGTACATCAACTACATGTAGAAATTTAGATGTGAAAAATATAGGCGTCTCAAAGGCAAAGATTTCAAGCGAAAATTATTTTATTTTTTTTTGAAACGAAAGCTTGAGTGGGTGCTTAAAGTTGGTGTAAAATATCAATTCGTTCAAAAAACAAAAAAAAAAAAAAAAAAAAAAAAAGAACTTGCGTCTAATGTTTAATTCGAAAGTTTACTCTCTTCAGATTTATCAAAAGAGGTGGTTCATTCTTTTTAAGGCATACATACCTACCTTATAACTTACTTAAAATATAATTATTCGGAAGGAAATTCGTCATATTACTAAACTTGTGTGTGAAAGCTAAAAATAGAGACACTATTTTGTTACACATGTAAAAGGGTGCATGGAAGAGACTGTGTGTTCCAACCATATTATAATATCATAATATCATAATATATATACTCCCAAGGGAGCTAATGTACGAACTAAATTATTCTTGTGTCATTTTTCGATGACAACAAACAGTTATCAGCGAATTAACATAATTTGTTACGAAAATAAATTATATCTCTGGGGCGTTAACTTCGAAATGTTTTTGGCTTACGTTTCCATTCATTTGTAAAACGAGTCAGTGATGATCGAAAAGTGAAAAATTATAATTATCGCGTTTCTAACGAATTTATTTTCTCTATTTCATCTACAGCTCTACACTATGGATATAACTTATGACGTACATTTTTCGACTGTGTATTCGTCACCGTATAACATTTAGTAGGGCGATTATAACTAAGATGCATGAAAATAGGAATATCTGACGATACTCGTCATAGTATAATTTATTGAGAGTAAGTGCAGTAGTTAAGTGCATATAAATTTATTATAGAATTCCGCTAACTTAAAAATTCTGGTAGAATGATATTACAAAAATTAGGTAGAAACCAATTTATGGAACTCTAACATACTCTTTATAATTTTATTAATAAAATTAAAAATAGTAAGAAATTGTAATTTTTTTTTCTCGGATTCTAGCATATTATGGTCCCGGAAAATGAAAAATGGACTTGGAAAAAAAATGATAGTGAGCTGAATTTAATATTATATGTATAAAATGGTCTTCTCGAAAACCTATTGTAAGTTCTCCTACCCAAGGAGTCAGCTAACCCCAGAAAGAGGACAAAACCTCTCTGAAAACAGTTTTTTTTTTGGTTTTTCGCTCATATGTTGGTAGTTTGTTGAGACCATTTTACACATATAATATGAAATTAAGCTCACTATCAATTTTTTCCAAATTCAATCAAACAATTAGCTTATTTTCCTGGTCTAATAGCTTCCTTCAGTTGTAAGTCTATTGGTACAATATAGGTATTCAAGTTCAAATTTTTTTTTTTTAGTAAAACTTGCCATTTTGTATCTTTGACAAGTAGAAATTGAGCTCGAAAAATACAATAAAGGTTTTGTATACCTATTTATAGTTATTTGTGTTACAGAAGTGTATAAAGTAGGTGATTTTGATCCAAGTGTGATGCAAATCATATGAATATCAATCACCAATTTTATACATATGCGTCATACACTACTTCTTGCAACACCTATTTAATATTTGAAGAAAGAATTATGATAATTTTTAAGTTAATAAAATTTACAAAATTATTATTATATAAGTTAATTCATTCAATTCATAAATTAATTTTAATGTATTTAAATAATTATATAATAAGTAAAAATTTTAATTTTAAAAGATTATATGAATTAGACAGATTTAATTTTTTATTTGTTTATTAAAAACATATTTTTAAGTTCTTAAGGAAACAATAAAATCAAAAGTTGATCCAAGAAAAAATTAGAATAGGTACTGTTTTAGTTACTTCCTCTATCATCAAATGTCCGTAGGCGATCTCCTGTTATTCGCTATCCTATCAATAGCCGTAAGCCTTTGTTTGACTTCCAAAGATGTAACTATTTTTTTGTTACATAAATAAAGTAATGCATGTGCATAAGCCTGTGCATAAAGAATTTACTGTCGGTGTTAAAAGAAACGTATGCGCACAAGATAGTGCATATTGTAATAAATAATGCATAAACCATTTACATTATGCATTATTCTAAAATTGTCTACTTTATTTACCCATAAGGAGCACATAATTATCGACTTTGTCAACAGGTATTGCAAAAATATGTTTTTTACAAAAAATATTTAAAATAAAGAATTTTAGGCATAGAATTTCATTCGCCCATTTGTAAGTCTTTTATATATTATAATGTTGAAAATGCAGACTTTTTAGTGTCTTTAATTTCGTCTAGTAGATACCATGAATAAAAAGAAAAAATAATTACCTGGCTTTTATCAATGAAAAATTCTTACAGGTATTTTGATAAGGTACATTTCTCCGGGCCCCCCATTTCAAATTTTGACCTGAAAATTTTTTGGCCTAATTGTGCTTAGTTTGTGCTAATATGTGCCATCAATTTTAGAATTTGTGCTCACCCCCTTCCTTAGATATAAACAAAAGAGTCTGGGTGGGGCTGGAGAAATGCTAGCCCCCCATTTCGAATTTTGACTCTAAACTTTGTATGCTAATTGTGCTTCATTTGTGCTAATTTGTGCCTTTAATTTTAGAATTTGTGCTCATTTATTTTTAAATATAGGGGCCTCAGAAATTTATGTGTCAGCCCTCCCAATTGGAATTTTGATTTGAAACTTTGCATGCCAATTGTGCTTAATTTGTGCTGCAAATTAAAAATTTTATACTTATTCCCTTTCAAAAATATTTGTGGTTTTATGTCTCATCTCAGCCCCCCCATTTTGAATTTTGCCCAAAATTTTTCATACCAACTGGATTCAAATAGTGCTAAATTTTGCTACCAATTTTGGAATTTGTTATCACTGTAACGTATATTTTCGTCTATTTTTAGAAATGACGAACATATTCGTCCACAAATTTTCAAACACAAAAAACGTAGATATTTATCAACAATAATCATCCTATAACTCTTTATAAACAACCACTAAATTACCCGTATTCAATTTGACAAATATAGATATATCTTCTTTATATTCATGACCTAGTTGGGCATGCCCCTCGAGTACTTGACGAGTCAGCACAACCCTATAATAACAACACCCTACCTCATCTTACCAATCTGACACATACGTTCTCATACCCTAAACGAGTATATAATCCCTCGATTCAGTGGAATAAGACACAGTTCCTCGACAGCTACTTCTAAGTACCTGGAACCTCTCTAGTAGAAGTCTCTAGTGAACAGATAGTCTTGCTTGTTGAATTGTGATTGTATATGTATTAATATTAACGTATGTGTATGTACTGTGATGTACAAATTATTATTTTATTAACTTTTTATTGTGTGATACATCACTAAATATGTTTTTTGAGGCGCCAAGTCCCAATTTGGTGTTCTTTTCTCAATTTGACCCATTCTTCATCCCCAAATGGGCCTCAAAAGGGGGTTAATTTTGAGTTTTCACTCTTTATTGTGTGATACATCATCAATTATGTTTTTTGAAGCACCGAGTCCAAATTTGGGGCTTGTTTCTCCATTTGACCCATTCTTCATCCTCAAATGGGCCCCTAAAGGGGCTTAATATTGAGTTTTCACATTTTATAGTGTGATACATCACAAAATATGGTTTTTGAGGCGCCCAGACCAAATTTGGTGTTTTTTTCTCCATTGGACCTATTCTTTATCCTCAAATGGGCCCCTAAAGGGGCTTAATATTGAGTTTTTACATTTTATCGTGTGATACATCACCAAATGTATTTTCTAAATTATTAAGTATATAAAACCAAAATTAGCATGAATACCTACTTAATAATTTATACACATATGACCATAAAAATTTGTTTTTTTCTTTCTATTTAATTCACATAGAAGGTTTTTATGATAATATTTTTGATTTGGCAACTTAAATGGAAAAAACTGTCAATAGAGAGTGATCAATGGAAAAATTTACATGTACTTACAAAGTTTTTTAGTAATAACCAGAAAATACCAAATCAAGAAAATCTGACATACTGCAAAGTATGGGTTAAGTATAGTTCCCTCAAAAGTACCAAGGTAAAAATGTGGTACAAACTGTCATTAAAATTGTAATAAAATTGAACTCCTATTTAAAATGGAAGGCTTGAATTTTCTTGACCCTACTGAAAATTTTGTTATAAATTACTATTATTTAGGCTACAGCAGAAATGAGTGATTGTTATTAGTTGCTTGAAATTGCAACTTTAAAATTTTTAAAAAGAAAGTTGGCACAAATAAGCACAATTTAAGATAAAATAATGGGAAAAGTTTCAGCTCAAAATTCTAAAAGATGGGGCTAAGACAAAACCTTCCTCACCCCTTATTTCAGTTAATAATTGAGCACAAATTATAAAATGGTTGGCACAAATCAGCACAAATTGAGCACAATCAGTTTGCAAAATTTCAAGTCAAAATTTGAAGTGGGTGGGGCTTCATTTCCCCAGCCCCACCCAAATTTGTTTTGCAAATAACTAAAGATTTGAATGTACAGGAATTATAAGCTTGTTAGCACAATTAAGCACAAATCAAAAAAGAGTAGTGGGCAAAGTTTTGAGTCAAAATTCAAAATAGGTGGGGCTAGCATTTCCCCAGCCCCACCCACAAACTTTTTTTTATATATTAAGAAGGAGGTAATAACAAATTCCAAAATTGGTAGCAAAATTTAGCACTATTTGAATCCAGTTGGTATGAAAAATTTTGGGTCAAAATTCAAAATGGGGGGGCTGAGATGAGACATAAAACCACAAATATTTTTGAAAGGGAATAAGTATAAAATTTTTAATTTGCAGCACAAATTAGCACAAATTAAGCACAATTAGCATGCAAAGTTTCAACTCAAAATTCCAAATGGGAGGGCTGACACATAAATTTTTGAGGCCCCTATATTTGAAAATAAATGAGCACAAATTCTAAAATTAACGGCACAAATTAGCACAAATGAAGCACAATTAGCATATAAAGTTTAGAGTCAAAATTCGAAATGGGGGGGCTAGCATTTCTCCAGCCTCACCCAGACTTTTTTGTTTATATCTAAGGAAGGGGGTGAGCACAAATTCTAAAATTGATGGCACATATTAGCACAAACTGAGCAAAATTAGGCCAAAAATTTTCAGGTCAAAATTTGAAATGGGGGGCCGGAGAAATGAACCTATTTTGCTATTTTGCAAACACCTTGATTTGGGTGAATTTTAATTTTGTGAAAAAATATTTCAAATAAAATATAATCTTTTGTACTTTTCAAGTTAATAATGCGAGAATTTACCAAGTAGCTCAGATTCTAAATGCTGCTTTTGTTTAGTACTGTAGTCTTGTATTGTGATATGCACATGTAAAATCTGTCCCAAACAAGATCACTGTTCACAAACACATTCATACTTCACAGCTGCATAAAGAGTAAAAATATTTTTGTAAACATTATTTTTCAATGCGGCTCATCATTAAACAGTGTGAAGTTTTACATTTTCCTTTCTCCCTCATCAATTTGCTCATTTGACATCTTATTGTCTTTATTTGGGATAGATTAGGCTATAAGTATGTGTGTCTGTGTGAGTGTGCTACCTTTCACAGAACGTTTTAAGGCTTTAGCACACTGGTGCTATACTGCCGTGGTACATTCTACGCAATACTAAGGCATTAAAAAGTATCTATGCGGTACTCTTCAATGCAAACCTATGCAATAATTTTGAACATTCTTCAGGCAGTCAGATTCATCTGGAGTAATTAGACCACCTTGGTATGGATGTAAGCAAATATTTTAACCACATTTTGGTTGTATATCATCACTGTCCCACTTGGCCAATCCATAAGAAAATTGGTAGCATGATACAATAGATTGCAGTAAATATTTTTTTCAAATTTCATAGCTAGTAGTCCAAAATTAGGTATTTTATATCCAAAATAAAAATGAAAATACCACCCAGTCCACAGAAGAATCATTAGGTCTGATCCTTTGTTTAATCTGATTGCTTGTACTAAATTTTGTGACTACTTGACAAAAGTTGGGAGCAATACCATGGAATAAGAAAATAAAATAGATATAATTGTGGGTATGTGCGTAAATGTACATACAACACCACACAATACCAAAAAGGTGGAGCGCATTCTTCTGTGTAGACGAGTGCGTGAGCCTAGCTCAGTGTTCAAGTTTAGCTACATAAATGAAATACATAGCTGTGAGCGCAAAAAGGTAGTTTATGGACTTTAGTCTACTGGCCTGCTAAGTGATCAACGAGTGTGTAATATACTCGTTCATCAATGATCACCCATTGCCACAATAATTAAATGTAATGTATACCTAAATGTATGAATTATTGTAGCCAATAGTACCAAAATTTTATTGAGGTCCTAAAATGAGAAACGTATCTGCTCCCATCTCTAGGCTCTAATACCGGAGCAAAATTAATGAGTAGATTTTTACAAAAACTCATATAAAATTTCTTCCCTTTTGAATGCAGAATATCGCATTCTGAATTCTATAAAATGCGTCAGTGTGGGCCCTTCTATTTATGTGCACGAATTTTATTGTACCGCCTCTGTATCGCATCTAAGTATCACCTTGGTATTGTGCCAGTGTACTGAAACATCTACACTTATAAAGCCTATTTGTATGTAGGTTTTATTGGTCTGGTATTAAGATACAGAGTTGAGGATAGATTCATTTTTCATCTCATGACCCCAGAAAACTATTAGCACCATTCACTGAAATTTATATATATATATATATTATATATACCTAAACATTTCTATGTAACATGGTATTTTACAATTTTTATTCAATAGTCTTGAAATTTGGTACACTTATTCGAATCTAGTCAAGGATGAAGTCTATTTTTAACTAACTTCGAAAACAAAATGGAAGAAGTTCAGTTTGATCCGTGTATATATATATACTTACGTTTGTTCCAGCATAATTTCTCAAACTCGGTCCCAATTTTGATTAACTTGTTTTTAAATTATAGAGAATTATCCCATGGTGTTCTCATTAAATTTTTTTAGAATCAATAAGGTAGTTTTGAAGTTATCTTTGAATAAAAAACTGCTTGTTTCGAAGAAATATTATTGCTAACGTTAGAATTAAAAAATTATTGAAAAAATTTTTTTCAAAAAAAAAACAATAAAAAATGCACTAAAAAGTGAGAAATAATTCTTTTAAAATTTCTCCAGTAAGATCTAGGTCTAGGGACTGGAATTATTGAAGTCTGCGCTCTTTTCCTTTACCATGTAGGCATTATACCGACGCCAATTCCTTCCAACTTTATATGACAAAACTTTTTAACTACCTGACTTCAAAATAATTCTAGTTCCTAGACTTAGATCTTGCTGGAGAAATTTTAAAAGAATTATTTTTCACCTTTTAGTGTATTTTTTATTTCTTTTATTGTTTTAGTCCAGATTGGCCAGATGCTGTGTTCTGTACATGCTATTATGTTGCATTTTCGTGTCCTAAATAATTCTAAAATGCATAATTTTCAACCAATAATCACGAAATTTGAAGCAAACATAGAATATACCAAGTATATTCTAACATTCTGCAAATTTGGTTTCAATCGGCTGAACGGTTCATCCATAAAAATGATTTAAAGAAATATCAAAGTATAGCTACGAAGAGAAGATGCTGGTCGGAAAGCAAATTTGTTATTTTATTTGCTTAGTAATCTGCATTTATTAAGTTGCTTAAGTTTTTTGTAACCTTACAAATATAACTCAATATGAATTTCGTTGACAGTTCATTTCAAACGTATTCACTTAATTTTTAGTCAGCATTCTGCCAAATAATTCCTATTTTTTGAATTACCTGTTTATTTATTTATTTTTGAGTTTTTTTGTTCAAAAAAATTTACATTTTCTAGCGCGGATCGCTGCGCTAAATTTTTTTAAAAATTCATTTTTACGTAAACTTATTGAATTATTTTCTTTACATACAGTGTAAGAGTATAATTTGGAATAAAATTTTTCCAGTAAGATTTACTGGAATTATTTAAGTTAACGCTCCTTTTCTGTTTCACGTAAACTTGAAGCTACCCACGTCGTTTTATTACAAAATTTTTTAACTAGCGCCCATTCCAGTGCTTCCAGTTCATCTTGCTGGAGAAATTTTATAAGACTAATTTTTCTCTGTTTTGTGTATTTTATTCTTGTTTTGAAGAAGGTTCAGTTTTTTTATAAAAATCTTTTCTTAATGGTTTTTTGTTTCATTTAAATTCGAGGTCAGCCGCAATTTTTCTTTAAAAAAATAGTTTTTTAAGAGATGAATCAAGAACCGATTTTTTCCATTTTACAAAAAATGGAATGGGTTCTAACGGGGATCACTCTTTGTAATTTGAAAAAACAATTTCATCAAAATTTGTTCTCAGGGTGAAAAGTTACCTTTGCAGAAACAAATATAAAAAAACTAGCCCAGCAAGCTGTGCTAGAAGAACAGGTTTTCAAAATTCATAAATTATTTCTTCTTTTTTTTTTCTTGAAAAAAATTAAAACAACATTCTTCAAATCATAATACAAATATGAATATTTTATCCTCAAGGCCTGAACATCAGTTTTCTTTTTAGATAGATAAGTATGTGTTCTATGCCTTTGAGCATAGAAAAAATATTAAACGTCAATTAGTAAGACATTAAAAATGTTTAAAATGCAGCAAAAAAGTGCTACCTATTCAAAAAGTTAAAATTCAGTCAGTTTTCAGTTCTACTTTAGAGGTTTAGTTCAGTGTCTGTTCGGAGAAGCGAAAACACAAAAAATGGCGTAGATTTTATTTTTTACAAGAAAGACCTGTGATAAAATCATGTAAATGAGAACTTTTCATTTTTATGCCAATAAAAATCGTGATTTTTCACGAAATAAAAAATTATCGTGGGCATATTTTCTTTTTATAACCCAGACGAGCAACTTTTTCTGTTTTGGTCGTATAATGAATCAAATCAGTTTCCGAATCAAATCTTCAGATTGTTTATTCTATTTATCATCACATATTATTATAATCTTGTGTAGGTATGGTGCAAAGTGTAAATAAAGCATATTCTTGTACTTTTCTTCACTTCAATTTGATAAATTTTTATTTTAAAATTACGATTACAACATCTTTTAGCTGAGCTGTTACACCAGCAAGAGAATATTTTCCTACATGAGAACAATTGTAAATAAAAGAGAATTATCCACCAAAAATCGATAACCTTTAGGGCTGAATGAAACATTTACCATTATCAATTATAATAAGTATGTACCTACATAAACATGTGTAGATATAACTCTATTAAGGAAAGTAAGATTTATAAGTTACTGTTGATAATCGTATCATCCTTGCATTTGACTCCTAAGAGTTTTGAAGTGAAAAATAATGCATTAAAAGATGCAGGAAGAAATAGGATAATTAAAATTAACGAATCAGAGAACAACTCTTGCAAATAAACACCAAGCATCGGCAATCAGCTCCAATGACTAGATTTATAATGAATAAATCTGCTGATACACTAACATCCGTAGGTTATATGATATAATATAATGAATAATAACGAATATAGAATAATGGTGTTTGAATTGATTGAAATTGGAAGTGTAATAACAAAAAGCTGACGTAAGTACTTTTTTCAAATATACTTTTAAGGTACTCAATAAGTTTTACCAATACCTGGTATTTTTGAAAAGCTGTAAAAGTGTAGATCTGACAGAGATAAACAGAAAATTGTATGCCAGTAAAATCCTCACAAGGCCAGGATTACGTTTGTAGACAATAATGAAATTTGGACCATACTTTTGAGAGATGAGACTGAATTTTAAATTTTAAATAAATTTATTTACCAATGAATATGATGTCATAATGAACTCCCTCTAAACTCTGTATTCATATTGTTTATTGCATAAAGTTGAAATTGTTAATATAACATTATCAGCCTAGTGATGACGTGATGTGATAATAAATTATGATAATAGCATAAAGAACCGAAAGATTTAATTCGATAGCTAATTTAATTCATTTTGCGACCGAAATTGAAAAAATTTCTCATCTCTGTTATGAAAAGGAAATACGCTCATCATGGTCCCAGCCCTGACGGAGGATACAAAAACAAAAAAAAATCTTATTCAATTTTAGGTAAGTATACACACATTGGATTTGAACGAAAATTTTAAAATTTCTCACTTCGGACCAACCAATTCAATTTAGAAATAAGCAGAGATAAAAAATGTTCATAACATTTTTATAACCGCCTCTGCTTCTGGAAAAATCAAGGAATTACTTTTTATGAAAACACATAGGATAGGCCTATGTATACGTAGATAAGTATAAATTATGATCACGATATTTACTTGAATTTCACAATTTCGGAACAAAGTAGGCACTACCTCAATAAAATTTAATTTTGTAATTTCATACCGTTTAAGAATATTAAATTCCGGCCTGTTTTAAAAAATTTAGGTCTGACTAATCGAAAGCTAGCAATTCAAAAGTATAGGTAACTAAAATATTATTGTTTAAATTTCAACGTGGATGTGTAATAAACGAATGTAGAAGTTTTTGTTTCATTTTCGTTGATTTATTCGGAGAAATCTCTGGAGAAAGTGATGAAAAAAAAAATATTTTTTCCAATACAAATTTCTACTTAGCCTTTCAGCTTTTTTAATTTAGAGATACAGAAGATGAGTTTTTCCGGTTTCATGAACCTATTCAAGCTGAGTCGGACAAGTACAAAGTTAAATTTTCATGAAATACCTAGGGATAGAATTCTGGAAACAAAATCGAGCCGGCTCTCGTATACAGGGTGTTCACTTTATAACTGCCCGATAAGAAAATACGCACGCGAATTTTGCTTTTGTACTTTGAAAAGTTTCTATTATTTTTTTCAAAACAATATTATTAGCTTTTATAGATTAAAATTTTGCGAGTTAGAAAAAATTTGTTAACCAACATTTGTACAGTTACTGGATCAGTTTTGTTTATTTCTTAAATGTTTTATGTTGTTGATAAAGTTGATATAGACAGGTACCTTCCACAATATTGCATAAACGGTACCGTGCTCGAACAGATTGCGATACTTGGCTGCAGCAACATATAGAGTATCAACAATTTGATCAATCTACATCAGAGGTTCTCTAACTGTTTTTGGCCCACTTACTTATTTTCTTAAACAAACTATGCATACCACTAAAAATATCATAGGCTGTTATTTTAGATATTTGTGAGAATATTAACATTTTCAAAATTATTATTAAGCATTAAAAAATAATTACACAAAAATTCCTCTCTCATAATATCCAAATTTCATCTAACTTTCCGTACCATCTAGCTACCCTTCCTGTTTAACAGTTCGAGAACCTCTGCTCTACTGTATTTTGAATAGGAAAACAATTTGAAATTTTTGCTTGGTCTTTGGTGGACGTCATGACATTCTAGACAGAGTCCATAGGAGGTGAACTTACTTCAAAACAAAACGACCCCTATGGAAATTTTAGAATAACCTCTAGCCCTAAAACATATCCATGTTAGAAGCACAAAGGTGGTATCAACATGTTGCCTATCCTCAAATTTATACGGGCCAAAGTGTGTAAAACATAAAGAAAAAATTAATTATTTTAAAAATTAAAGAAGTTGATGGGTTACATCGCCGCGTGACTTTACTTGACATGTTTTTGGCTTCATCTTTAATGTTTTGGTACTGTATCCACCTGATTTCAAAAAGACGTATTCACGTCAAAAATATGGACATATCCATCTGAAATTTTGCTAGTATTTTTCTTAGTATTAAAAATACGACCTCGAAATTTCCACCACACGATTTCTGGTTCAATTTTGATTCTTCCATGATAATTGCATTGCTTTGAAATGTAAAAAAAAGTACTGGAAACTGTTTAAGTTGCTAAAAAAAAAATCCGCGAGTGTTCTTTGAGGAAATTATTAAGTGAACACCCTGTATACACAGAGTAGATTCAAATTTTATACTTAATATATGCTCTCACTATAATACCAACTGATTTGATGTGCAGCCAATACTTGGAGCATCTCGTATTGCGGTGGAAAAAAA
The DNA here is from genome assembly GCA_011428145.1 of Ericerus pela. Classification (NCBI taxonomy): domain Eukaryota; kingdom Metazoa; phylum Arthropoda; class Insecta; order Hemiptera; family Coccidae; genus Ericerus; species Ericerus pela. The sequence continues at coordinate 1,479,531 of WOFM01000066.1, read as the reverse complement.
GGGAATAATAATGAGTCAGCGTCATTAAATTAGTTTTCGAGTCTAATTCAAACCAAATCATACAATAAATTGAGGTGGAAAGAACAAAAGTTTTTTCCATGAACTTGACAGAGGAAAATTAGAATTATTAAAATAATTATATTTTTTTTACGTTTTTGTGGTTTTTATTTTCATTATATTCATAATAGTTTATAATAGTACCGTGCGAATTATATTTGTTAGATACTGACAAAAATAATAAAAATTTCAAGCAGAATGATATCATACCAAATAAACTTCAAACGAGGACACATCATTTTAAAAGAATTTCTAAGAATGCAAAAGGTAAAAAATCCGAAACAAATAATCTGCATTACATGCATCTTGTACTTTCGATATTCGAAGTAATAAAATAACTTTTTAGTGAAACTTCAGCAATAAAGAAACGCGAGCCTTGGTAGAAAGTAGAGCATGTGGGGTACAAGTGATCTGCATATAAATTAAAAATTTATGTCCGATAAAATTGATAACTAGGACAATAATGACTTGTACAGACTCGTGATTCATCCACGAGGTTACCTGTTGATAAAAAATTTCATAACATCGTGAGAGTTTATTTTTTCTTTTTCTTCTTCTTTTTTTTTTTTAAATCTGTTCATTTACAAAACATTTGTTTATCCTACATTTTGTTCGACTCAAAGTTCTTGTGTTATCGAAGCGATAATTTAAAAGGAAGGGGAAAAAAAATGAATATTAGTCTAAGAGAGTATTGTATAATTTTCCAGACAAACAAAAAATTTCAACATATTATAAAATTAGCATGTGGTTGCAACCAGTAACGTTATTTGTTTCTTTTATGCGCAGAAAACAAACCAGTAACTTTTTTTTTGGATTCAAAAAAGCACCCTAGCGTAAAAAGTTATTGCTTGCGAGGCCGTTTAATGTACAGTTTTTAGTCAGTTTGTTTGCGAACGGGGTATTAAAATTGACAACATTGTGGGATTAGGGGTGGGGGTCAGAAAATTATACTTTTCATGAGAAAAGAAAACGATTGATACCATTTTCCCACTTTGATCTAAATTTTTTTTCATGTGTGTATATATATATATATATATGTACGTATGTATGTATGTATCACCCAAAATTTTGGGTTTACGATTTTGAGAAAACTACCGAATGGATATGGTTGAAATTTTCACGAGAGTTAGTTCTTATATAGGACCAGAGGTGAAAAAAGTTTTTGCCTATCGGTTGATTTGTTTTTGAGAAAACTGGAAAACAAAAAGTTACTGGAAAAGTCGTTTTTTCGAAATTCTGAGAAAATGACAAAAGGAATGGAGCTGAAATTTTCACGATAGATTTTCCTTATAATAGTACAAGTCTCTTAGAAAATTGGTGCCTATTATTTCAGGAATTTTTGAGAAAACTGGAGAAGAAAAATTGCTGGAAAAAATTTTGGTTAAACAGTTTTGGACAAACTACCGGATGGATAAAGCTTAAATTTTTACAAAAGATAGCTATTGTATGGGAGCAGGTCTGAAAAAAGTTTGATGCTTATCAGTTTAGTAGGTAGTTCTCGAGAAAACTGGAAACAAAAAATCTCTGAAAAGCAGTTTTTAGCGATAAAACATCGATAGATCGGTATTTTTATTAAAGATATTGTTGGGTATACCAGTCCTTTTCTCTCCACACTGGTGAACAACACTTTATATTTTCTTAAACTGTCTCATTCATAGTAACACTTTTTTCCCACTCATTTAACTTTATTCAATCTAATCGTACCCAATCGGGAACCTTCGTCTAACTCTCTATCGCTTGTTGAATTATCATACAGACTGTTATACTCTTTTTACATAAAATATAGTGTACTTCTACAGCTCTGAGTTTAAACGTATTTTTATTTGTCATCCGAGGTCTTTGACTCATCAAATAATGGATAACTGTCGATAGTTTTTTGTAATTTCTTAACATGGAACTATCAATGAAATATTGATATATCGATAACTATCGATATAAATATCGAGAAACTGGGTTTTCTAGCGAAGAATTGCTGCGTTAGTTTTTTTTTTTTTTACAACCTGTCGTTCATCTATAATTTACGAAGGCCTACCTACTTGAAATTTTTTGAAAAATTCCAAATAATCACCGTAAAATATAGGCCTACGCAATCATGTCTCAAGTTATTTCGAAGAAGTCTAGGAAAATTAAAAATTTGGGATAGATCGTATGGATATGTATAAATGTCAAGCAGCCAGATAATTTTTGTGAAGAATTTTTTCGGAGCAAATCAGAATATTTTATTAGCAATAATTTATAATATGACGTAGGCAGAAATGTTTCTGGGGAGGAGGAAGGAAAACTTTTTTTTTGAAAGAGTTTCAAATTTTTTGGCCATATTCATAAGAAATGAGATTTAAAACGAAAAACGTGAGGCGCATGCAATAGATAATTGATGCATGAATTGTTCACGTAAGTCACTTTTTATTGCGCTGCGAATTATATGAATTGTTGTGTGAGTTTTCTCAACGACAGCTACTCTCTGCACTCCTTACTATTATCTGTTGCATGCGGCCCATGTTTTTCGTTTTAAATCTTACAAGTATTTTCATAGCTATTAGAAATTCACAATCACAAATTTTCACGATAATCTGTGCGAGGTTATAAATTTGTATATGGGGGTAGGAGAAATTGTTTGATACTTTTGACCGTTTTAAAAACATGGTATATAAAAAAACATTTTTATTTAAATATAATTGATCTTGTATGTGTGAATATCTATCAGTCATACATAATCATGTATATATATATATATTTCGAGTTGATATTGCCCTGTCATTCAGTTCTAAGCAAATAGAAAAGAAACTCCCCTAAGTCACGAGAGAATATTAAGAGTCCTCATTTCAATCGTGTAAATTTTGTGGTTTAACACTAGAACATAGCTTTATTATAGCTTATTTTAAAATTATTAAAATAAATCATTACTCTTATTCGAGAAACCCACAGGAGGAACTCCTAAACTCCATCTGGTACTTTTGACCAATAAATTTTGACTAACTGATTTGAGATTCTCAAAGTGGGAGAACTGAAGGCTTTCACATTACCCCATTAAATACCCTAACTTCGAAGGACTAGAAGAATCTTAATATTATCAGAACAAAACTTTAATAATCTGAGAATATTTATGGTTTAATTGTTTTATATTTCTATGTTTCACAGATTATGTTTGATATTCCAGAGGAGTATGAATTAATTTTAATAGGTCTTGAAATTCTCCCTCCATCATCTAGAGGGGAATTGACTGCGTTATCGAAACGGCTAGAAATTTTAAAAACCTACAGATATAACTCTAACAAACGTTAAGGTTCTCAATTGTCAGGAGTAAAAATGAGAAAGTAAGAGAAATATACAATTAGAAAATTCCCAAAAAGTCAGCTAGAACTGACCAAAGGAAGGTAAGCAAGATATAAATAATATAAAAAAGGAAAAGTCAAGTGTAAGATTCTTCACAACCGGGTATGCACATGAAGGTGGTAGGAGTTGAGTGGCCATTTTGTGTTAGTTTTGTTTACATTCAGTTTATATTGTTTATTATTAATTCATTATTTATTAAGCCTAGTGTGCACTATGATAGTTCTATTACGATAGGATTGTTAGCTATTAGGTGATAGTATAGAGTACTCTCCCGCTAGTGACTGACTACACAATGATAATTTACTGGCATGAGATCAACTATATCATGGTATACGCTAGGCTTTACTTAGAAATTACTATACATTATATATATATATTCGTTACTATGGACATCTTGCCAGTTTGAAGTATTAGGGGCTTGACCCCCTTAATGACAGTCACCGTCGAAAGGTTAGCTATTTTAGTGAAATGCACATTAAACTATACATATGTTTGTTCATTTGTAATTTTATTTCTTGTTGATTCATGAAAGTACGTTACAATTGAAGGACTGTGGTATGCGATCCTGGGGGGACATATTCTAAGGGAAAACATGTCTCAATGTCAATTCAACACCACAAAACAAACCTACAACTCGAGTGTTACCATCAAATATATCTGATGATGATGAGAATCTTAGCCTAGCCCTGATCAGCCTTGCCAGAATCTGCAACACCACGATTTTAGTCATGCAATTCAATTAAATTAATAACACCAAATAGGCTTAATGTTTTTAAGAAACTGCCATCTGAGGAAACTAGGGACGAACAAACACTACGAGTAAACAACCGAGTACTAAAACAGAAGCCAATTTATGCACTGTTCGTCTTTGTTTAAGTTCCAAAATATTAATAGCTACAGTCTAACGCTGTGATGATCTCGAAAATTTATTATGGTGACCTGCAAAAGAATTTTTGCCTAAAAAAAACTCTAAAAGTAGGCACAGGGAATCTTATGGGGTAAAATAGTTTTACGAATTTGCTCTGATTTGCGACCTCAAAGTTCACATGCTACTTTTTTTCACCCGAAGCATTACCGGCTGTGAGACTAAATTATAGTGGATCACAAAGTTTTAAGTAGGTAGATACGTCGAATTAATATACAAAACGACGATAAATTACTCGCACTATTTATGGAAATTTCCGTACTACTTTAAAAAAAATTAAAACTAACAACGATTTATGCGAGTTTAAAAAACTGCCAACAGAACTGCCAATTAATTGCTACACACTTCGAATCAGGTACGCATTTGTAATCACATAAATATTTAGCTGACCACAATGGCGGAGCGAAAAATGCCATTTCAACATCAGAATAAAAACATACTCCGTACATTTTCAAACAAAGGACACGTAAGGTCGTCAGTTTCGCAAGTTAATTAGTTCACCACAAAAGATCTGGTAATTTAGTGATAATGTAAAATGAAAACAGAAAAAAGAAAGGAAACACAATTTTGTGTTAGCAAAGTAACCTGCAACCATTCCTGTGGTGGTTGATGTGATTTTTTTCACGAATTTTCTAAAATTTTGGCCATTAAGCTCCTCCATATATTGGATCAGACAATAAAATTTTTACAGGTTGTACAGCTTGTTAATTTTTTCAAAGAAAAATGTTTTAATTGATAAAATTTTCTATATCTACTTATTACGTCATTGTGCTACAGAAACATTTTTCAACCGTTAAAATTTGGTATTCTTTCGTTGAGCAGGAGTTACAGAAAATTATGTCTATTATTCTAAGAAACCAAAAAAAGAGCAATAAAAAAACCACTAATAAAAATAACAACTACGTTGTTCCCTCTCAATGAATACGCTTTTCATTTCTAATCTAGCACAGGTATAGGTACCTACCTATAAATTCTTTCAAACTGTATATTCTTCATTCAGAAGAAGGCTATACGAAAAATTTGTTTTGAATTTTTCAGTTTCAATAGGCACGTAAACTTTATAGGCCACACATTATCTATTTTAAACGAACTAAAAATAAAGACACGATAAATTGCCGTTATTTATAAGTTACACTTACAATACCTAGCGTAAGGAAAAAAAAGAAAATTGCAATCATATTTCGAATTGAGTCGTATCGAAATGTCATTATTCGTGACAATCAAGGTGAACAAGAATTATATTATCGATGTTACGGAGGTTGAGACAAGAAAAGCTAGAAGTATAAGTAACTGTATATAGTTCTTTTCCTGTTATTTAAAAAAAAAAAAATTGTAGCTGAAGATTTTGCTTTGTGACTGTGTTTGTCGCAAATGTCATCCTTGGCCAAGTACCTGCTTTCCTACCTATTTTTATTTACGAAGCAATTGATACGTAAATAGATTCAAGTTCTGAAGCGGTTATGGAGAACGTAATATATATATATATACAAAAAAAACTACTCATTATAGGTACCTATTTCATGAAGGAATGAAACCATGAATTCGAGTGTTTCTGATGATCATTTTCCTTATTTCTTTCGATTTTCTGCGCATGAATGAAGCAACTGAATGGTATTTTGTCGACTATTTTCCAATGCAAGTTTACTAATTTATGACAAAAAATTGTGTTTTATTACCGACTGCTAATGATGTCATAATTCATACGGAGGAGGTAAATGTATTTAGTTGTTTGTATCTCTGGATTTAACTAATATTTGTTTGCCCCTTAAAGCTTATACAGTCAACCAGTTTCAATGAAAACCATATGAAAATTTCTAATTAGTTTATTGTAGAGTGACTCTCAACTTATTTCCTTCTTTTGTTTTTTGTTGTTTTTTTGGGGGAAAAAAATTTGAAGGGTAAATCAATTAGACATTGACCGCACTAATCAAAATTCTTAATTCTTGCTTCTTAATCAGTCGACCTGACTGGTTGTTCATAATTCTCTACAAAATCGTTCTTCCTTGATCAAAATTTTTAGTCACTTTAAAGATATTCAAATTTTTGAAAAACTGTGTTAAATGAAAATTTCATCGAAACTGATTCCACAGTTTTGTTAACGATATCACGCAAAGCTGTAACAATAACATAAATTCATAAACCCTTTATTTCATATGGATTGAAATTTGAAGACTGACGAGATAGTAATTACATCAATATTAATACAAGAAAACAAAAACTATAGTTAAACATAATAATGATTGTAGGGTGCGGCGGTTAGCTTATGCACACATCTAAAATAATAATCCTTAGTGTGTGAGCCTAGCTTAGTATACAAATTAGACTACACGTGGTAAACTATGTAGCCTGTGAACCAAAAAGTGTGTTTGCCCTACTATATGTACGGACCCACACAACCTACCAACAAGTGTATGAATACACTCATCATCACTGGTAGGAAGTCGCCACAATAATGATATAAGGAAATGTTTCCAAATTAATCAGGTGGCCAATGTAATTAGCTGTTTATTCATTGGGAGAGGAGGGATCAACCTGAGATAACCGAAAAAAGTCTGAATGGTGTAAGAAGATTAGGCAAGAAATATGCATGACTTGAAAAAATAATTTTCTTTTTCCACAATTAAAATCACTTTGAGACTGAATTAACTAATAAAAACTGAATCTATCAATTCACCTCTTCCAGAAAATTCGATTGTGAAAGGGCTGTAATGCAAATAGCTATCTTCTAATAGCTTGCGTCCTCACTCTATCGAATTTGAATCAAGGGTGTGTCAAAAAATCGGTTCAACAAAAAACACATGTAAAATTTGAACTCAGCACATTAACATAAATCTTCAAGAACTATTCTAAATAGAAAACACCGCATTAGGGGCTAATGGGAGATTAAAAATAATAGTTTAAAAAAAAATCTAATTTAGCATCTTAAAAGGTATCACAAAATTATCATACGTTGACCCTGAAAACTTTTAATAGCTCGAATGTAGTTAAATGCACCTTTGAAGTAAATGAGTTCTCCTCTGACTATATATAAGATTAATGGACCAAAAAGACGTCATCTCCAATTTTTTATCACAGTTCTGTAAACATTTGAAAGGTACAAAGGTACACTCAGACTTGACAATTTAAGAGGAAAGTGGATGAAGAATATCGCTTTTATCTAAACTAAACCCTGTCTACTAAAGTGGCGTGATGATAGTCGCGTATACAACCAATTATTAATGACTGAATTTAGTGGCACTCGTGCACAGTTTGTTGTAAAATGGTGATACATATGTACAAAGTCATTTCTTTCCACTACCCAATTTCCCTTCACACTTTTTCCGGGTTTAGGATTGGCAGGTTAAATTTTACTTTGTTGATTCTCTGTACCTTTATCGTAATTATTTAGTTGGAAGTTAGAATGATGAGGAGGATTTTTTTTTTGTTATTGAAAAAAATTAACAAATTTCACCTTTGAGATGAAGAATGTTGTACCTACTTAGAAAAATATTATGTTTTTGTAGGTGTTTTGTGCGAGTATAACTTATACCCTTATAGTGTATAAGTTATATAGATGATAAATGAGACATATCTGCTCAATATCTTATCCTTTTCCACATTTTAAATATTACTAAAATATTCTGCCAAATACCTTGCCGTGAAGAAGTATTCACACATAGAATGTAATCAACAGTTTTGTTCTGCCACATCATATACAAATGTATGGGAGGGCCAAATCCTATGCAAACACTGGCAATTTTGTCGCCAGTTTTATGAGTATATCTAGGGAAATTGGCACACGCACACAGATACATATCTGCATAAACATATAAAATTATATCATCATATTATATCGTTTCTTATTTCGTATGGTGATAAGAAATGACGCAACATGGTTGATACCAGGCTGTGACATCACCAAGATCTTTATGAGGTGATTTGTCACAGCCCCAACAATGTATCTTACTTGTATGTACGTACAGGTAAAAACATACAAATGTATATGGGTTAATTTGTTTAATGTCATAGAGATGAATAATAGCCAGCCTTTTGGTGGCAATTGTCATTGAGGAGTGCGAGCCCCTTTACCTCATACAAGTAGTCTCCACATCTTCCTCTATATTTTTCTTTTTTGTGTCATAAATAAAATGAAAATATTATCATTATCACTTGTATTTAATTTAACACATAGTATTATAATCACTTATCATCAATTATAATGAACACCTATGATACATATTGATTACTATTACCTATAATTATCGCTAAATTCTAATTCAGCACCTCAAAAAACACACCTGTTGATGTATAACGCAAAGAAATGTTAAAAATAAAAATGTTATCCACTTTTGAAGCCCCTGAGGTCGAAGATCAAAATGATTGTCAAATTCGAACTCTGTCTCTTAAAACACATTCCCATGGTGTATTACACAATAAATAATATGAAAAGTTCAAATTCGGCTTTCTTTTGAAGCTTCTGCCGGTCAAGGAAGGGGTCGAAAAAAAAAAAATTTGTCAAATAGGAACTATACCCCCTAAAAAACATATCGAATGATGTATGACACAATAAAATATGAAAACTCAAAATTTTGCCCCCCTTTAAAACCCCTGGGGTTGAGGAATTGGTCGAATGAAAAAACGAACGTCAATTTCGAAATCAGCGCCCCAAAAAATATACTCAATGATATTATATAATAAAATCAGAGAGGTCAAAATTTGCGTTTTTGTATAGCCTACCTTCAATTTTCATTTTCTTTTTCGTATTCTCGCTGATTATTCTTAAGCTTTTTTTTTCCTAGCAGTTACTCACGCACATTGTCGATATTGTTGATATCCAACCATTTTAAAATGTTTTAAAACGTACCTACCTCATTGCCGTGAAGTTAGACATTTTCGATGTCAAATGTAAAAACATTAAACCTCTGATATTCATCTTTCTTAGGTAGCTATTCAGTACCCATAATACTTATTTTTTTGACAATCCTACTTTTACTCTTACCTAACCTTCCATTTCAATTGGTTGTGTACGTTTGGGTTGTGAATGCATGTGTCATCGACCCATTAGTCTTTTCAAACATGTAGGTATCAACATGGAAACAAAACACTGAAATTCTACCAGTGGTGGAGCCGGATTTTCTTTATTTTTATGCGAGGAGGGGGGGGGGAGAATTTCCAACATTTTCGAACCTCAAGTAAATATTATTGTCACCAACCATTTCCTGCGCCGAAAACTGATAACTTTTTGGATTGATAAATAATTTATTAATTTGAAAATTAATATCCTCCCTTTCTTCTATTTTTTTCCTATTTCTTTGTTTATTTTCCCCCTTTTTTTTGCTAAGAGGTGATTAGCGTATGTATCAACCTCCGCTTCCCTCTCGAAGAACTGGAACTGAATTCTATTATTTTGTCATTTCAAGTCTTGGACAATCAAGAAGAAATGCGTAAAAAACATTTTTCGGAACTCATGTTAACCCATAAAATTACTCGAATTACTAAAACCTCAACTTATTGTTTAGCCCAATAACCCGGTCAATTGACTCATGATTACATAACTTAAGTTCAATTTAGTTGCATAATTACATACTAATTATAGTGTAAAATAATAATGTTGTTTTTGTAACAGGAAAAATAAAAAACGTCGAGAGTCTTCTAAAAATAAGATTTATGGAAATTGATAAGATACTAAATATTCAGTTCGCTTGAAAATTTAAACTCTTTCAAAGAAAGCGCAGAAAATCGGATAAAATTTTCCATTATATAATTTCTAAAATACTTACTCCTTAAAGATATATCCGTTACTTGTTTTTTTTTCACTTTTTTTTTTTCTCGAACTTATCAGAAAATTAAGATTTGCATTAAAGATAGTTCGCGAAAAGTCAATTATTTACTCGTACCGTCAATTATAATTTGGAAAATTGTTTCAAGTGTAATTGACTGACGTGATTTCGTGTTCTCTCAAGGAATATAAATTAAAAATATTAAGTCAGGTAGGTAGGTACCTGCCTATGTTTATGGCTTTATCAATAAATAATTATATTGTATAATCGAGTTAATTACATTTTTTTATTGATAATGGGGAATAAGTGACAGTAGAAGGAGAAGAAGACGAAGAAACACCTTTTTTATTACCATGCTTTTATTAAATTACCCTGTCTGTTGATCTGTTGATCTGTTCGGCTGTACGTCTGTTTGGATCAGATCTTGAAATCAATTTTTCACCCACTTCCCATAATTCAATCAATCTGAAACTCGGTATACTTTTATATTACAAGCCCTGCAGCACCGCTTCGCGCATTTTGACTTATACTAGCCTGGCAACACTGATCAGTTCGTTATTGGAATGGAAACAAAAAAAAATTTGTAGTTGGCGCATGGGCTTTGAATTTTGTCTGAATAATTTATTGCCCATTTTTGTATTAAAAAATCGGGTTGTACGTTTATTGTAATGATACTTAATGACAACACAAGTACGCGAAGTTTCAAATTGATTGAACCATGTGAAGTGGACTAAAATTTGAATAAAAGTTTATATGAAATAATATATATATATATATATCTACAGTGGAAACCACTTGTTGGGACACCGCATAAAAGAGACAATCGTTTAATAAGAACAAATCAAGAAAGTTTCAAAACAAATGATGTAAAACTATAGGAAATCAGACCCCTTATTGAGAACAATGCATTGGTTTATTGAGACAAAATAAGTCCATAGACAAGGAAAAATTGTCCTTGAACTGCTATTGAAAGTGATGATAATCATATTTCAGTTCATTAGCGATATAGTATATGTTAGTCTTTGTAATTATTTTTTCTTTCTTTCATAATTTTATGTTGTCTTGATCAGTTGAGCCTATTAGTTTTAGTTTAGGTTGTGAAAAAGTACCTCCTACCATCTTCTTCCAATCAAAACCCCCAGTTATCTTTTTTTTTATCATAAATATATGGAGGTATGTAAAGTAAGTACATAATTATGATTTTTCTAATGTGACTGCACCGGAAGTCCCGTACTAAAATTCACCATTAATTTTTTTTTTTCATTTGAACTTTTAACTTTAATCCGGATACCGCTTGTTAGAGACAAAAATGGAACCACCCAATATATCCCTACTAAGTGATTTATACTGAATATATTTCTCTGGTATAATAAGCATTAAATTAGAAGAATGAAAAAAAAAGAAGAAAGAAAAAAAAATCTGGAAAAAGAACTATAGGTTAATCAGACAAAATATGATAATATGGGGTTGTAATAATTAAGGAAAAGAAAACAGGTAGTCATCAGTTATATTTCTGTTGCATATCAACCAGAATAGAAGTTTTTAACAATGTGATTTAAAATAACTGGATACAGGGATTAAAAGCAGTAAAATTAAATTTTTTTTTTTTAAAACTACACTTTGATTTAAAATACATTTAAAAATTGAAAATAATTTTCGATATTTCCATGCTGCTGCAATTTGAAATGAAAAATTTGTGAATGATCGAAATAAAAGTATGGGACGCTCAAAAAAATGGCTGGCGGGTAGGTTATAATGTCTTTAAAATCTTTACAATTTGGCTAAGTTCTCTAGCGTAATCGGCTAATAGGAACTACTAAAGTCATTGGTTCCATGAGAATTATATACGTGTATGAGTATATATATAACTATATACAAAATTTTCACGTGTTATGCCGGTTGTATTTCTGCTACCTACGTTCATTATTTATTTTTTCATCAAAACGAATAAGAAAATACACTTTTTTGTATTGAATGAAAAGGTTTTCAAGAATATGCAATAGAATTGGTATACTTAGTAGTTTCTTGCAAAAATATATACTGTACCGGTATAGTGAAAGTTCACCTGCAGATAATGAAATTTTGAAATAGGTAGGTAGCTAACAAAAATTGATATATATATGCAAGTATTTTCATCGTACGTACTACGTACCTATCATAATGTATTAAGAAATAAATACACGATAAGAACACTCGAGAAATGGCGACTGTAAATTGAATTGTCGAGAGTGGTTTTATTTATAGAATCAGATTAAATTTTTTGTTGAAAAAGATGGAGAGATTATCGAGGAAAAAAAATAATAAGTAGGTATATTAAGATAAAGGTGATAAAAAAAAACTGAGATTCATTTATCACATTATCTGCAGTAAGTACAAAATATGTATAACCTTAAGAATGGATAGAAAAAAAAAAAGTAAGGTGTAGGCTGTAAGTATGCAAACAGCTTTTTAATGAAGGTCATCTCAAATACTTGAGAAATTAAGCAACTGGGTGAGATGCCTAACTCTGAATATACATATACAATACGCTATAGGTATCTACTTCTTTTTTTATGTAAATAATGAAGAAATTGCTGAGGTTTTCCGTTTGCTGTAATTATTTATGAAACATTCATATAGAAAGGTTAGCCAAAAAATTGTTATGCGCCATTAGTCTGCGAAGGAAGTAAGTTAATCGGTGGAGACGGGGAGTAGGTATTGATGTTATCCTATAATTTGCCTGGATTAATCAGTAGCCTATAACATAAATATAATATGATATATATATATACAGGTACTCTTCGTGTGGTGCTAAAGCAAGAAAAGATATAAGAGAATAGGGTGATTAAAGTTTATCTATTACTGACGAACTTCCTATCTCCTCCTCCATACTAGAAAACGGCCACATATATGGAATTATAAGATCATTTTAAATTCATTACATTTTCTGTTTTCATCATCAAGAGCTTGAATAAGGAAACCAAGTTAAAAGTTATGGGTACTTAACTTACACAGAATTGAAGAAATTGTTAGATCTGTCTTATTAAAGCGAGTGTTTTAGAGACTGAGGAAATACCAAATTGGTAAGTAGTTGTAAATTAATCGAAAATTGTCGTATGGTTCGAAATGATTTTCTTAGCAATAAACTACCTATGTTACACTTGAGAACAACAATAGTAGGATCTAAAAATAAGTTAGCTTAATATTTACAGTTTATTGTTATTCACATTTCATCGAATATTACTTACTCTGTCCATGTAAGTAGGTATACATCGCATACTTGAATATTTGGTATGCAACCGAAATAATTTTCCCATTTTCATCAACTTCTAAATATCTACAGATCAACACTATCTTACACGAAGTACAATACAAATTGGCAACGAAGAAGCTTTGGCATGGCCAGCAAGATGCCCTGATCTCAGTTCGCTGGATAATTTGCCATGAGGCCACATTTTCTCAACTATTTACAAACATGGACCATTCCTGAGTGAGAAGGCCCTCTACACAGCAATAGAGGATTTCTGATCCAACAATGTACGCATTCAAGTGGCAGCACACATTCAAGCTGTATTTTATGATCGCTTAGGGTACTGTGTCATAGGAAATGGTGATTTCTTTGAACACGTTCTCTAATACGGTACCCACACTCTTGTTTTGTAATTATAGTACAATTTTGTTTCATCAGTTGTGTACTTTGTTGTTCTATTTACGCATGTTACTGTTTCTGCTGTGGTGTGAGTTAAAATGCATTTGTGTGAGATCTATCCTTGCTTAGTCAGAATTACACGAACCAAATGAGAACTTTGTATGGTGCCAGTGAAACTGAATTACCCTCTATACATACCTAGTAACTATTATTTTCAATAGGTAACATTTAGTCGCGTAGAAAAAAGGGGAGGAGGATTTGAATATTTGGAATTATGTTTAAATACCATCTTTAGAGAAAAAAAAACTCTTTCGCAGCAAGCTTCGCTAAAAAAAGTAGATTTTCGAGAAAAAGAATTATGAATTTAGATGGTCACATTAAGAATACATAACGAAGAGTTTACAATAGTGTTTACAGGGAGAACACATAATAAGAAGTGAATTCACAACAAGAACCAATGTAATGGTATACATCATACACAAATATGGAACGACTGTGTAGCAAATTGATATTCTCAGACAATCGATATTTCTAATAATCCGAATCTACCAAACTGATATTGATGAATTTTTGGTGCATTTTTCGTGAACCTAGGAAAGTTCTAGGCTTGATTTTATGATTTTATCACTTTGGAAAACTTACCTATAAAGGAAAATCGATGAAAGCAGGATTAATAGCGCTACCTATTGAGAAGTCCGAGATCTGGACCTTCAAATAAAAATTATTTTTTGACAAATTCTGACAAAATAATGACGTTACAATTTAAGACAATTTTTGAGAGACAAAATTCGAATTCGGACATTATATTATCCGAATTCGAACTCGTATTCAGATGAAGACGTGAAGACAGAAATAAAATCTGATTCTCTTTCAGGCAGTTATAATGCATTTTATTTCAGTAACGACTCTTCCAAATTCAGACAATTTCAGACAATAATTTGGTTTGATCCGACAGACTGGCGCCATGAGATATATATTAGATGAAGACGAATTGAATAGAAGTAAAAACCCATCGACAGACATGAATGCAGCCAACCTTTTTGCTTTATCTCCGGTCTTTCCACGCTTTGCTTGGGGTTTGCAGTCATTTAATATATTTTATTATATTTTGTTTTATCAGTCATCCACGTGCGCTTTTTGCCTATTATATGTCGACGTATATATATATATTTTACTATCTGTAATTTTATTGGCTGTAGACATTTGGTAATTCCTCTCGCTTTTTATTATCGACATCGCATGTTTGAAGGCAATTAAGCAGACAATAAGTGGGTAAATTTCCTTAACAAGAAGAACTGATTTGTAAAGACGAATTCTAATTTTTAAATCACTCTCTTCTTTGCACTGGCGACACCCGGTACTGGGTTCATCTTTGCAAATGAGTCCTTCTTGTGTAGGCGGATAGCAGCAGGTCCAAGTCACAAGTCGTACGTTTAAGTCCTCACGTTAGGCAATTTAATATGTGTACCATCTTCGGATGTAGAAATGATTCAATCTGATCTACCTTGAAGACAACTAGGATGGTAGTTGGTATTCCAGATAGGTTCAGTAGAAGACAAAGGTAAACTAGGAATGTTCTTTCGTCATGAAGGATTAGTAGTGACAACACACAAGTCATTTCTAGTTTCGCCAGTTGTACATCGCACTTCAAGGCGATCTTTTGAAAACACCTGCGAGGTGAAGTATCAGTCGACAATACAATCAGATGGAGTTCCTGGCATCTGTTAGGAGGGAAATTTGGTGTGTTGAAGACAACTTTAAGACAAGCTTGGTTCAAGATGACTGCTTTGCTCTGTCCTTTAAAGGCCGCGTCGAGCCTTCTTTTTGCACATAGTGGATTTGACTCCATCTATGTTAGTAATTTTCTCACCTCACTCTCACTTTCAACCAAAAGCTCCGAGACCTAAAGTTTCATATTAGGAGTCTTTTACATAACACAACAATCACTTATGAAGACACACAATTAGGTGAAGACACAACAGCTTTCTGATGGTTTCCCCTATTTGTTGTCTGCAATAGCTTTTTTTTTAACTTTTTATTTTTCTGCTACACACTTTGCTTTGTTCCGCTTTGTTGACACTATAGTTCTTTTGTAATTATAGTCTTTGACAAAATAATTCTTCTGTTCGTTTTTGTAGGTTTCGAACCTTATATGGATCGAAACTTTGTTAGGCTCTTCTATCCGCACAACTTAGCTTATTGCTGATTCATCATATTAATTTGCTGAGGTATGAAGACAAATGTAAGCTGCATTTTGCCGTGTCCGAAGAAGTTTAATTCAAGTCAAGAGGAATTCAGCCGTAGGACATAGTCAAAGTCAAAAAAATAAAATGTCTTGAAAACACAATTCAAGACCCCTCGATTCAGTGTTTCGGCTGCATGATGCCCTAACTTCAGGACATTGTGATATCATTAGCATTTAAACACCACTATACATTAAAGGTTGACTTTATGACACGTGATAGGAATCGATTTCGTATGGTTCACAAAATATGGCGACTGTGGCAGGAATCGATTTCGGACGCCTCACAATATATAAAGTGAATAGAGGATAAACATTATGCTAACTTATTAGAGCTTCATTTAGAGGTCTTTTTCTGATTCATATAAAAAAAAGTGTTGAGTATAGTCCAACTCACTCCACTTTGCTTTTTTGGTCTGTCCTCCATAGTTTTAATATTATAATGTTTTAATTCTATTTGCGCTTAGTGTTTAGGCAACACTAGTTTTACCATCTTTGATGTAACGATCAATTTTATACCCCGTGTTTTGAGAGATGGCTCAGATATTCTATGGTGTATGACTATGAATCATTTATATATGTTCCTTTTTGCCTTGTTTCTATTATACGCTGATCTGCCATGAGACACGTTTGTCTATTTATTTCATTTTTACAAGAAAAGATCCTGAAAACCTGTATAAAAATAAATCTGTGAAAAATGCGATCAATATATTGATTTTGGCACAAAATACATTAAAAAATTAATTTTTTTAATGAACTGGCACGCTACAAATTTTACAGACGAATTTGTAAATCAAGTATTACAAAAAAGGAAATTATGTTATGATGTTATGGCTGCGTTATAAAAACTTTTGCAATGAAGTCTGTTATTCATAATATCAGATGAGGTATGGGGCCATGGGGTCTGTTATAATCTTAGAGACAAATTATACAGGATGTTGGTGGAGTGGATGTTAAAACTACTGGTGATGATGGAGTAGGTCAAGTACAAACCTAAAAGAGTAATTGCATACCCGGCAGAGGATTTCAGTAAAGTTAAAAATTGGCAGAACAATGAGAATTTTTCAGAAAAATTGATATTTTCTGTCCTTTCCACTAAAATAACTCAAAAACTAATGGAAATAAACAAAAATTAATTATCTGTGAGTTTATATGCGTTAATGGTACGTTATGATTGTACGAAATTTATTAGCTGCTGACAAAATATTAGACAATGTGAAATTTAAATGCACTATTTCTTTAAATGAAAAATCAATTATGATGATAAGTATATAAATAATCATATAATTTCAAATAAAACCAAAGAAATACAATAAAGTTACGAAATAAAAAAAAGAAAACATGAAAATGTGGTTAATTGTTGTAAGAAGAAAAGTTCATGAAAATTAGGAAAAAAACGAGAAAAGAAGTTTTACCGGACGTACCAACCAGTCGATCGCATCAAAACTGGTAGCATGCTACAATAAATTATAATGAATGTTTGTTTCAAATTTCGCACATATGGTTTCAAAATTTCGCATTTTATGAGTAATATAAAAACAAAAATAGCTGAACCGGAAGTACCGTCCAGCTGATCCGCGCCAAAGTTCGTAGCGCCCTACAATAAATTAAAATAAATATTTATATTCCAAATTTCGTTGCTATTGGTGAAAAATTGAGTATTTTATAGTTAAATTAAAAACAAAAATTACGGTACCGGAAGTACCGTCCGGCCAATCCGCACCAAAATCAGTAGGTCTAGTTCTTCGCTTAGTAAAAATGTTCGTACCAAATTTTGTGTTTATCGGACAAAAATTGCCACCTGTACCGTGGGAACACGAAATTTACTTATATATATGTAGGTATCTATCTATCTATCTATCTATCTATCTATCTATCTATCTATATATATATATATATATATATATATATATATGAATTTGAATTATTGGAGCCAAAATTTTACTGAGGTCATGAAACGAAAAACGTACCTAAACCAAACCATGAGGGCTAATACTGCACCAAGCGTAATAAGTAGAGTTTTTGAAGAACACCTACTTAAAAACTCTTATCTCCTTCCCTCAGTGATGACTATAAACTGAAAATTCGCAAATTTAGATACTGAAAACCTTCGCCAGAATCTTGATTTCATTACCCTCTGTAAAACTGCTTCTGGCTTACATAGGCGAATCTCGGTTTCATTCCGCTGCTAAGAATACTTAGGTATTAATTTTGTTTCTCCATCCAATATTTGGGTGAAACTTGGCACCTAACAATAATGAGTAATGAGCATTAAATTCAGATGTCCATAGGTATGCAATAAAAGTGGGGAATGATTTTAAGTTTAGAGATGGGCTAGAAAAAAAAAGAGTAGATAAAGGGCTGTCGAATTTCATGCAGGAATACAGAAGTGAAGTAATGGCAATGACCTGAACGAGAGTCAGAAGTATTGAATTTTTTGCTATTGTAAGAACTTCTAGAAACTGCAATTCAAATGAAGCTCCTGGGAGCTGGATAATAAAAGAAAATATACGATGAGTTAGCACTTCTTTCAGGCCTTCTTGACCACATCACTAGTGTAAGTATAGCAGTTTCATTCATTTTTATAGGTTATCGTCGCGTGAACAAATCATGTAAGGGTAGGGTAGGTCAACAAAAGTCACATGGTGTAGAATATTTAGGTTTGTTCTTTGATTTGCTTCATAGGAAGAAAATTAATAAGTAGATTTTCTAAAGAAAACCTAATTAAAAACGTAATTGGTAGACTATCATAACATGAGTAGGTACTTTTCATATTAAACAATTTTTGAGTAGGTGTCTCTAGAAAATCTACTTATTAAACTTGGTGCGGTATTAGCCCATTTTGGTGCTGATCAACCAGTTCGTACTGCTGGTAAAACTTGGTGTTTTCTCTTTTTTTTTTTCTAATTTGCATGAACTTTTCTTTTTACAACAATTAATCACATATGTTCATGTTTTTTTTGTTTTTTTTTTATTTCGTAACTTTATTATATTTCTTTGGTTTTATGTGAATTATATGATTATTTTCGATACTTGATCATCATAATTGATTTTTCATTTAAAAAAATAAGGCATTTAAATTTCACATTGTCCAATATTTTGTCAGCAGCTAACAGATTTTATACAATCATAACATATACCATTAACGCATATGAACTCAAAGACGATTAATGTGCCTATCAAAATTTATAATTCTATTTTCTCGAAACCTACTTTTTTTTACCGAGGCTTGCTGCGCTAAAGTTTTTATTCTTATTTTGATTAACAGTCGAATAAAAAACTGACAAAGGTTTAATATTTCGGTACAGATTTAAAATTTAAGGTGAAACTAAGTTTTCCTATTAAACATACATCATTGCTCGCTATTTATTTGGATCTTCTACGGTGACTACTATTAGAATTCATTTAGGCTTTCATGCTCTTCCTTGCAGTGCAAGAAATGAATACTCATCAGCAGTCTAAAATAACCAATTAACAGGAGACATATTCTTTCAAACGAAAAAATCCAGGTATCGTCAAATCCCAGGAGAAAAAATCTGATAGTTTGATAAGAACTTTTTTTTTTCGCCATAAACAGACCCTCATCGCTACATATAACTGCGCACAAAAATTTACTGCTGCTTCAATGAAATTAAAATTATAAATTTTTTGTCGTCGTTAATGGGAAAAATTTATTACGCCTTCTTTAAATTACAGGATTTTATATTTTCATATCCTTACCAAATTACCAACACATATAAGTATGTGGAGCCAGTTTACACTTTTTTGCGCCAACATTTAGAAATAATTTCTACAAATTAATGGCTGTTTTCACTAGCTTGAAATTTTCATTTTGCATGACTAAGTGGAAGAGAAGTAGCAATTTAAATTATGTCTCAATGGCAGAGAAACAACGACGGTTCCAGCCCGGCGCTAGGGGAACAGTTGCACTACCTCCAAAAAAATCAGAATGCAAAAAATTAAATTTACAATATTAAAACATATAAACAAAAAATAAAAAATTTCAGATATTTTTTTAAAATTGATGGTATTTATTTTTATTTTTGTTGCGATTTTCCTAATGAATTTCCTAATGAATTTACAAGTTGTCGCTTATATACAGCCTCAGAACTCCCAAAGTGCGTATATTCGGAAATTTTTTCAAAATTTTACTTTCGACCCCCTTCCCTAAAAAAAGACATTTGCTTTTCTTAATTTTAAATACTAGAACTGCCATTGTAGAGAAAATTTTTCGATTTATGAGGGGGATGAAATCAAATTAAAAAGTATATTCGAAATTGTAGCCAATGTTTTTTTAAATTTTGATTTCCTTTTATGGTTCCGATTTTCAATTTTTACGAGAACTTAATTGCGCATTAATTAACTATGTTTTCGCATCATCATTATAATAAAAGTCAGATTTTTAAGTCAGGAGTACCTAAATTCTGAGAAATTCGCTGGTAATTTGAACTTTAACTGAAAATATGCATATTTATATTTTCGTAAATTTTCGACCAACCAGGCTGGGAATAGGTTTACTTAACAGTTCTTTTCTAAAGTATATGTATAAAGTATGTGTGGGGACATTACTCGTATGAGGTTTTAGGGGCTCGCACCCCTCCACGACAGTCGCCGCCCAAAGGCTGGCAATAATCGTCTCTATGACGTTAAACCAATTCACACGAATGCGTTTGTATGTTCGTACCTGTACGTACATACAGGTAAGATACATCGTACGAGTCGAGATCAATTACCTGATAACGATCTCGGTAATGTCACGACTCGGTACCAAACGCACTACGTCGTTTCTTATCATATCAACGGAGACAAGAAACGACGCAACGCATGACATAATTACGTATACATACGTATGCATGTGTGTCCGTGTGCGTGTGCCAAATTCGGTATATAAACTCTCAGAACCAGCTCAAAAATCGCCAGTGTTCGCCGAGGATTTGGCTCTCCCATACTTAATCGTATGAAGTGGCAGAACACGCAAATACTGTTGAAGACCTTCTAGTGTGAATATCTCTCACAACAAGGTATTCCACAGTATGCAACGCTCTATATTTTCCTCGTTGTGTCTTTCATCAAGTATTCTTGAATTGGATAAATCTCACAAAAATGGTCTGATAAAACTGAAACGCTGTTTTTCTCAAAAGTGTGTTTTTTCAGTCCACAATAAATATTTTAAATTGATCTTGATACATCAATTTTACATTTGGTTGATAGATATGTTAATTATTATTGTAGGCCTAATTTACATATACTTTGTATTTACTTAAACGCGGTGTACATGAATAGAAATTGATCCATACGATGGAAGGGGCCTTTTTGCTGGACACTGCGACATAATTAATAGCATTTTAATTCAAACTACGTAAGAGGTTTTTAATTAATTTATTTTTTTTATTTTTTTTTATTTTTTTAGTTGAAGATTTCTAAAATAATTTTAATTTTTTTCCTCACAAATATTTACACCTACCGCTACGGAAAACTTGTAACTACCACGGAATGGAAAAAAGAGAAAATTCTCGAACGTTGATAATCACCTGTGTCCCAAAATTTATAATCAAGTATAGGTGCCTGGGTTTCGGTATTGTGAGATAGGCAACTACACCGTACAAAATTTATGGAAATGTGTTAATTCGACAAGGTCATTTCAACCACGCACATATTTATAGACTATCTTCAAAAATCTTACGCAGTTTTTTATAACCCTTAATGTATACGTGCAATTACTTTTCATTTCCAAGTAATTCTAATTTTCTTTTTTTTTTTAGCAGTCATCCCCCCGAAAAATCACTGTAGAATTTGTAAATTAGTAGAATATATATAGCTAGCCCAGTTACCTACGTGTAATTAAGCTTTTATTTAGACAGCCATCGTGGCGGATGCAGAACTTTTAAAAGATCAAATTTTCATCTTAATTTTTTGTTTCTCTAATTATATTTACCCATATCCACCCAGCCGAACGGTAATTCACTTCAATAGTACAAACAGTTGACAGGTCAACTGCTGAATTTGTTTTCTCCCCACAACCAGAGGAGTTACGGCCCGGTGAGTGATTTCCTTTTGGCACGGCCGGAGAAAGAAAAAATGGGCTCTAAGGTCAAACTAAACATTCGAGCAAATAATAGATTTTTCATTTTTTTTTTTTTTTTGGTGTAAGCATTTAGAAAAAATCGGGGTCTTGGGAAACTTCCCCGTTTTTCTAGCCACTCTGTCCGACCTTGCCTCGCGGACCAGCAACGGAAAGCAGTCGAGTATTTTTCCACAAATTTAATGATCAGACATCCCAATATTACGTCGAAAATACCTGAGAATCTAATGTGGCGGAATCAACGACACGGTCTTTTTTAAACCAGATAAACGATGTAATGAAAAAAATACCAGAAAAAATTATATTTTAAAACAAATTTTAAAAAACCCAAACATTTCCTCGGGTTAATAAGACCAGGTTAGTCTAACGTTCTCCGATTCCTTTTTGGTAGCGGGTTTGTTATTTTCAGTAGGCCTATCTAACGATTCGAATATTTGAAATCCCACTCTTCGTCATTCTAAAATTTATGCAAAACTTTTTTTTTTTTTTTTTTTTTTTTTTTTAAAGGAAGACGTTTAAAATTCTGTGTACCTATTTTAAATATCTATGTAAGTAAGATTTTCGATGTTATACATTTTAATCGGCAGAAATTAAAAATTTTGGCAACAATGCGTGGTTCGAAGGTTACACACATTAACGAAATATTGTAATGTCACGCAACAAACACGCAGAATTCAGGTTTTCAGTATTGTTTCTTTGTGAGAATATTAACAGACCAACATCATACGGTTTTTTATTTCATTACGAACCGGTAATTAGTGATAAGACATGCCTCGTTTAAAATAAATGAAAAATCATTTTCAAAATAAAGCAGAAGTTCTACATGCAGAAAAGAGGATCAATTAGGTACAGGTATTCCTGTGTAATTTGAAAATACCAGCACATATGTATTTGTGGGCTTACTTTACATGTTTAAAATTCAGATATTCCTGAGACAAGACGAGTAATGGGAATTAATGGATCCTGTTGCAGATGGAGGGAAAAGGGATGATAAAGAGTAGCTCCCATTATATCCTCGGCTCAACCAATGTTCCATCTTTAACGACCTTCGAACCAAAAAGTGCGTCATCCGTGAAAAACAAACTAAAATGTTGGCTGTAGGACATAGGTATACTAAAATGGTGAAAATTACCCAAAAAACATTTCCTTTGCGGTGGCTTTGGTAGAAATAAAATACTTTCACTAAACAAAAATTTGTAATTTTTTTCTTCCCCAATTAAAAAAAAAAAAAATGGTTCTCACCCAGGGCTTCATCTCTACGTAACCATTTGATTTGAGACTTATAATCCTCTTAAGAAAAGACCCCAGTGAGAAAAAGAGAGCCATAGAGAAAAATCGTTTTCTTCTTTGTCTCTTTTCTCTTTTTGTTTTTCAGTTTACAAATAATAAAGAAGTGAGAGATGTATTTGGAGGAAAATCTAAAAATTTTTAAATATGTATTGACTAAATACAACTCATCGTGACCAACAGCAGTAAGAGATAGTAAAGTAGAAAATAATAATATAATAGAAGAACATTCACAACAAAAACTAGAAGTAAACAGCAGTGTAGCCAACCAATACTCTAACAGCATGAAATCTCCAACAGTATGACAAATTATTTGAAGTTAGTGTATTTTTGCAATGTTTATTCCATCCTAACCTTAAGTCGTATATGTTCGACTAATGTAGGCTCACTGTAAAAAAAAAAAAGAAAAAAAAGCGATTAAGTGCCTATTAACAAGTGGACTGAATCATTTAATGTGGTACACATTCCTATTTTTGCAGGCTGGCAACACTGTATAATTTATTGCTTCATGGAAAAAAATTGTAAGGCTATGTTCCTCTTCTACCTTAGGGCTTGGCCCCAGTCGACAGACTGTGAACTTGGTCCATCACCAAGTTCATACACTTTAATCTACGGATGTTAAAATATAAATGCACGTTTGTGGCATATTGGCTAACCTATAAATTCATTCTCCGTTCAGCCTAAATGCTATGAATATAGCCTAGCATAGACACATGTACATAAAATATGTGTACAGTGGTTAAACACTAGGCTAAGCAATGAAGACACGCCTATTTTTCCGATACTTGTGGACAATATGTGTGTGCAGCCTAACATATACCTTGGCAATGCCTATCATTAGTCGTTGGTTTCAGATCTTATCAAAATGGTAGACAAAAAGAAACACGCAAATTCATATTTAATACCTGTGAGTATCGAGGTTTACCTACCCACACAAATAATTTGTTTTTTGTAAGTGTGTGTATGTCAAATGCAAATACACACATTAACAAATTTTTCTTACTTCTCTTTTTCCTTCAATTCTTGCGTCAAAGTTTGCACAAAAACTCACACCATAATTCGAGTTGACTGCTAACTGCCTTCACCTTTCAGTTTTTACCCCCCCCCCATAGTGAAAATAGAAATAGGGATTTTAGTCAGGTGTTTTAATGATAAAATCTCCATTAGATGTATTATTCTAAAGTGAACATATGATCGGAACAGGGATAGAATTTTACTCAGTTATTTCAGTCACCTATAATAATATATAAATATTACAAACACTTGCGAAAGAACGAAAAAAAAAAAGGTTACTTCTTGAAAAAGCAGATGGCCCATTATTTATTTGAAATTCTTTCAATTTGTTTTAATGGGCTTTGGCTAGTTAGCCATTTTTCCCAGTATCTGGAGGATAGAATTTGATGTTGAAGTGTGATGGGAATATGATGGCCAGTACTGTACCAGTCCCATACTGCAGCGCTGATGAAACCAAACCAAACATGCTGCAATTTTGAGTAAGAAATATGATGGTGGCTGGTGTAGTTGGCATAATTCTTGTTACTTAAAATTAATGGGTTAGAGTCCAAAAGACTAATAAAAAGAATGTGTTGCCTCTGACTGAACCAGAGAACAATTGTAAGTAGTGTCTTACAACCACCTACAAATACTTTAACAGCACACAAACCTGGTGCGCTGTTGCCAAACTGCTTGCATGCCATCCACTGCGCAGTAGCTTGTAACATGAGGCTCCAAAAACCAGTGCCAAGCACCTGACCGCTACGCCTTGCAAACCTCTTGAGGAAATTTTGTGCATAGTTATTTAATATTTGGGAATTCGCATTTGCATGAATATAATTCGAAACCACCCAAATATCATTGCTTAATTTACAAATGAACATTCGTTTATTTTGTCAATTTTCTTTTAAAATAATAACTTCTTACCACTGGAATCTACTAATTTCATTTCCTTGGACGCAAGAAGTTGATGCAAACATGTGTATAAGGCCTATATTCTGCATGGATTAACCAACGTCATGAGGTAAATATCACATTTTGAAAATATTAATTTTGAAAACGTAGGTAATTGCAGGTATTTATTAATTTTTTTACTAAATACCTGCGTATAATTTAATCGCAGAATATTTAATCTGATAAGATGGAAGGTTGTTGATTCTCACATCAGATCGTCACGTATTCGTTACAGAAACAAGTTACTGACAGATCATAGTTGCAGTTACAAAACGACCGAATGAATATAGGCCAGAAAGGTTACACAGCCTATATGAACAAGTTATGGTATTCAGATTTTTCATAGAATGATATGTATTGAGATTGGTAGGAGAAAAATATTTTAATTCGGTGACATGATGAAAATTTCATGATTTACTGAATAGCAAATGAAGGTCACAAAACTTGGTATCTTGCAAGTTGTAGCATGTATATAGGCACACAGAAGCATAGAAGTTTTTTTTTTTAATTATGAGTTTAATACGAGCAACGAAAATCAGCTCTAATTTCACAACGATGATATTTTTACCTGATGAATCTATTCCCCATAAGTCAACGCCTAAGTTCTTTAGAAGAAAAAAAATTGAAAAGTTTTATGTACCTATTTTGAAATGCCAAAATTCTCGTCACCAAAAGTAGGCTGCTACGTAAAATGGAAAATAACGAATGACTATATCAAAAGGACTTTTTACGCAAATATATTCTGTGAGGTAAGCCAAAATAAAAATGTTGTTGGTAATATTACATAAGAAGCTCAGTCCAACAAAAAAATAAAAATAAAAGGCCAAACTAAATTTTTCCCAATACAGCGATGAACAAACCCTTAGCATTTTCTGTGTGCGCTCTTCCCAGAATATTGTAAAAAAGTTTCTCCTTTGTCAAAGACAATGAATATTTGCGTGACCGTATGGCGTCAGCGAAGAAATGTCAAAGATTGGTGTAAAAATAAAAATTCAGGTAAACAACCTCATTACGGTCAACCAATGGATGACGGCCATTTTTGAATTGAAATAAATCTTTATAAGTACAAAAAAAAAACACACGCACACAAATAAATGGGTTTTCAATAATCTTCATAAATTAGGCCTAATTAGTGTTATAATTACATTGAAACACTTTTTTTCATTTGTAGTTATACAAATTGAGAAACAAAATTTGGTTCTAAAATTGGTAAATGTAGTTACTGAAGAATCTAATGTATCTTCGAAAGATTTTTTGGAGTAACAAATATAAAGAAAATGTTTTTGAAATTAAACTTCCTTGCGCTGGGTAGTAAACTAAAAATAGTTATGCAATGAAGCCCATGAAATGAAATAAACGAAATGGTAATGAAACGAAGCACCTGAAATGAAATTCACAGCACACTATTTTCATCCATTCAAGTTATTAGGCTTTTACTGCAAAAGTAATTTTCATTTCAAATTGACAAAATACGCAAATAATTATATATGTATTTTTTCACGAGAAATGCAATGACTCTATTCACAGCGCTCTATTTTCATCGGTTCAAAAGTTATTATTGAAGTGAAACTTCCTGGCATTGGGTAGTAAAATAAAAAATGGTCATGCAATGAAGTTTGTGAAACGAAATAAACAAAACTGTAATGTAAAGAAGCACGTGAAACAAAAAAAACGTTACTGCTGACCCTCTTTATAAAAGCTAGGCCCATTCAACTCTATTTGATTCATTTCCCTCTTTGCCTTTTTTATACATTTTTATTCATTGGTTTTGTATCGGTGGAGTGAAAATTGTGTGATTTAATTTTGATGTTAAAGTGTTCACCAATTGGTGAAAACAATTTTTTAAATTTATATGACTTTTTCTGCATTTCAATATTTATACAAAACAAAAAACGAAAAATCAGCTGCCAACAAAATATTCATTCTTCAAAATACAAATTTCAGCGTAACAAGTTTAATTTTCATAGCGTGTCCCCAGTACACACGCTTTTTTTTTTTTTAATCAATTTTTTCATTTATGCCTTCGGTAGAAAAGTTGCATTTTATTTTATTTTTTTGCTTTCCACCAAACTTATGGCTAATAAAGTATTTCGATCAAAAAGCATGACTAAAAATCACATTCAACCAATTGTTTACGTTTTATTTCTATTTTCCTCTTTCTTTTTTTTCTCCTTTTTTTTTTTTTCTGAAAGATTGTAAGAGTAGAAATTTCTCGAATATCCTACTCTATTTGAATCCGCTATTGATAAAACAAAAGTCTGAAAATCAACGTGCTATACTTCGAGAGTAATGAAACTGTTAAGCTACATCACATCAGTCTACTATTTTTTGTTACATTACCAGAGAAAAAAATTAATCAAGTAGAAAATTCATATGATATGGCTGTGATTTTGTAATTTGGTTGGTTCGATATGGTGATAAAGTGCTGCACTTTAGCTCTATTGACTCAGCCGAGTACTTTGGCATTTAGTTTACCTGTAGATTCGAAGTTAGATTGAAAAGAGCACATTCTCATTTAGAAACTTGAAGTCAAGAAACGAATACGAAAATCTGTTGGACGAATACTCTTCAATCTGTGGAAGACCTAAATATCATCGAGAGCTATGAAAACGTGCCCCTGTGAACGATAGTTGGAGCATATCGATATGAAAGGAACCAAGATATTTGTCATCACTAGGGCCTGCAAAAATGAGCGCTTAAAATTTTAAAATATGAATTTATCAGTCAGAAAATATGCGATTATAATTATGCGTTTATGATTTGGTGATCTTATTTTTGTCGATTTCAATTTTATTTGTTGCAAAAACTGACTTTTTTTCACTCTCTCCCCATTTCCTCAGATTTCTTAAAGACACTCACAATCAGAAGACTAACATTTTGAATAAGTGAAACGATTGTCTATTTTGATTAAAAATGTATCTACTGAAAAAAAAAAAAAAAAAAAAAATTATTTTATGACAAAAATATTCATTTTTGACAAAATATTCAAAAATTATTGCATTTATGAACGAATGTGCAAAAATATACATTTATGGTAAAAATGTGTGCAAAAATATTCATTTTTGGAAAAACGTGTGCAAAAATAGTTATTGCACAAATGGACAAATATACGAAAATAGTATTTATTGCAAAATCTTTGAAAGTATTCACATTGAAATTGGGCTCTAAGAACTCAGAACAACAAAAACCAAAAAAACGTGAAGGTCAAATATCAGTTCCAATGCTCAGAAAAAGTTATTGAAGTATTTACATAATATATTATTAGTTAGATATTACTTTTCTTAGTAATGACCTTAAAAAAGGAACTGCTAAGAAAGAAATACGCAGGTTCTTCTTAAAAACCAGTCTTAGGAATTATTCTAATTTCACCACAAGTGAGCTTCAAAGAATTGATGGAGAAACAAGACACGTCTCAAAAAACTATAGAATGAGAAATTAATTGATAGAAATTTTAAAAATAATTTGCGGTTAACGTAGACTTACGTTAATTTGGCACCGCCAATGGTAGGTTGCCAACCACTACTTACTCCGTAGTTAGATTAACTTGTAAATACTAGATTATAAGTATTTCGAGTAGGTAGATAACAATAATACTCTTTAAAAAAAACAATAAAATTTTGAGGTTTTAGTTTCGTACGAATTTAGTAGCAGAAATTAGTTTTATTTTAAATTTTAGGTCAGTAATTTCGGATTCGATCTCGGTGAAAATATAAAGGCACCACCTCTGGACTATCCGCTTTCAAGTAAATCTTGAATCATCAAAAAGAGTTCAGCTGTTGCAGAGTAATCAGAGTACATACATTAAAAAAATATACACACAATATTATACGAACCTGCTGTTATCTCAGAGGCGGGGTTTCAAATCCCTAATTGCCCATTTTTTTAAAAAGTTTTTAAATTTTTGTGTTTAAATAATTTCAAGCACATAAGGGTGGCAACGGACCTAAATATATTATAAAAATAAACATTTTAAAAATTTGTTT
Organism: Ericerus pela; assembly: GCA_011428145.1. NCBI lineage: Eukaryota > Metazoa > Arthropoda > Insecta > Hemiptera > Coccidae > Ericerus > Ericerus pela. The sequence continues at coordinate 1,450,288 of WOFM01000066.1, read as the reverse complement.
AAAATTCAAACTTATTATATTAAATCGGTTAAAAAGTGTTAACATTCCCACTTTTTGCAATATCGAACACACAGCCATAATTAATGGAATTTTAACTAGTGGATTAATTATTCATACAGAACATTGATATCCTCATTCCCCTCAAGTGGCGTTGGGGAACGGGGTGAGTAATTTATTTAAATACAATTTCGACTCGGAAAATAGGTAGCGATGAAAGAAACGCTATAGTTGAATTTTTATTTTAAGAAATTTATTTATTTGCACAAAAATACAGAGGCAACTTTTGAATTTGTTTTTTCGTTTTCCTAATAAAAACGGGAACTTTTTTGCGGGATCGCTCGTTTTTTGTGCCAGACAAGATAGCGGACCGATGGACGATAGATTATGGAAATTTTTTTTCTATTCTCGTTTTTGTAATTCAGTATATTTTGGGGAAAATACTAGACACACCGCCTAGGACGGCGCTAAACTTTTCATGGCTTTTATTTATCACGTGATTTCGCCAAATGCGTCTCTGCATTGTGTTGATCGAGGAGGGATAAAAAAGAAAGGAAATCAATTTTACAAAAAATTAACGCAGCGACAGCTGTACTAGAAAATGTAGGTTTGTAAAAACCAGTAAATTACAATCAAAATTCACAGCTGGTCTGTACTTCGAGATCGTAAATAATGATTGAACTCGTAGCAATTAATTGAAAATGGCGCATTTTAAAGCCCAAAATCAGACCGGAAGTAACGTACGTTTGACCTACACCAAAATTGGATAGGTTGTTAGAATGTATATGAGAGTAAATATTTATCTGGACGAATTTCGCAGCCATTTGTCAAAAATTCGGCATTTTATAGTCATTATAAAACTCAAAAAATAGTAACAAAGGTATAGCGGTACCGGAAGTATCGTCCGACTGATTCGAAATCCTCACCGAATTCTCAGCAGATTTAGTCGTCGGGTTGGTACTGGTGTTCGTATACCAAATTTCGTGACTATTGGACAAAAATTACGAACCTGTACCGGAAGGGGGGAACAGAAAAATGGAATAGGCAGCCCATAATATATAGACAGTAGATTTGGTGTCAAAAGTTTCCTTGGGTCATGAAACGCAAAATGTATCCACCGCCACTCCGCAACCTTTTCGTGTGTTCAACATTAATATGTAGATTTTCATGGAAACCTACATAAAAAGAGAGCATGCAAACATCAGCTGATCGAAACGTGATAAAAATCGAATACGTAGTACATACACACATACACACATACTCACATACACACATACTCACATACACACGCTCACGCGCATACACACACACACACACACATGCCTAATGCAAATGGTTCGAGAAAAATAAAACCGATCATAATCCTTTTGAACAGGATTTCTTGTTTCAACGGTTTTCCCCTCATTTTTCTTTTTTTTTTTTCTGTTCTTGGTACCCTTACCTATTCTGCTAAACCGAAGCCAGAACTTCATTTATCAAGCTATGAAGTGAAAATCGCAACGTCGGAAATTGATTTCTGACGGACCTATTTTTGACAGAAATAGAGTTTTTTAAGTCAGTGGCGGTTTCAGAGGGGAAATAGGGAAGTTTCCTTTCAAATGCCGAATAAAAACGAAGAAAACTGAAGCGAAAAAATGAAATACGACCGCAGAATTTAAATAGAAACTATAAAAAAATTAGTTGCAGAGCAAAAAAAAAAAGAACAACTCCCAAAAAATTTGTCATTTTCCCCATAAAGTGACTTTCTGGATCTTAAGCTGATTTTCAAATTTCTTATTCCTAAAAATGTAATTTGTCCCAAATTTCTGATCTTTTTCGTCATTTTTCTTCAAATTAGGCTTGAATATATTATGTGCTAAAAAAGTGAAGCTGGCAACTGTGTTCTACTTTTCATTCCACGTCATGGCTTGATACGTGAAGCCGGCTTTGGCTAAACGCGCGTACTATGATGAATTCATTGTATACGTCCTATACGTTGAGTTTTTCGATTGACCTTCAAAATTTTCTTCATTATCGTATTTACCGTAAAAATTACAAACAATTATTTTAAATGGTTTAAACTCCCATTCCCCTCCGTCCCCTAAATCCATTAGACTTTTTTATTTTTTGTTTAAATAAATTCCATTATAGGTACTTAGTCTCATTTTATAGTGTTCCTAAAAACAATTTTGATCATCGACAAAAACTGGTTCATTGTGAACCAAATTTGACGCACGGAAATGATGAAAATTCTTTGATTAAAACAAAAAAAAACAAAAAAAAAAAAAAACAAAGAAAATTACATGGGTACTTATCAACAAACTTACGTTTCGTTTGTTTTGATTTTCTCAGTTTTTATTTGCGGTTCGGATTGTCAACGACTAAACGCCATTTGAAAATAATATAAAATCGATGAATTATTCATCAATAATTGCGGTGACATAACCTAATTTTGTTGTATTTTTCTTCTTCTTTTTCGTCTTCGTTTTCCTTATACTTGTAGACCTTGAGCAAGAAAATATAAATCGTTTGTAAGCATTGTTATGACGATTTTTCCCAAACATTATAAATGAGACAACGAATCGTTTTCCTTCATCATGGATGAACGTCGACCGCAACGTCCGCAATGGTAGACTGAAAGATTTTTTCGTTCATTCTTTTTATGTAGGTTTCGAAGAAAATTTACATATTAAACTCGATCTGCTATTGAGACCCAGGGTCGGGGGTGGGATCGTTTTCCGTCACATGGCCCCAGGAAACTTTTGGCACCTACTATTAGCTGAAATTCACGTACCTATATTAATTATTATCGCTAATTATTAATATTATAATATACTTATTATAAATTGACTTGCTGTTTTTTGTCACAGCGTCACTGCTCGCCCACTGAATGGATTTTCATAAAATTTTTACCTCATGTAGATGCCTAACCTTAGATAGTATTTGCGATGTTTTGTTTCGAAAGCTCTGTTCTGAAATCTGTAATTAATTCCAAAATTTCGTATTTCTGAACCTGTTCTTTTAAAAGTAAGTTCTCAATTCTACTTCATGATTTTTATGTCGGTATTACAGTGGCTTCAGCCGCCAGTCTGTATAACGTCCATAAGACAGTAAAATACGTTGTCACACTCCTCCTCACCGAAGTGTAACTGTCTGGCGACTGTCTCAATTTCAGAACAGACTTCAGCTTCTTGTGCGCTGTTGCCAAACATACTGGGCCCAGTGGGTGCGCATTAGCTCGTGTGTCTATATCACAATAGGTGTCAGTTCTGGAAACTGTAGTCAAGTTTGAAATTTTGTGCTTAGTTCTACTTTATAGTTTTAGCATCGATTCTAAGAAGTGAAAACTCAAAACTTCAAACATCAAGTTCCGAATTTTACCAAATCAAATAGTCAGTTTTATGTGGAGAAAAAAGATATCTAGGTAAAATTATTAAATTTTCTTGAGAATTTGAATAAACCAATACATTATCATATTGTTTTTCTACCCTTATTTAATATAAACTGATTTTGTTGTTTTTTTTATTCTAGTATTCTGCCCCTCCAACTGGATTGATTTGCATGACATTCTGGACTCTCATTAGGTTCGCTAAGTATCGCTTCAAATTCTCTATTTGGAGAGCTGTGATTAAGTTTTAAAGTTATCACTAAATGTTTTAGTTCTGGAACCGTTCTGTTTATAGGTAAGGAAGTTAGTTTTCAGTTCTACTTAAGAGTTTTAGGGTCAATACTGAGAAATAAAAACTCAAAAAACTGAAAGATGAAATTAGGTTTGTAAGTTTTCATGAAAAGTTTTGTTTCAGGATCTGTTCCATTGAAAGTTAGTTTCCAATTCTTGTTACTAAAGAGTTTTGTTCAGGCTCAGTTCTAAGAAGTTGAAACTCAAAAAACAGAACTGTAATTAAGTTTGAATATTTTCACTAAAATTTTGATTTCTTGACCTGATTTGTTTGAATGTTAGTTCTTAATTCTGCTCAAGAGTTTTGTTTCAGTGTCAACTCTGAGAAATGGAAACTCAAAAAAAATTAAGGCTATAATTATGTTCGAAAGTTTTCAGTAAAAATTTTAGTCTTGGACCAGTTGTATTGCAATTAATTACGTCATACCCTATACCTGCCCGAATGGCGGTTAATTATAGGAAAGAGGATGGACAGAAAAATTCATTTGGCACAATGACCTCATGGACTGGCTTTGGCATTTTTCTTTTTTTGATCGTAAGTATGACAAAAAATCTGAAAAAACGAAAAAAGACCCTACCCAACATTCTAATACACGAAAGTATTAAAGTTGGCTAAAAAAAAAGTCAAGAAATAATTGACCAACTGCAGATTCAAACCTATGACTCTGGCGTGTCATCCCTTTCTTAACCACTGAGCCATGATAGATGCTAAAACTGGTTTGTCACAGACATACAATCACTTCTCATTTACCTTTTAATCTAATGATTTATGACGTCACTGTGCCAAACAAATTTTGCTGTCCATCGGCTTTCTTGGTTAATTCAGCTTGTATATTAATATATACACATTTCGATTGAACTCAGTACAGGTTGTAATTTTCATCCGATATTCATGAAATTTGGTACACTTAATCAGATCTAGACAAGGGTGAACTTTATTGCTTTTGATACAAATCTGCTGGATGTTGCATTTGGTACATCCCATTATTTTACAATTTTTAAGCCTAAATAATTCTATAATTAGTAATTTTTAAGCAATAATCGCGAAATAAGTGTTGCTAAGAAGAGTAGATAATTCCAGCTGAAACAAAAAAGCTGTGTGGAAATCAGGCTTGCTGTTATTTTATTTAAGTAATTATTTGATAACTTGCTTACATTTTTTCGAACTTCAGAATACAGTAATTCATAATGAATTTCCTTGACACTTTTATTGGAGTTACACTGATTGCTTGAGTACTTGTTGGCAAACACTGACATTATTCTTACTGATAGTTATTCTTTCGATACGTTCTTGTTTATCACTCTGCTATCTGATGTTCTTAGAATTAACATATCTTTTGTTACTCTTTTACAATAAATTATTTTTTAGTGCGGTACTGGGGCGTTTTCTATTAATTATTTTATTCAATCTACTTATTTATTTCGTTGTCTAATCAATCAAATAATGGACATACAGCCCCTGATGTCAATAACTTCATTGAACGTAATTTTTACCCAGCATTCTGGCAAATTCTCTTTTGATATTTTCATTTTTTTACTGTAGGTACTAGTTAATTTAAATTTTTTTGGTTAAGAAAACGTTAATTTTCTAGCGCATAGCTTGATGAGCTTGAGTTTTTTTCTTTTTTATGTGGGTTTCAAAGAAAATCTACATATTAAAAATTGTATTAGCTGAAATTCATATGTAAGTATGTGTATGTATATATATATATATATAAAATATAATATAATATACTATATTATAATTATATAATATATATAGGTATACGAAATTCTATGAAACATGGCACAGGTTGTAATTTTCATCCCATAGTCTTGAAATTTGGTATACTTACTTATTTGAATCTGACAAGGATGAGGCCTAATGTTTTTGGTCCAGATTGGCAGGATGGTACGTGCTATATATTTCAGATGAGCCAACGAAGCTGGTTAGAAAGTGGGCTTGTTATTTCATTTGCTAAGAAATAATTTAATAACTCGCGTTCGTATTTTATAACTTCACGATACAATTCATTATGAATTTCCTTGATACTTCATTAAACGTAATTTTCACTCACGATTCTGCAGTATAATTTTCATGTTTTAATTTTTAATATTGGAATGTTTAACCTGAGGTACATAGCAAAAAGATAACGAAAACAGTTGACAACAAAAAGTGAAGGTTTGCAAAAAAAAGTGATAAAAATGGTAGAAACCCGACAAAAAATTTCATAGGTAGGTAGGTATCTATCCTATATATTCAAATCAAATACTAGAGGTTTTTGAAATAAACTACTAAGTACCAACAAAAAGAAAACTAGGTAATCCATTTTTAAGCCCCTATCACATAGAATAGTAAGCCTACCAAAAGTGAAAACAAAATTCACGAAAAAATCTTGATTATAAAATACTTTTATATGGGGATAGTGATTATTTAACAAAATGAAAATTGAATACAAAAATCATTTCCAATTTGTATATCCTCGACTGTGGAAGAAATGCAAATTGTGTAAATTTTTTATTATAACTATTTATTTCTATTTTACTAGTTTTTCTTTTGGTTAAAAAAACCAATATTTTCTTGCGGGGCTTGCTGTGCTAGTTTTTTTCTTTTTTTCTTTTCCATTATCCCTAAAGAGAAAAAAAAGTTCAAAAATATTATCGTAAGTATAATTAACTCCGACTTTTCCGTTTGAAGCGGATCTTGACTGCATAAATTAAATATGTGTCGCGCAGTTAGTAATTAATGTTTTCCAATGAGACCTTGGATTACATGCAAGAAATAAAAAAATTAGGTACTTAGGTTGAGTACTTGTACTATTTTTTCGGAGCGAAATAACTGGAACAAGTTTAATAGGTTATTGTAGGATATCCTTGTGGTAAATAACTCAAATATAAGTTATTGTTAAAATTAGGAGAGTTCAATTAAGTAGATACCAACGTACTTCTACTTGTTCAAATGGAAACAAAAAAAAAAAAAATTGATCAGTTGATTCAAATATTTAGTTTGGTGAATACTTAATAAATAATTCAATTCTGAAATACACTAAAAATCCTCGAAAATTTTACGCATTCTTAACCAAGTATAACTAAGTATTTATAATTCTCATCTATATTATAAATCGAAGTTGTTTCTTTTCTTTGTCACAGCATCACGTCTCTCCCACCGGACGGATTTCTTGAAAATTTTTATCACATATAGATGCATATTCTTAGGTAGTTTATACGAAGTTTCGTTTCGAAAGCTTTGCTATAAAAGCTGTAATTATGTTTGAAAATTTAAGTTCTTAACTTGTTTTTTTCAAAGTTAGTTCTCAATTCTACTAAATGGTTTTTACGTCGGTGCTAGTTCTGAGAAGTGAACACTCATACAACTGAGATCTTTAGTTAAGTTCGAAAGTTTTCATCGAGAGTTTTAGTTTTGGATCTGTAATGTTTGAAAGTTAGCTCTCAGTTCTACTTTATAGTTTTAACGTCAGTTCTGAGAAGTAAAAATCCAAAACTTGAAAGTTAAAGTTCCGAATTTTACCAAATTAAATAGCCAGTTTAAGGAAAAAAAACGAAAGGTAAAATTTCTGAATTTTCTTGCTAAATCGAATAAACACATAAAGCGTAATTATACTATCATCTAATATAAATTTAAGTTGCTTTTTTCTATTCCAGAATTCTGTCCCTTCAACTTGACAGATTTTTGTAATTCTCATTTGTGTGAGTGCGCGTTGCGCACACACAATGACAATTACGTTCAGATATTTTTATGTTTATACATCAATCCTTACAGCTGCGGAACTCACGCCATTTTTTCGAAGACTTTTTCTACTACACACAATAGACAATGGTCTAAAAAACCATAGGACTGAACTGAAAACTGAGTAACTACATATTTTTTAATGGAACTTGTTCAGAATTAGAACATTAGTTGTAGCACTTTTTGCTATGTCGAACACATCTATAGGTTATTAATACTGATAAAAAATTTATCTCACATGACATGAGGTACTTTATTGGTGAATTCAACGTTTTAAAAAGATAAATGACCAAACTTCTTTAGAATTATGTAAGTAGTTGGCTGAAGAACTATAACTACTTTTTCTTTCTTTCTTTTTTTTGTAAAGAATTTTGAATGAGGTTTTTCATTAGTTTTGAAATATGGTACCAATTTTATGAATAACACATCACTTTGTTAGATTGAAAAAAAAACAAACAATTTTATCAAACACGAAGCAACGGTGGGAGCCAACGCCTCTTTTAGCACTCTTGGCACCTCCTTTTGATTCTAGATATTTCAATATTTATGAAAACAAATTATGAAGTAGATGGAACTAACTAAAACAAAAATTAATTTTGGCAAAAAACTTGTTTACCCATGTAAGGATGTTTGAAAATAAAGATAAGAAATTTGAAATCAGACAAGAACATAAATAGAGGTTGTGGGGACTCTCCCGTACGAGGTATAGGGGATCAGACCCCTTGACAACAGTCGCCGCCCCAAAGGGCAGGCTAATAATCGTCCTTGCGACGTTAAACACACTAAATACGTTCGATCGTAATTACCTGCAAGTACATGCAGGTAATGTACGAGTACCGAATTGTGACACAATGAGACAATGTCACAATCCGTACACAAACCGGCCAGCCATCTCTTATCTTGGTAGGGGATGATGCGACCTGGCTGTCCTCACTAATGTATGTATCATCTTACGTACGTGTGTTTATGTGCGTGTAAAAAGGCAGGTTCAAGACAGAAAACATTACACTGAACCAGCAGTATCTCCACGTCTGTGGAGGCATGCCCCCACAGATAATCCGCCACATTCCGGATATCATGGAATGCCCTTTGACAGAAGAGGATAAATATGCCTAGTTCGTCAAGAAGATAAAGAATGTGTTTGGGAAAACTAAAAACCAAATCATTGATGATGTGATGGGTGGTATGAAGATGGGGGATGACAAACCCTCAATATTCATGGTGAAATTGAGGCCGAAGGCGGATTATATCGTAGCCCCTTTTGTCATAGGCAATCAATTTTGCAAACAACTTCCTCAAAATCTTGTGCAATGCCTAGCCGCCGTGGGTTCAACCGTGACAAATACATCCGCAGACTTGGACTTCCTTGCGAAATCAGCAGATAATGCGCTGGAATATACCAGGTCAAAGCCTGTGGTAAATGCAGTATCTGCAGAGACTGGAGAGATCACTCAACTTCGAGCTCAAATAGCTCAGTTGACCGATGAAGTAAAGAGGAACCAAGGCCAAAGCTCCACAAAATCCAATAGCAGCTGGCAACAAAGATCTAAAAGTAGAAACAACAACAATAATAGTAGCAACAGCAAAGGACGACAGTCCCAGTCCAGAGACCACAGATCTAGTTCCAACAATAGGGGTCGGAGTTCAACTCTTCGAGAACATCATCTCCCAAAAACCAGTCTCAAAATTGGGATGATAAATGTTGTTTTTTCCATAACAAGTTTGGCGCAGAGGCCACCAAATGTAAAAACAGATGCAAATGGTGGGGCAAATCCTATACCAAGGAGGCGTCAAACTAGAACGAGGGGCCATCTATGTGGCCAAAGACCCCTTAGAAAAATACTCATGCCGCCTGTTCATTAAGGACAGGACGAACAGGAGAAGGTACTTAATCAACTCGGGATCAGACCTGAGCATATTGCTAGTTAACAAAACCCGAAAAGTACTCCCTCCGAAATACTATCTCAGTACTGTGAATGGTCAAAACCTTCCAGCTTACGGACTTGAAACCAGCGAAGTTGACATCGGAGTCAAGAAAATCATGACGTGGTCCTTCACGGTTGCAGATGTTCCAAACCCGATCCTGGGTGCAGATTTCCTTGCACATTTTGGCCTGATCATTGAGCTCAAAAACGGCAAATTGATCAATAGTGAATCTAAACATTGCGTGGATGGCAAAATGCTAGCTTACAGACTGGACACAAATATATCCAGCAGTACTAAAGTCAACGGACAACTCTAAACTCTCGACCGAAGGAATTTCCCCATTGAAGACCAAAGTAGAGCCAATATTGAACTTCCTGAAACACTCAAATGTCACCGAACTCAGGTGTTTCTTGGGGATGGTGAACTTCTATAGACGTTGCATGAAGAATGCAGCAGCCGAACAAAGTAAGCTGTTTGCACTAATTAAGACAAGTAAAAAAAAGACAAAACTCCACTCGAATGGAATGAAAAAGCCGAACAGGCCTTTGAGAAAATCAAAGATACACTGGCAAATGCAACTCTATTGGCTCATCCAGACAAAAGTCTACCGTTATGCGTGAGTACTGATGCATCTGATTTTGCTATTGGTGCAACCCTGTACCAACTTGACAAAGACAACAAAAAGTTACCGCTAGCTTTCTTCTCGAGGAAGCTCTCAAAAACAGAAAAGAATTATAGCACATACAATAGGGAATTGCTCTGAATTTTTGCTGCGTTGAAGCATTTCAGGCACCAATTAGAGGGTAGATGTTTTTCTGTGTATACTGACCATAAACCCTTAACATATGCCTTCACACAAAAAGCAGAACCGGCATCACCGAGAATAGCAAGACAATTAGACTATATTGGTCAATTGACTACCGACATTCAGTATATAAGTGGAGAACTTAAGACTCCAGCTGATGCCTTGAGTAGAATCGAAGCTATCTCCGCTCCTGTCCAACTGCCTTATGCTGAAATAGCTAAAGCACAGCTTAAGGATGCAGAATTGCAAGAGTTGTTATTGAACGATGATACTACTCTCAAATAGAGACAGCGAAAAATTCCCGGTACTGATGTTTTATTAACATGTGATGTCAGTACAGGTAAGAATAGGCCATTTCTACCGGTAAAATATCGCAGGTTGGCTTTCAACAGTGTACATAATCTGTCACATGCTGGGTCAAAATGTAGTGCTAATTTAATTTTGGCAAGGTTTGTATGGCCACGAATGAAGTCTGACTGCAACAAATGGACTCGCAGTTGCCTGAACTGTCAAGAATCCAAAGTAGGAAGACACACTCGCTCGCCCCTCAAATCCTTCAAACAAACAGAGCAGTTTAAAACTGTATATATGGACTTGGTAGGCCCATTGCCACCATCTCAAGGATACAGATACCTGTTAACGATAATAGACAGGGCAACACGATGGCCAGAAGCAATTCCTCTATACGAGATGACAGCTTCAACTGTAGCTGCCAGGTTATATGATACCTGGATTGCGAGGTATGGCGTACCAGAAGTCATAATTACGGACCAAGGTCGCCAATTTGAGAGCTCGCTCTTCAAAGAGTTAGTAAATAAGCTTGGTGTTCAACACAGTCATACCACAGTTTACCATCCTCAAGCCAATGGCAAAATTGAGAGATGGCATAGAGCTTTCAAAGCCTCTATCATGTCACATGATACAAAAAGATGGGTAGACGTACTTCCTACCATCCTCTTAGGCCTTCAATCTGCCCTACAAACGGATACAGGTCATTCTGCAGCGCAATTAGCATTTGGCGAAGAGCTACGCCTCCCAGGGGACTTCTTCACAGAATTGAAGGAAGTTAGCCTTGAAATCATGGTACAAAATATAAGAAACGATGCCAATAATTTCCTAAAACAGGCAGCTCGCCATGGCCAGCCCAAGATTTACATCTCGAAACACTTGGCCAATACTTCACATGTATTTGTTAGAGACGAAAAATGAGATCTGCACTGGAGAAACCATACGCCGGTACTTACAAAGTAGTATCACGAGATGAGAAAAACTTTGTGATACTCATTGCAGGCAAACCTCGAACAATTTCAATCAACAGATTGAAGCCTGCATACATGGTAAGCGACAATAAAAGAATAAAGAGGTTGCAGAGGGAGAACATAGAAAATATACAGACGGATTCACCAATAAACACAGAAGAATCCGTCGAAAAATGTGAAACAACAAACTCACAATTAGAGAAAACATCAAAAATAAAAAAGTCTGTAAAGTTTTCGGACGATGTTACTACCAAAACATTCGATCCTGAGGCCCCCAGATGCCCACAAAAAAGAGGCAGGCCCCTAGGCAGTAAAAAATGCAAAAATTCCCATTCTTCTTGCATGTTTGAGAGATTAATGCGAAGAAAATAAAATTTACTCCCAAAAAAGTAATATCCACTACGTAAGTTTAAACCTGCTAAAAAATATGCGACAAAAATCGGAATTCCATGAGACAAAAGAAACTCCGGAGATAAGCAAACGAGGAATGCCAACAAAAAGAAAACGACAGGAATAAACAAATCCACATGCGATACGGAAATAAACATCGCAACGTGCGTTTATTGTCAAACACAGAGATAAACGGAGATTCCTTTGTAATAAAAATATATTCTCTGAGTTTATTTCAGGCATAACTTTGCTTAAACCGATTAGAACTAAACCAAAAAACTTGCATACGGCTGAGAATTTTAAGCGCTATCCCCTCTACATGCTGATAAGAAGATGCGAAAAAGCTAAAACAAAAGTGTAATGGTAAATTGAAAATAGCAGTAAATTCACCTGTTTTAGAACTGTCTAATAACTTGGACGTGTTTTCTGAACGATATTTTTGGCTCTCCGTTTTCCTTCTCACCTATTCCAATGTTGCTACCAACCCAAATCTTCCTCAACACAACCAAGAACCCAAAAGTTCCAGAAGTCGCCAAGAACATTGGGCAAATTCCGGAACAGAAGTTGGAACTTGATCGAATTGAGGAGGAACTCCTGATGGACACAGCACCAGCCGTGGAGAGTGTTCTCGCAGAAATGACAACTCTGCTTCCACCCATCATCTCTCCTCCCCGGACTTCACCCGAACCAACTCCGACGACAGAACCCCCGACGCAGGAGCCAAAGCCTGTGGAGACCAGGGAACCGATGAAGTTTCTGTTCACGGCGGAGAGGGCAGCCAACAAAAAGGCGAAGATGGCTGCCTTGACATCGGGGAACTCAAACACCCCGATGCTCAGGCAGCCCCAGTTTAGACATCCTCTTCCCCCTCACTCCCACCATCACCCCTACGCCTACACCAAAAACCGACCACCAAGGTGTAGGGGAGAGAACAGCAGGGCAAACTACTTGGCCCAAATGCATGCTCGCAAGGAGTCCTATGAGTGTGTCGGGGCTGCAGTAGGCAGCGCCCTGGCGAAGTGGGAGGCCGATCAAAAACAGCATTAAACCCCTCTTATCTTGGTAGGGGGTGAAGCGACCTGGCCGCCCTCACAAACGTACGTATTATCTTATGTACGTGTGTTTGTGTGCATGTAAATAAGCCGTATATAAACCACCCGAATCAGCTCTAAAATTGCCAGTGTTTGGTCTGGTTCTGGCTTACCCGTACTTATGTACGAAGTGGCTGAACATGCTTAAATTCTGTAGAATTTCCTTCTGGTGAGAATATCTCTCACGACAAGTATTCCACAGAGGTATTGAAAAGTTTTTTTTGTTTTTTTAAAAATCTGACATTTGCAGAAGAAATTTAAACCCATCAATTTGATCAGTTATTATTGAAAATTGTAAATTTGGTTTTAGCTTACATAATAGGTTGGTTTATTAAATTACAAAATTTAAAGGCCTATAAAATTATTTTTCATTAAACAGTAACTTATGATTTATTTTACGAATTAGAAAATATGAGCAAAATTATAACAAATACATAATCTGTAAAAAAGAAAATCAATTAGAGATCAATTTTGTTGGATAAAGAAATTTAAAAAAAACTCTAGCGCCACAATATTTCGCTGGAAAATACAGTTGGCAAATTTTCATTTACAATATTCAAAAACAAAACAAAACAAAACCTCAAACCTAAATTAATGCAATGCGAAAAAGATGCTTGTAACACCTCCAGTCCTAAATACGAAAAAGATACTTCAAGAAACACAGGCGACTTACTTTTCTCCAGCAATTTTTTTTTTTCACACTTTTCTCGAAAACTACTGAACAAATAGACGACAAACTTTTATCGGACCTGATCCTATACGTATGAGGACTACCGGTTGTGAAAATTTCAGCTCTATTCTTTTCGTAAACGATATATCATGAATATTTCAGCCTTTCGTTGTTACCTGCAAATTCCTGGAAAACCACTTCTCCAGGAATTTTTTGTTCAATAGTTTTCTGAAAAAGTATTGAACTAATAGGCAACCAACTCTTATTAGATCTTGTCCTATATAAAAACTACGTTTCGTGAAACTTCTAGCCCTATTCCTCTCGTAGTTTTCTCAAAACCGTGAACCCAAAATTTTCTCGAGTAATTTTTTATTTTTCAGTTTTCCTAGAAACTACGGAGCGAATTGGCACCAAACTTCTACCCTACCTACAGTTTCATCTAAATCTTGGAAAAACTACTTTTCCAGGAATTTTTTTTCCATTTTTCTTGGAAAATACTGAACCAAAAAGCACCAAACTTCTGTCAAATTTGGTTTTGTACAAGAACTACTTTTAGTGAAAAGGCCAGCTCTTTTTCTTTTTGTAGTTTTCTCAAAATCGTGAACCAAAAATTTAAATGATACATACATATAATATATATAAACACTATACATATATTATAAAGTATACATAAAAAAGAAAATTAGTTCAAACTGGGGAAATAAGATCATCAGTTTTACTTTGTAGTAAAATGGAAAATTTTCATCTTCCCCACCACTAACCCTTTTGTGAGCAAATTTTGGTAACCCGTTTGCAAAAAAACTGGGTAAAAAGTAAAACAAGTAGGAGGGACTAATATTTGGCAAAAAATTGTTAGGCTGTAGCATCGAAATATTAAATCGAATTAGGTACTATAGGCAGGTACATATAAAACCTTCGAATTGCAGTCATGATAGAATGCAATTAAAAAAAATTATTACAATCAAGAACAAGATTGTAGCCTCTTTTTGAAAGGAGTCCCAAAAATAAAATAAAAAAATTTTGCCGAAACGATGGGATAATTAACATGTGCGAATGTTTCATTAGATAAGTTTTTCACGTACCTACTACAAAATTTTGAAAAAAAAAAAAAAAAAAAAAAAATTAAAATTAATAATGTTTAATAGAAAACAAGACGTCCTTTTTTCGTAGTTCGAAGAATTCGGTATCAGTTATTTAAAAGATTTTACAAAAAAAATCGACCAAGTGAAACTTGTTCGAAGCATTTTGCGAGTCAGGTTTTGGAGATTCGTGTAACATAACTCACGCTCAAAAATTTATGGCACCAATAAAAATTTGTTCGGAGTCTAAACTGGTCAGAAGTCATGGTCATTGCTTGCAATTTTCACTTTTCGGGTTTCTTGCCGTTCAGCGAAAATATTAACTAAAAATGGTTTTCACACTGTTATGTAAAAGAAGAAAAAATGGAAATGAAATTCGAATCTGTAAAAAAGAGAAAAAAAAATGAAACAATTTGAAGAAATGGAAAACAATTTTAAAAAAAGTATAAACCACCAATTCAGTGTACTTAATTGTAAAAGTATATTATTTACATCTACAGCAGCAGTAGCTGGAAACCGAATATGAAGACAATTAGGTACTATTTTGGGGACATCATTTGAAAATGAATTTTCATTATAGTTTTAACTAGAAATTTTAGTTGGGTTAAATTATGAGCATTAGGACATCGTGCATTAAAAAAGTCAAATCTAATTTAACTTAGTACCTTGGTTTAAATGGATGATTGTGACATAATAGGTAGTTACTATCTCTGTGAAACTTGATAAATTCTGTGGTGTGTGAAAGTTGCGCAGTGAACACACAATCATCGTCCACAAAAATTCACTTGAATAGTAAAAAATATAATTCATGATTTTATTAGAGCAGATATTTAAGAAAATAACTCCTGTGATTCGACTGATCACTAACCAACATAAACTCCCAATTAACAAAATCAACACCTTTTAACGTGTACAACCATGTATTCTGAATTAGATAAATATTATATGAAAGAAATACGTGCAATAGAAAATAATCAACACTCAATGACAAACATTAGAATGGACGAAAGATTGAGAGGTCCCAAAATTATTGAATGAATTGAGAAACTGAATTTCCAAAGGAATGGAAGCCAAGAAATCACTCCATATGAAAAAGCAGATTCATAATCGAGGAAATTTATGTAGGACCTACTTAAATGACAACTTACGAGTGAATGACAGAAAAATAATTTGGATATTATACGGTCACCTTTAAAAATATAATATAAGTACCTACTTAAGTGAATGAAGGCAATATAGAACTCGAGAGATTAGATATCAGAAAAGGAAAAATTGAGCTTGATGGCAGAGAATTTTGGTAGTTACCTCTCAAGTTTTGTCTCCACATTGTTCCCTAAGAAAGTTTAAAAAAAAATTAGGCATATTTTTGATGATAAAATTACTAACGTCAATCTAAAAAAGGTTATCTCATTCTATCTTTGCCTCCAAAAATTTCAATAGCTCCAAATAGCCCACCCTAACGAAATCTAGCTACACCTCTATTCAGTGTATCGTAGAATTTTACGTAAGGTCTCAACAATGAAATTCATCGAATATATTATTGTCTTCAATTTTTTGCAGTAGATACCAATAAATTCCAATAATCGCTCTTTAAGCCTAATTATTTTTTGACATCTCACATTTTTGGCCTATAATGTTTTGATTTATCCAATACCAGATGATACCGGTAGTTTTGCCTGCGCCCACGATTCACTGTTCTTAAAAAATTATACCAAAATTTTGTCAATTTTATCCTCTTTCAGGCAACATCAACCTCAATTCTCTAGCTTAAATAAAGGCTGAGAAATCATTACGTGAAATAAGGGAGGTTTGTTTCAAAGCTGAAATATTATGTTCAATATATTGAACTGACAATTAATTTTTCACAAAATATGTGCGGAAATTTCATGTCAGATAAGACAGTACGTCTGCGTAGACAAGACGATGATTTAATAATCTTAGCAAATCCCACTCTGCGCATGCGCGAAATTTTACTTTTCGACATTGAGGTAAAATCTTGTACTTCACGTATGGTTAATACGCACGAAAATGTCTGTTTTTGGGGTGGGTGTTGCAAAAAATTTTCATTTATTAAAATAACACAATTTTTTACTCGTATAATTTTAGCTACTATCAGTCGTCTGTTGCAAAATGGCCGAATAATATTATCTAAGTGTTACAAGTTTGAAATTTTTGGAAGATATTAATGAGGCAAAAATACGGATCTATTCTTCAGGACAGATCAACTTCATAAATGGTTCTTACATTTTTCATAAGATGGTGTTAATAAATCTGGAATGAAGTCAAAACAAAAATATTGGCATAGGTAATAATCCATACATGCCTATTGCAAAGAAACCGTATCGGTAAGTCACGTGCTTTCTCATTCAAGGAATTTTTTTATTAACATAATATATAAAAGGAAAAGTAAACAAGAGGTGGTGTGAAAAATATGTGGGTAGGTACCTTAGTCTACGCATTATTTGTTGTGAATCAGAAGAAAGGAATTTGTAGGAATGGAAAATTCAGACTAGAATTTTCGCTTCCCTTGTAAGCATATAGATCAAAGGAAAATCAAAGTACTACTAAACAAAACCGAAACACTTTCACGATATTTTCTTTCATTAATCGACATTTGTCCATTTAGAAAATGCAGGAAATTCGACAATCATAACAAATAATTTATTCAAATTTTTATTTGAAAACAAATGATCGAATATTTAAGCGTAAAACTATACCTGGTGTGGAAAATATCACGGGGTATCTAAAGCATTTGTATATTAAGCAGAATGCATTTTTCAGAACATCTGTGATTTATGAATTTTATTTTCTGAACCAACTAATCATCATATTTTAACTAACAATCGGTGGACACATACAGTCACTATGGCTATGTAAGTAAAGAAAAAACGATTAAATTTTAATTTATTCCGTGCCCGGTAACAGAAAAAAGAAGTTTACCCTGAATCAAAGAGAGCCAGTAAAGTTTAACTTGAATGAAAAACATGATCAAAAATTTGATTTCAATCACTTCTCGCCATTCAAAAATACAAGAAATTAA
This sequence comes from Ericerus pela, assembly GCA_011428145.1. Classification (NCBI taxonomy): domain Eukaryota; kingdom Metazoa; phylum Arthropoda; class Insecta; order Hemiptera; family Coccidae; genus Ericerus; species Ericerus pela. The sequence goes on along the minus strand of WOFM01000066.1, from coordinate 1,432,646 downwards.
AAAAAACCCAAAAAGTAATGAAAACTGAGAAACCTCACCATTTTGAAAGGCAAAGGAAAGAGTCCGAAAGTTAATAACAATGCAGAATAAGAATTGAGCACTTTCAAACATCAGAGTCGTTGGAGAAAACGAATTCAAAATTCAAGTTTGATACCTACCCTAAATTGTAGAGGGGTAAAGTGTCGAGGAAAATTAGGTATCCATACTTTGTGTATGCTCCTTTGAAATAAAATTTAGCATAGGTACTTAGATTTCAAAAATTGCATCTTCTGTTTTAAGTATTCATAAAACTGTTTTAAACAAAAAATATTACTCAATTATGCTGTGTAGGCATTATTTCTATCTATTTTCTTATTTCTTTTCCCTTTTCTTTTCTTTTCTTTATTTCTGCTTGGGCTACAGTTGAATTGTTGGTTGGTGAACTCAAGTCTCGAAAACCATATTTTTGTATGTTAAACACTTGACTTTTGCAAGCACCTTTCTGCACTCAAGTGTGAAATATGGCTTCCTTTTTTTCAATCATGAATATATTTTTATTTCTTCTTGTAAAATGAAGTTATAAATTCTCTCTAATTCAAATATTCGAAATTCTTTCATTGATGCTGTGGTTAGAATTGCAGTTCCTGCTCTCTACCAGCTGAAGTCGGCAACTCTGTCTTAAATTCGGTTCAGTGTGCATGTTCGCTAATTTTTCCTTTATTTAATTTTCCTTTTCATAAATTTATCTTTGTGTAATATCAATATATTCCACTCTCAGAAGTTGATTACCTTTATTTGTGCAACATAAAATATGGTAAATTATGAATTGAACTAAATTTATTTAACCTATTCGAAGAGGAGAGTGCATGAGATGAGTTATGAGTGCTCGATTTTCCTTTATTTTCAATTATCCCATACTGAAATAAAACTTGTGTCCAGAAAATTAACATCTTTCAATTTTCCTTCTCGTGACATTGCTTTCAACTGTGACTGAGCTTTCATTAATATTTTCACTCTCTACACAATCCCACAATTAGTCCACTGAATTGAATCAAAACTTGAAATCAAACAAATAAATTGGCTTTGTTTTTCTTCTTTCCTTAAATCTTTTGAAAGTGATAAATGTGAAGTTTAATTTATGTTGTGTAAATAAAAATTTGCGAGTGTGTACGTGACACTATAAGATAAAGACAGGACGTCACAAATAGTATTCTAAAAGTATTGCCGAGACTTTCAATACTTGCCACAAAAAAGTATTGATACTTTCAATAGTTACCTCTAAAATTTCGATGGTATCAATACCTGAATTGATATTTTATACCTCTACTAAATTGGTGCCTACTTATGTACACCAATTAGCATTGAAAATATATGCTATAAGTCGGTTAAAAATTGATAAATATATTACATTTTTCAACCACTCTGACGCTTAGTAAAGGGTTAGTATAGAAGGGAGTTAATGAGTATCATTTAAAATTAACTCAAAAATTGCAAAATTCTTCCAATTTGGGTTCATTAAGGAGCGGGAAAAATTCATTTAATTAGAAAATTGAGAAGAATATAACTTCAAAATTCGAATTTATCAACCAAAACAAACGTCCCTCAAGTTACAGTATGAAGAATAAGATATAGTCGCATGGCCAGAAAAACCTATTTGTGCCAAGTTATAACTAAATCATGGTGACACCACCATAAAAAAAAAAATATACTTGACCCAAAAAATATTTAATAATACGTTACCTAGGTGGATAATTTTTGAAATGTCAATTTTACTTAAAATTTTTGATTGTTGGAAAAAAAAATTTTTAGCACTGAAAATGCTTCTTGACTCGGTTTATGAAAAAGTGTTCGGTTTGTGAAAAAGCGTAAGCCATCTGATTTTTATGGAGAGAAGGGGTAGATAACAACGGTAAAAAAAGTAGTGGGAATAAATGGTAATAAAAAATGAACTGGAGCTGGTAACGTTGCTTCATTGTTTATGGAGCAAATAGGAAGCTGAATGAAAAGGAATTCCTTAAGCATTTTTTATTAATTTCTATTAATTTTCAATGGCTTACCTTTTGTTCTTACAAAGTGTGAAACCTGTTGATTTTGTTTGTTTTTCCAAGCCGTTTGGAATTTCCCGCACCCTATACTGGATCAAGATGAGAGATAAGTGAAGTTCCTATGAAAAATATACCTAAACATTATAGTGTCTTAAAAACGTAGGTCTATAAGCGGAACATCATGAATAAGGAAAAAGTTAAAAGACTCGGTCAAGAATTTGAAGAAACTTTTGCACATTTTTTCGACTTGTCCTTAAATCCTCAATTCCTGTTTCAGCTTATTATAAGCGTTCATTCTACTCATTACTGTGATTTTAAAATATACCATTACTGCAGCTAACCTTCCGCAACGAAATAATATTTATTTCGTACAAAGCTAGAGCCAAAAAAAAAAGTAAAAGCTTATCTTTTAAAAATTAGTTTTTAATGTAAACTTATTCTACTCACTACTGCAATTTTAAAATATACCAATACTGTAGCCAACTTTTCGCATGAAAAATGATATTTATTTTGCATGAAGCTAAAAGTAAAAAAATAAAATAAAACCCGTTTTTAACGTAAACTATTATTTTTAACATATAGGCAGTATCATTGCTAATAATTTAAGAAATGTACCTATAGTTATTGTTGAAATTTCAAACAAATTTGATCTCATAATTCGAGGAAAAAAATACCTTTCGTCAATAGACTAATTTATAAACATATAATTTCATATAAATATGTAGATATGGAGTCCATTAACAACGACGATAAGAGAAGGAATCGCAAAAATCAATCGGAAAATTCTAAATACAATTTTAAATAACCTATCGAACCATTATATATATGCTTCAGGTTTAAATGTTGGAATTCGGGAAAATAGCTCTCAACTTCTAATAGGTGGAGGACGTTGACCGAGAAATAATTATAATTCGAGACAGACGAATGGAAAATATGAATAAAAATTTTCATGTAGTGTCTGATAACGTTTTCACATCATTTGAAAGTATGAATAAAAGAAGAAAATGAAGGGCATAAAAAGAGAAAATTTAACGAAAATGTCATAATGTCAAATTGATCGGAAAAGTTTACAATAGGCTGGTACCAAATTCGTAATATTATATGGCTCAACGATAACGGGGGCTTTAATACTCGTCAAATTCATAAATCAATTTAAAAGTCTGTAGACGACGACATTATTTTTTACAGTTACGAGAAAGAATATAATATATCGTCGCCAGTGTACCTTTACAAGTTGTAGCTTCTTTCGAGCATTCATTTTAATGGCGAACAATTTAAAATACTAGTAGCTACATAAATTTTATTGAACGATAAAAAAATTGTAACTTTCCAGTTCAATTCAATTAAAAAATATATTATTCATCCTGGGCCAAATACGTGTACCTGCCTAGAGTAGAATTAAGAAGGAAAAAAATTTACACGTTCTTTACTGTATTAAAATAAACAAACAAAAATATTTAATTTTAGGTGGATTTCGCAGAATCTAACGTTTGCGGAGGGTGGCACGACTTTGGGAAAATCAGTATACTTTTTACTATTCTGGTCACTAGATGCCAAAACCACCTTCCCCAAAAGTTTATAGCCTATATAATATACGTATGTATATACTTATGTCATGTCAAAACTAGTATTTGGTCTTTTCTAGTATTGACTAGTCTAAACTAGATTAAGAACATGTGGTTGGCCAGTTTTAGTTCAGACCACTTAAAGCACGAAAATCATATTTCAGTTCAAACTAATATTGCCTATACTTGGTTCACACTAAGAAGTGTGTGACATCATAAACCTTGTTCATACTTATTCGCTTGAAATATGATGTTTGTTTACTCTACAAAATGATGTTTATCATTGTATTACAATGTGCATCGATACGTTTTTTTCACTTTAGCCACCCATAATTACAAAATTAATATTTTTAGTATCCCCAACGATATATTTTCTGATTTTTATATCCTTACTTCTATTATATTTCCATTCACACTAGCCAATTACAGCTGATTCTATCAACAAACTTCAAATGGTACGATTTATGCAGCTGGTTTCCTAAATTATACCAGTCAGTTTCCTAATCGTACTTATGATAGTTTTTTCATTTTTTTTGCTTATTCGGAGCCGGCCACAAGGGGTTTTTTGGGGGTTTAATCCCTTATGACCAAAAAAATAAAAAATAAAAATTAGTTCCAAATAATCTCACGTAGGTATTACTTTTAATTATGAATAATGCAACAACACCAGGCCTGCCACTGCAGTTCTATCATCATTGCATTTATTTTTAGAAAAACCTCGTTAAAACTTTGAACTTCAAATTTACTTATTCAATTTTCATTTTCAAACTTTTTAAAATAATTTGTCTTACGAGGAGGTGGGAAAAAATCCCCCTTGAGGAAATCCTGCAGCTAGCCCTGCGCTTATTTCATTGTTTTTGGTATTAGTTTTATTTTTATTTTTTACCATATTTATTGGGATTTTTTTAATGAATAAATTGTAATTGACTTGTCAAAATGTTTTGAAACATGAGACAACAAAAAGTGGGACAATTTAGGAAACTCACCACCCTTATCACTGGTACAATTTAGGAAACTGTGTTCACTTCTATTAAAACTTGAATTTTCCATCTTCAAACTATAATTTCAATTAAAAGTCTCTGAAAATATGATGAAAAAGGTTTTAAATTCAACTAAATTAACAATTTTGAAAGCTGAAACATTTTTTTCAAACCTAAACTTATTAAAACATCATGTATAAATTATTTATCCTTGGGTACCTATGCTTTTTTTCTTAAGTCTGTAAAGAAGGGGAAAATTAATATATTGAGAAAATTTTTGGTTCTTTGTGGTTGTTTGTATTTATTTTCATTATTCACCACATGGATCAGTAATTGAACTAGCTACCATTTTTTAAATATCAGCAGTGGTACGATTTGGCAGCCTTACCCTAAATGAATGCCTCAACTGATTCTAACTTTTAGAAGTTTAAAATTGTTCTTGATTATTGTGAACTTTGTTTAGAAAACGTTTTACTGCAACATAATTTGGTGTGTAATTTATTTTTCTCGAAAAAAGTATTTTATTTGCTTGCAATTTTGTGTTCATGGTTTTTTTCGCAGGAAACGTCAATTGGGAATTTTTGTTTGTCTTCAACATTGTCTGTAACAATAATATAGCATATAATTATCGAAACCATCATACTCGTGTTCAGTTTATGAAAAATCTATCTTCCATAAAATTATCCTAATCTTTTTGTCAAATTTAGAAACGTTACTAACGTTCCAGCAACAATAAAATTGTATATCATGTTATGTCACTTACGTCCTGTCCAGTCAATGTCAATGGTACAAACAAAAGTATTTTAACGAAATAAAAAAATGAAGAATTTCATTTCAAAACGCAATAGCTCTCTGTTTTTCATGGAAATGCAGAGCGAAATATTTATCTTTTTCCGATAAAAGACTATTTTGTTTGGAAAAATTCAGAATGTCTAGTCTTTTAGGATTGAACTGATGATGAGAGAAAAATATGCGAAGAACTTAAAACTTGGCCCCGCACATTTTTGCCATAAGAAACAGGAAAAATTGAATTAGGGAATGTTTGTTTAAGGAATTTCAATGAGGAATCAATTTCTGCTATCGATTTTATCCTAACGTTATCCCTTTTATGAGAAAAACACTTTTAAAATTCCAGTTTTGTATATCGTCTTCCTAGTGTTCCACCGCTGCTTTTCACTACATCTCATAAAACAGAAAATTAAACTTTTGAAATGAAAATTCTCAATTTACCTCTCTATATACTGGATGAACTTTTCTCATAATTAAGAAAAACAACATTCGAAAGCAGTAACGTATCCAAGCTGTCTACGCAAGAATGTTGAATTCAAAAAATTACAAAAATACAGGAAAAATGGCGTTTTAGACCAATTAAAATCGTTTAACGCTTGGCGACATTTTAAAGTTCAACGTGACGGTATATTCACACTGGAAATCGTAGGTGCCAACTTAAGGTTTTTTGATCTTACTGGTTTATGTACTTACTGGTCATTTCCTTATATCATCACTCCTACTGGTGCCGTTATACTTTAAGCTATATATTTTCATTTTACCTCCTCCTTCTAGGTTGAATATAAACCAAGAAATTTTTACAGTTTCTCTTCAGCCCCTCAATAATGTTACCAGGTCAGCGTAAATTATGCTGGAAATGCCACTTTTAGCTAAGATCATGCGCCGATTAAGCATTGGTTCCCAAACAAGAATGACATAAAATCAATTCGGTAGAAGGAGGCGCGAACCACTACATTAAAGTAGAATTTTGTTGGTACTTAAAAAGGAGTAGGGAAGATAAAACCAATTTTTTGCCTATAGCACAGTTCAAAATAAAAATTATATTTTTTAGTGCATTTTTAAGATTATTTTACTGAATTTAAGGTAAGTCCATCATTGTTTAACAGTTTGTATTTCTTTTCTCTCATAAATTGAGCAATATTTTTGCTTAATTTAAGCTTATAAAGTAAAGTTAATTCTCTTCTTTTTTTTTAGTAATGTGAGAATTTTTTTTTGCGTAGATTTTATGGAATTTACAGACATTTGTTGACAAGGTGATTCAGATTTCGTCACATCATAGGAAAATAATATTTAGTTCGTTTGAATTTAAATTATTCGTTTACCTATCGAGGGAGATTCACAATTCATTGCATACCTTAATAGTTTTGTTCAAACAAATTAGGGTCTATTTTAATGAAGATCCTACCTAATAACAAAATGAAGAATAAAAGTTATGAAAAATAAATAGAATAGTAGTCCACAAATGCACTGCATACACGACAGAGACGTGAATCAATTTGACAAATACTGATGATAATGGCTGTATCCTAGTCTGGATTTAAGTTGAAACCTCATGCATGTGTAGGTAGGCTTATCATACGTCCCAGTTTGACTGGGATGGTTCCAGTTTGATCGGGATTATCCCGGTTTGAGGCACTATCCCAATGTCCCAGCCAGTTGAGCTTTATGTTCCGGTTTCTAATTTTAGCTCATATTTAACAATAAAAAAAAGGTAGGCTATGTACTCTAATTGTCCAGAAGAATAGTAAAATAATGGTTGGTGATCATTCTTGAAAATTATTTGGAATTATTAATTATCAAAAAGAGAACGTGGGTTTTTTTCGGTTGTATACATATCAAAAAATTAATATTACTTTAGGGATCAACAAGTTATATGAATTTATACAAATTTTTAACCCTTCCAGTCGCCCTATCACATAAACCTGAAATCCATGGCAATGAAATATTGGTAGAATTTTAAAATAAAACAAAATCAACACTTGTTCCAACGTTTGTGACTAAATATACCAACGTCCACCTTCAGTTGTTTCTTGAGATTAATTTTAATAATTAAATTTTCATATAAAATCCAAGTATTTGGAAAATTTTCATCAAAAATTTTTTTCGATAAACCTATAATCATCCTGTACGCCTGTCGTAGTTTGGAATTTTATAATTATAGTGAGCCTATCTGTAGGTATCTTTACTCTCTTCATGGTAAGAATTGCATAATATCATAAACCATAATCACACTTGACTGCTTGAAGCACGATGTTTGTTTACACCTTAAAATAACCATAATTTGATTCTTATTATCGTGGTATAACTATGTTAATATGTATATACCTACCTCTTCTTCTCCCTCAACCAACCACCACATCCATAGGTGATTCTGACTTCACGCACTTCCTAGCGTAGAGTATAACTGTGAATCGAGTATCGTCTTATTTTTTAATTCTATCAATATTAGTAGTAGGTGCGTCAATTTCATTTTGTACTTAAAAGATATTTAATAAAATAGGCTATAATTTGTTTTAAAAAAACTATTAAGGTGGTACAGCTAATTGTGAATCGTTCTCGACAAGTAAATGAGTGATTCAAATTTCGACGCACCAAATATTTTTTTCCTATGGTGCGTCGAAATGTGAGTCACCCTGCATACATGTACAGTACATATTATATTATGTATACAATATGGGATAGAATAAAATTTTCAGACAAACTGGAGGAAAATTTTGCGTGTGCATACTTTCGGTCCATATCTCGAAAAGGTTTGAAGATGGGCCAAATTCGTCCTTTAGTTTTCGAATGGCGACTGTTTGAAGTTTTCATTATAATACAAAATTATTAAAACCTATAATGAACGCAACCCTCAATACAGGTAATTTTAAATTTCTTCTATTCTAGGAGAAATCTACATTTCCGACAGGCATGCCATCACACACTCGGCCATTTTTCAACATATTGGACTAACTAATCATTAAAAAATGAACTCTTCTAATCCAGCGTCCATATTGATCAGAAATTAACAAATGCAAAAATCTCAAATGAAAAACAATGCCAAATTAATCGATAGAAAACTGCGAAACGACCTAACTTTGTAAGCTTATGAACTAAACTACGTATCGATGTTGGTAGTTAAAAAAACCAAACACAAAATATGAAACCTTTAAGATCATTATCATCCTTATTAAAATGATATTAGAAGTGCTATAAAAAACAAATATTTTTGTTTTGGACTGTATAGGCCAAGACTAAAAATAAGCCTTATCTGCCCTAGTCCTCGACATATCTCACTCGATCATTGGAATGAGAATATTGACACCATCGATGATTTATTTGACGAGCAAAACAAACACGTGTGCTAATATGGAAATGCGAATATTTTATTGGGCGGGAGCCGGGAAGTGAAAGGTGGAGGAGTAAAGGTTAAAATTTGATGGAAGTAAAGCAACGGTACCTGTATATCATTATAATATGCATACCTACGTTTGTTTACTTCGCCGTAAAATGTCGATTGTTAGTTTCATCATTATATCGTGGCCTGTGTCAACGAATGCTCATATTTCTCTTTTCCTCCCCCTTCCATTCCTTCATTCCCTCCGAAAATCGCTCGACATAACTACACATAAATTCGCGTCTTATGATAGCAAAAAGGTCAAAATCCGACAATGTACGGTCAAAATACGGTAGAAGCTCGAAATCATCGTTAGTTCACATGCTCCAACGATTAAATAAGTTGAATGCTCTTTTGTATAACGCCTTTTACAATGGATATTGTGCGAAATATCGTACTGTATTTTTGTTTTTCGTGTGACTAATTCAAATAAGTACGAAAAACGAAATTTTTTGAACGATTTGGACGTCCACGAGCTGAAGATAAAAGACAATAATGCATTTTTCGAATTTTAGGCCACGTAATAAATTATGTGAATAGGTATGCGAAGAAATACAATCACGCACATGTTATTCTGTTCCCTTTCCAGGATCAAGTCATTTGATTCGATTCTCGCATTTCTAAGGGAAACGAATTGGCACTCTGGATTTTCAACGACATGCAGAATGTAGGGACTTCAAAAGTTATAATTTCTGATATTTGCTACTCGTCTAAGTCCGTATTCAAGGCGGTAGGTGCAATTAGACGTTTCTCTTGGGCCTCGAATCATTTTCTGAGGAAGGATCCGGAGTATCTGTTCGAATCTTTTTCTCAGGATCCGTTTTTTCAAATTTTCCGAAAAAAACTGAAAAAACGGGAAAAATGCAGAATATACCCGATTGAAAATTATTCATTTATTTTTTCAAAATTTATGAATAAACATCTCTTTTTAAATCATACACAGGATCCGTTGAAATGATTTGGACGAATCCTTTTTTTTTTTCAGATGATCCGTGATCCAGACTCGGATTATTCTGTGGGAAGTGATTCGTGATCCAGACTCGAATCACTTTTTTAGAAATTAAAAAGGGTTCTTCATCCGAGTCATTTTTTTAGTGATCTTGCCCACTTCTGTTTCGTTGAATGGTGCGAATGAGTGAATTTTTACCTTTTCCTTTCTACTCTGGTACAACTGCTTACATGACGTTACGTCTTTCTAATTTGGGATAGAGTATAGTCGGTACCTGTATCACTTCTGTAAACATTATATTCAGATCGTGAGCTAATTCTATTCAGTTGCTTAAAGTTGGATGGTAAGAACTAAAGTGATCTCACTGATCTGTACTTTAATTCTCAGAGCATGGGTTTTAATGGTGAAATATGGAAACAACATTTATGCGTAGATGGATACAAAATAAGAGGTGATCAATGAGGTGTAAATGTAGAAACATATGAGATGCGAGATGAGGAGTAAATGACATAGATAACAGGTGCAAACGGAGAACTGTCATCAGACGAGTATAAGTTAAATGAAAGTATATAAGTATAGTTTGTACCTGGATGATGAAGTACTTATGTGATAGGCGCCATGGCCCAAGAGGACACATTTCTTCGAAGCAAAGGTTTTATAGTTTTATGAGACGGTGATAAGAAAAAGAGATGAAGATGACGAAATCTGATGAAATATTATTGACGTAATTATAGGTCTTAAATCAGATTCATAAACATTCGTGGGTCAATTTCAGTTATACAGGTGTCCTAATATACAAGGTGTGATGATATATGAAGTTATAATATAGTATATATGTCGGATATTCTAATTCACCCATAATTTTTTTTTTTCACATTCCTTTCAGTTTTCTCTCAAATCTTCGTTACAGCTGTCACCACAAAATAGGCTCGGTCGTAGCTTCAAGACGTTTTTCCTTCTTTATTTTTAGCCACCGATAGGAGATAAAATGAGACGAATATTAAAAACTATTTTGAAATTAATTTTTTTTTACTTGCCAGACACTGTCTGCAGCAATTGTAAAATTTTATCGGAACTTTCCAAGGATACATTTTGACTGTATTGTTAAGAGTCTCACTAGCAGCTGCTGTAAAAGCTGGACAATTTTTAACAAACTGGCTGAATAAATTCTCTTATCTCCACGCAAAGTAAAAAAAAATTTTACCATAGTCACGTAATAAAATCACTTCATACATGGCAGTATTGGCACATCAAAATTCATGTTAAAAAAATTATCTATCGTGTAAAACATACATAATAGTCACAACTTATTAAAAATTCTATGAAATCATTTATAGAAAAAAAAAGAAGAAAAGAAGCTACCTACTTATTGCGACTCATTGCTTCGTAAAAGTGAAAAAAATTTTTTTCTTCATATTTTTATCCGCGAATTATTCGATATTTTTGCACAGATGACGCATATGCATACGAAAGTCATGACCACCAAAAATTTGGTCAAATGAGGTGTATTTAAAAATAAATAAAAATCGTTTATTTTTTAGTTAACCAACGACTGAATTTTTAATTTTTACGTTTGCTATTTTTGGAAACAAACGTAATTTAAATTTAAACGCCGAAATTCGTACTTAAATTGAACGAAATTCAAAATACTGTTTTTTAAACTCATGGAAAAGCATTGAAATAAAACTGTAAAGGAATAGGCTATGTCGTTAAAGTATAGGTTCTACAAAAATAAATAAAAAGTAGACGAACCTATGAATAAATAATTAAAAAGGTACCTATTTATAATAGTAATGGCGTATGTCAGTACGATATTTTTGATAACTCAACAATCAAGAATAATAAAATTTGAAAATTGGCTGCATTCTTCTTGTACTCAGTCTTCGCGACTGTGATCGAGAGATTAGCTAAAATTATAATTTTTTTAGCATTGAAAATACTTCTAAGGGTCGCCACCTTATTTTTAGTGAGAGATGGGCGGATAACGAAGGTAAAAAAAAGTGGAGGGATTAAATGGTAATGAAAAAAAAGAACAAGTGGTAATGTTGTTTCATTGTTTAAGGAGCGAAAACAAAGTGAACACTTTGTTTATTCATTATATTACGTCTCTAAATCTGAAATCATCGAAGTGGAAATGAAGGCAAAGAAGAGAATATGTCTTAGTAGCCCCTTTATTTCATGCATATACAACTTTCCATACCTCAGTGTTTTGAAATTGTTACGCGTAACTTTTTTTGTCTTACATAACGAGTGCAACAATTTCCTCCATCCCTATTTCCCAAATTTTCCATCATTGGAAGATTCCAAATTTTTATTTATTCCTTTTGCCTGTTAAAATTTTGAAAATAAATTTTGAAAATAAGTCATGTGTTACGAGTTATTTCAAATTTTAGAAACTATACTCATGAATCGTCGTGTATAAACATTCAGCTAGTTGTCGTAACATATGGAATTACCATGAAAGTGGGTGTTGTTTTAACTACGTACTCTTCGAGGGCCAACAAGAACCCAATTAAAAAACTAGCATATAATCATTCGAACTCGGTGCTTCAAAAAAGTTATTGGTGGAAGACCAGTAGGCACCATAAGAATACTTACAAAATGGCTGAATGCTTTCGATAGAACCATAAAAATCCGAGTGGGGTTCAATGCGAAAACAAAAATCTAAAATTTGAAATTGGTATCCGAAAAACCTTAACATCGATATAAAAGATTCGAATGAAGAAACAAACAAAAATTCGACATAGAGGTCCATATATAAGTACGGTAGGTAGGTACGCTTAATAATGGTTTGAAAATGGGCATCAAACTTCATTATTAATTAGTAGAGATTCAAACGAGGAAATAAAAATTTGGGAGTTCACACGGCCGGAAATAAGAGTGGGGGTTTCAGCTTCAACCCCACTCCCGATACCAGTTACAAAAAAAATGTTTTTTCTAAGCTTTTTTATTTGACTCTTATTCATTTTCATTGTTATATTCAGACTGCAGACTGCTAATTAGACTACGTCCAGTTTACGGTCCCTGACAGCTATAAATAAGTTAGTATATTCAAAATTTGAACTATACACCGCAAAATTTCCAATTCTGTAGGTATTTGTAAAAAATACGTCGTTTCTAGATAAACGTTGAGAGTTCAAGCAGGTATTTGCATTGTAGATATGGAAATTTATCGCCAAACCTATCTTCACATTTTCAGATTCTGCTTCCATTTTAATTTTCTTTTAAATTTATTTTTGTTTGTTTGTAAAATAACTGGGTGTTCCAGGGGACAATCATTCAGCAGTCAGTTCTGTCTTCGAATTGGTTTACTTTTGGAAAATTTTCGCACTTGATTCGACGTATTTTGATCAGTTTACTTACTAAAAAAAAGGAAAGAAAAAATCATTTTCGAAACTAACGTGAAGGGAGTAACCGACTCTTCCGACACCCCTTGCGTGGACTCGTGCTAGGCTAAATGTTTTTCAATGACACGATTTTTCTTGAGGAAAAGATGAAGAAAAATGAGAAAAGAAAAACTTGTACTCGTCATTATCACGAAAACAACAAATCAAATTTAGCTGGTGCTACAAAATTATACCATATTTTGACGATAATCAATTTATTACCGACCTATGTCAGGAGTGCCTCGCAAAGAAAGAAAAAAAAAAACTAATATCATTTAATTAATTTTTTTATTATTTTTATGGTTACACAACAGATTAAAAAATTAAATTAAGTAAACAAAAAATTTACGTGAAGTACCTAACCCATGTAATTTTCAGATCTTAAGACAATGAATATAAAAAAATAAAAGAACAAAAATAAATTTAAATTACTCAACTACAGCGTAGCAGCTTGTGCTTGGCTGTATTAGATTATATTAAAGAAACTTTTAACGCTCCATCAGTTTCGTACATTGTCCAAAAACTGTGGATTTCGTTATTTCTTGAAACCCTCTCGAGAAGGAAAAAAAAAGTAGGCATGTCGAATATTAACGACCTTCATCGTATGTTATTTTCATAAAAACAAAGTTCGAAAATTTTCAACAGTTAAAGAATAATTCGTGGAAAATGCAAAAGGGAAAAAACTTGGACCACTCGAAACTCAAAACCTTGACAATGGTGAATATAACAATGTCAGTACGTCACCACCTCCGTACGTATACCACACACTATGTAGTAATTATCATTGGAGAGAAATTTTTTTTTTTTTAAATATTTTTACAAGGTTGGGACAGACAATAATATTATAAATTTCGGCAGCGGTAAAGTGTATAAAGTCTGATAATGATGTTCGCAATACACTCGGTAGGCATCTATGAAGAGACAAATAAAAAAGAAAGACATAAAAATTAATCACCATCAAAATGTGAAGAACAAGGTCAAAATCACCCGAAGTGGCCAATGCCCTGAACAACAAGAAGTGTATTTGTATGAAGTTATAAATTTAAAATATAAACACATGTTTCATATAACGTGAATGTCATTTTTTTAATCTACAAATTATAGTATCTAAGAGTTTTTTTGAAGTGATAATTCTATAAGTACGTATAAAAGTGTTTCGTTGCATATTGGGCGACGAAAACAGCGTTACGAGAAGCAAAAGAAAACAAAAAAAAACTCTGACGCAACAAGCCTGCTAGAAAAATTCGGTTTCTAGAAAAAAAAAAGCATAAATTTTGATGGTCACACTAATTGTCTGTAAATTCATATGTGTAAAACGTACCTATGTTATGATTGTGTGAAATTTGTTAGCTGCTGTCGAAATATTAGACAATGTGAAATTTTTAGTACGGTACTACAATAAATTATAATAAATATTCATTCCAAATTTCCTGTTTATTGGTGAAAAATTGAGCATTTTATAGTCAAAATTAGAAACAAAAATGGTGATATTGAAAGTGAGTGTAGTTTTCATGCACAGTTCAGTTGTCATTATACGTTTTGTGAATATGTACAACTTTTATTTTTACATGATAGCTTGAGCCAGGTTTTTTCATGGCAAATGTTAAAGTATTATAAAAAAAAGTAGAAAATGTTTCGTTTGATCAATTGGTGCTCATAAAAAAAAATAAAATAAAAATAATGTCGTTTTTCCGATGTGATGACGTCTCGATTCCAATCTTCAATGGCTCTGACTACGAGAAATGGAAGTATCGTATGTTGTTGTTCCTACAGTTAAAGAAATGTAAAGAGGTGGCAGTACGAAGGAAGGCTGACACTGATAAGGAGGAAGATTGGGCTATGGTAGAGGTCAAAGCAAAAAACTACATTATCAGTGGTATTTCAAACAAACAGCTCGAATTGGTCTATTCGGAGGAAATGGTGTTCGACATAATCAGTAAGTTCGACAGTTTGTATTTAAAGCAGTCTACTGCGTTGCAGATAATTTCTTGACGTAGGCTGGAGGCAATCAGACTCAATGATGGTGCGGATCCGGCAAAATTTTTTAATGACTTTGAGAGGGCAGTAAACGACCTTCGAAGCGCAGGTGCGACTGTAAAGGAAGACAAAAAGGCGAACTATTTAATTCAGGCGCTTCCCGAATCCCTCGCCCATCTTGGCGATTTAGTTAACGTGCTGCCCAAAGGAGAAAACGTCGTAGAGTATTTAAAAACAAAAATTTTGGTAAAGTCTAAAACGGTTGAAAATTTGTCGACTACTAATGGTAATGCAAATTCAGAGGCTTTTGCTGCAAATAGCGGCAGTAGAGGCAGCACAAATCGTTTGTCATTTACGTGTTTCAATTGCCGCAAAGTAGGTCACCGTCGTTTCGAATGCCCAAATTCTGGAGGTGCTGGAGATGGTCGTTTTGGTGCTCAGTCTGATCAGAGTTCTAGAGTCAGTTTTCAAAGTTGTGGTGGCAGACGTCCGGGCAGAAATTGACGTACAGGTTACGGCAGTGATCGGTATTCGTTATCGGCGAGTGAATATAACGCAAATAGCTTTTATGCTGAGGTAAATTTGTCTATTATTGTAAAGTCTGAACATGTATCGTCCGATAAGAATTGTATAAATTGGTTACTTGACAGTGGTTGCTCGGACCACATTATTAATGATAATTTATTGTTCGAAAATTATGTTGTTTTAAACGAGCCAATCTTGGTTAGAGTTGGCGATGGTAAAATTCTGGCAGGTACTAAACGAGGAAATGTTAAGACATTTTTTAGAGTCTTTGATGGGTCAGTTGTGGTCGATATTAAGGATGTTCTGTACGTAAGGGAAATGAGCTTTAATTTATTAAGTATAAGTAAAATAACAGAGCAATCAAATAAAATTGTTTTTCAGTATGATGAAGCCAAAATGTATAATGCAAATATAAATTTGATTGCTGTTGCACACAAACGTAACCGTCTGTATTTTCTTGAGAGTAGTAAAATATCAAAGATGCCAAGTAACGTAAATTCTCAGGTAAATTTTAGTAAAGTAACGACTCAAAAGGAAAAATGGCATCGTATGCTTGGCCATATTAATTTTTCAAAATTAAAAATTTTATATGAAGATGGGCTATTAGACGGAGCTTCAAGTAAACTTGAGGCTGATCATATGAAGTGTGCAATTTGTTTGGAAAATAAAATGACTAACGTAAAATTTGAAAATAATAGAGAGAAGGCCAATGATATTTTACAAATTGTTCACACTGACATTAATGGACCACATAGAGTCGGCTATGGTGGTGAACGTTACTTTATAGTGTTTGTTGACGATTATAGTAAATTAGTCAAAACATTTTGTATCAAATCGAAGTCAGATGTTTTTAATTGTTTTGTAGAGTATGTAAATTTAGTTGAAAATCTGACTGGAAAGAAAATTAAGGAAATTTGTTGCGATAATGGTACTGAGTACATTAACAGTAAAGTAAAAAATTTTGTTTCAAATCGTGGTATTTATTTAAGGCCTTGTGTTCCCTACGTACATGAACTTAATGGTACTGCGGAACGATATAACCGTACGTTGATGGATAGGGCTCGTTGTCTGCTGGCTGAAGCCAGAGTAGATCGGAGATTCTGGCCAGAGTGTTTGATGGCCGCAGCCCACTTAACAAACAGGTTGTTAGCTAACACTGTCAAACGTAAGACACCTTATGAGACATTTTTTAGAAAACAACCAGATGTTAGTAATTTAAGACTTTATGGCAGTCGAGTATTCACTCAAGTACCTGAAGTAAATAGAAACTCAAAATGGGATCGTAAGGCTGATCCCCCAAGGCCTAGAGAGCAAGAAACTTTGCTGAGTACAAATCAGGGTGATCCTCAGGAGAATGAAGCTCAGTCTAGTCAGGAGTCTGAGAGAAGTCAAGGTAGTAGTAAGGAACCTGAGGAGGCAGCAGTTCGTAGATTGTCACGTTAGAGAAAGAAACCGGCAAAGTTGGATGACAGTTTTGTTTACATTCATTATTGTAGTACCGTGTAGTACCGATGTTCCTGAATCGTATCAGGAAGCCGTTTCTCATTCGGACTCTGACTTGTGGCAGCAAACAATGGCTAAGGAAATAGACAGTCTTGAAAAAAATGGTACCTGGGAAGAAGTGGAGCTGCCACATGGAAAGAAAGAGTTGGATGTGAAGTGGGTGTATAGGAGAAAGTCTGATGGTACCTACAAGGCTCGTCTAGTAGTACAAGGGTTCCAGCAGAATGATGACCTGGACAATATCTACTCACCAGTCGCTCGTATGTGTACCCTAAGATTGCTTCTGTCATATTGTTGCCAAGAGAGCTACACCATTCATCAAATGAATGTAGAAACCGCCTTTTTAAATGGTCCTATTGTATCTGAAGTATATGTAAAGCAACCTATCGTAGATAGGAACGTAAATGATAATGGCAACAAAGTTTTTCATCTAATGAAGTCACTTTATGGATTAAAAGAAAGTCCAAGAAATTGGTACGAATGTTTTAATAATTTTATTGTAACTTTAGGATTCGAACGTAATAATTTTGACTATTGTTTATATTCTACCAAAGATAAAGTAAATCCTATTTTTATTATTTTGTTCATTGATGACTTATTAATTTGTGGCAAGGAAGTTAAGAAAATAAATCAAATTAAACGTAAGCTCTCTGAGTGTTTTAGTATGAAGGACCTAAATAACGTAAGCTCATACTTGGGCATTGAAATAAATCACGATGTTAAAAATAAAGTAATGACACTCAGTCAAAAAAATTATATTGAGTCACTTGCCACTAAATATAATATTAAAGATTCAAATTTATTTGATACCCCCATGGAAATGCACTTGAAGCTCGAAAGGGCAACAGAGCCTGATTTTAACGTAAAGTTTAGGAACTTAATCGGAGCTCTCCTATATGTAAGTGCAGGCACTCGGCCAGAAGTCACTTACAGTGTAAATTATCTTAGCCACTTCCAGTCAGCCTATGATCAAACGCATTACAAGTACGCATTAAGAGTTCTCAAGTATCTATATAAGACTCGTGATTTGAAATTGACATATCGTAGTAGATGTGCTCTGCCCAGTTTAGATGCTTATGTTGATTCTGACTGGGCAGGGGATACTGTTGATCGTAGATCCACAACCAGATTCGTTATTCGAATGTTTGGAAATCCAATCTTGTGGAAAACTCACAAGCAAGGAAATGTCACAAAATTATCAACGCATGCTGAGTATGTCGCATTGTCTGAGGCTGTCATGGAAGTCATATACCTGTTAGATGTATGCAAACAATTTTTACCATTGGAATCTATACGACCTGTACGTATTTTTGAGGACAATCTGGGCGCTGTTTGTATCGCTAATTTAGGTAATTTTACTAAAAGGTCGAAGCACATTGAAGTGCACTATCACTTTGTTCATGAGGCGATCGAACGCGGCCAGATCGAAGTTGTTAAAGTAAACTCTGCTGATAACTTAGCTGATATTTTTACTAAGTCTCTGACTAAGCATGTATTTGTGAATCTTAGAAATTTATTGTGCCTACGTTAAATTTATATAATTATGAAAATAGATGAGGGTGTTAAATATGTACATCGTGTATAGGAACCTTATCTGTGTTTTTCATTTTTGTTTTTTCAGTTCTTTGTTATCGGGTGACTCTGTACCTATGTTTCGAGTGTAGTTTTCATGCACAGCTCAGTTGTCATTATACGTTTTGTGAATATGTACGACTTTTATTTTAACAAAAACTGAATACATATATGAATTTAAGTTATTGGTGCCAAAATTTTTCTGAGATCATGAAACGAAAAACATACCCATCCCAACCCTGGAGGCTAATATCGTACCAAGCATAGTAAATAGATTTTATAAATAAAACCTACTTCAAAAAAAAAAAAAACCAGCTCACAAAGCCTTGCTAGAAAAGGTAGGTTCCAAAAAAAGAATTACGAATTTTGATGGTCAAAATAATTGTCTGTAAGTTTATATGCGTTAATGGAATGTTATGATTGTATGAAATTTGTTAGCTGCTGAAAAAGTATCCACACACCTACATGCCAACAGTTATAATTGTAATTTTCATTTTAGCATGAACTATAGAGAACTATATAGAGCTCTAAGGCGTTTACACATCAAAAAATGGCAAAGGAAATACGTTCTCCTACATGTTTTCTTCTACTTATGTGAATTAAGTGGTATTACCACTGATGATGCGTTTTAAGGATAAGTAACAAATGGGAGAAAAACATTTATTCAGAGAATTCTTAAGTCATTGTTGATTCTCATACTTATTTATATTTATATATATACATATATACATATAATATCTGCCTGTGGTATCAGCTTCGCTTGACAGATGATTAGTACCTTGGACCCTAACCCTGAGCTAAGTGTTTCCTGATATATTACACAATAAAATCTGAAAATAAAAATTTTTCCCCTTTTTGGTCCCAATAAGGGTCAAAGAATGGATCTAATGATAAAATTAACATCAAATTCAAATTCAGCGCCTCAAAAAAAATGTCTGATGATGTAAATTTAAGGGAAAGGCAACTAAATTCAGCACTAATAAGTTTGCATAATGATTTTACTTTGGTCACTTTATAAACATGCGGTGCTATTAATCCAGCCTTCATCAATTTTCCATTACAAAGAAGTTTTCTGAAGTGGTAAAATAATAAAATCAAGTCTAGAACCTTCCCAAGTTCATGAAGAACGCACGTACAAAAATTCATAAACATCGGTTTGGTAGATTCTGAGATTAGGTATCCTTAACATACAATTTTCCAAAATTTCCTCTTTATGTAGATATTAGTATAGATATAGATGTATGAAAAATAACATGTAAGTGGCAAACATTTTTTTTTTTTGTTGTCTATACTCATTCAGCTATGACTGAGTGAGAGTATATTGTGCTCCTTATTTCCCTAATGGTGATATTTTTTCATTGAGAGCAGTTTACTTTTTCACTTCTAAGTCGTCACATAATCTGCTGACTTGAAAAAAAGATTTTATTTTCAAACAATTATGGAAAATTATTATAAAGAGTTTATGTGTTGGGTAGTAAGCATCATGGCACATGAAAGTTTCTACCTTTCAAGTTAATTTTACCTCCATTTACAGCCCCTAAAAACAAAATTTTGTGCAAAAAAATGTTTGACAGTTTTCAACTTTAAAACTACTGCACCAATGAAAAGGGTGTAGATGACCTAATTTGTTAAAAATTTTATGAAAAAACTTTTTATAAAATACATGATTAGAAATACAGTGTTTACGCTGGTATTTTGTGAGAGAAAAGTAGCTCTGATCATTAATAAATGTAATCTCAATGTAAAGTGAACATGCCTTCATGTAAAAAAGCAAATCATCTTTTTATGTGGAAGCACGTTCACTTTACATTTAGTTTAGAGATGTGCGTTTTAGTTCATTTGGGGGATTTTGTTCAACAGGTCTTGGTCTTTTGAATGAACTAGTTCAGTGAACTAGTTCAAAATGAACGAAATGAGCTGCATGAATCAAACCTTTGAGTATGTATTATTTCATATGGAGAACAATTCGTACACATTTTCTATATGTAGTTACTTTCAGACATAGAAAGCGCTTTCATTCCCCAAAAACGCTTACTATTTCGTTTCGTTTTTTGTTGATTGATAAGAAATTCCACTCATCCAGTGATTAACAACAATGCTGTGACCTATAAGAGTGAACTAGCTTGTAGGTCTATACAATATAACTTTGATTTGATAATATCTTTTAGTTCAAAATGAACTAGTTCATCCTCATCTTTCGGTCTCGTTCATTTAGGTCTTTCAAAAGATTAGTTCAAATGAATTAGTTCTCGGTCAACCGACACAGCTCTAATTTAGTTAGAGGTTACACTTTCTGAATGAAACGTTAAATCTGAAACAGGAAGGAAGTTGATATTTTGTTCCATTTTTTATAATTTTCATGAAAGACTCATCATTATGATAGAATTTTAACATTTCGTTGCTCTCTAATCATAAATTTCCCAAAAATTTTTGAAAAAAAAAATTTTTTAAAGTCAAGCAGTCATAATATGGCGACCTAAGAATAAAAAAGTAAACAGCTCTCAATAAATAAATGTCAACATTAGCAAAAAAGGAACAAGACATACTCCCATTTTGACATAGCTGAATGAATAGAGACAATAAAAAAAAGCCCGCCACTTTACCAGGTATTTTCTACATAAAAGTATGAATATGAATACCAATCAATGATTCTTTTACTTATAATATAAACATATGAATTTAAATTTTAGCATTAAAATTTTCCTCGGAATATGAAACGAAAAATGTACCCGCCCGCACCCGCACGTCGTTTCTTGAGATCGAAATAAATTAGTGAGAAGATTTGCATAGTAAACCTACTTGAAAATTTAACTAAATATATAATGTAGATTAGGATAGTTAGGTAGGTACTAGGTACTTACTACCTATGTATGTTGAAAATTTGTAACTTATACAATTTTTTTTTTTTTTTTTAAATTTAATTTTAGCATTTAAAACAAGACATATATTTTCCTTTTGGTTCATTTTCAAATTGCTTACCAAGTAGCCTACGGGATTCTCGCTAGCCAATTTATTGATGAATACATATAATTCGATACGTTTTCTTCCACATCCATTTGGTTCTTGTCAAAACAAGCGTTTTAATTTCGACCACCAAAAATTTAAGTAAGGGAAAACATTTTTGTGGTTTCTTCGTCCCTATTTATTTAATTAATTGTTTGGATACATTCAATATGTAGGAAAAATTCTTCGATCATGGAAAACATTTCAAAAAACATTGAATGTGGATTAGGTAACCCATATACTCAGAGATGTGAAAAAAAAAAGGTGGTATTTTCGGTGCCCCCGCTGATTCTACCTACATGCAAAAGTTAGCCACAATGCCAAAGTGTTATTTTTGTGAATTTTGAGTCACCAAAGTTTTCTTATTTCTAATTTCTAAAAGCATTATCAATCACAATCCTCGGATTGGCTAGAGCTATGTTAAATGTCAAATATCCGTCGTTACCTTATTTAGTGAAAAAAAAAAGAAACTTTTTTTCATCTTATGATGAATAGTGCAAGTTGGATGATTAACTGCAGATTTGTTTTATTTCATACAAAGACACCTTGAGGCTAGAGATTATGACTTCTTTTTCAGTAATTGTAATTTTTAGCTGCAGTTGTTGAGTAAATAAAATATCGACTTGTACATAGTAATTGAATTTCGAGTGTGTAGCTGCTTTTAGAAAATTGTATTTGAAATTTTTGCAAAGTATTTATCAAAAAATATAAATTTTAACAAAAAATATGTCAGAAATACTAAATTTGATATTTTCCAAAAAAATTCACTTAAAATTCGTTAAAAATAGTGTTCGTCATCGAATTAACAGGAATTCGTGTAAAATCGGCAATTCTAAGTATCCATATTATAGGTACAGTAATGAACGATATCTTCTGGCTTAATATGTCGACAGGTATCTACATATATTATTGACTATTTGCCCGTGGTGTCAGTTTTGCTTGACAGATGCTTAGGACCTTTGACTATTAGACAATAAAATCTGAAAATGAAAAATTCTCTCCTTTTTGGTCCCAATGGGAGTCGAAGAATAAGTTTAATGATAAATTTAACATTAAATTCGAATTCAATTCCTCAAAAAACATAATCAATGATATATTACACAATAAAATCTATAAATAAAAAATTCTCCCTTTTTTGGGCCCAATTAGGGTTAAAAAGTGGGTCTAATAATAAAATTAACACCAAATTCGAAATTAGCACCTTAAAAAACATGCCCAATGATATATTACGCAGTAAAATCGGTAAATAAAAAATTATCCCCTTTTTGGGCTCCATGAAAATTGAGTAATGGGTTAAATGATAAAAATAAAATGAACATCAAATTCGAATTGCGAGCCTCAAAAAACAAGTCCGATGATTTAAGAAGCACTAATAAATTTGCATAATGTTTTTCCTCTGTTCACTTCATATACTCGCAACGCATTAATCCAGCCTTCATCGATTTTCCTTTATAAATAAGTTTTCTGAACAGATGAAATATTAAAACCAAGCCTAGAACCTTTTTAGGTTCATGAAGAATGCACATACAAAAATTCATCAACATCGGTTGGGTAGATTCTGAGATTACTCTTAACATACCTAGATACACTTTTCTAAATTTCCCTCTTTATATATTAGTATATATATATATATATTTATATAGAATATATCTTTTGAACTTCGTGATTTCGTAACGATAAAAATTTCATTGTTATTCGAGTAGTTTCGATTATTCTTCGTATAGGTAATATAAGTTTTAATATTTCCCTTCTTTTTGTTGGTAGGCTACCACTGAAATTAATTGTGAATAAGTATTAATATATTACAGGCACTTACCATCAGAATTTCAGCAAGTCAGTACAGTAGAGGATTTCGAGTTTAAAAAATAAAAGAATTGAGCTAAAAAATGTAATAATGAAAATTTTTACTTTTAGAAAAGGGAGACAATCATAAGTATAAATAATTTTTAATGAAAGATTTGTGAAAATGATGTAGCATGCTTAGAAATATTTTTGGAAACTCAGAAAAGTGTTAAGGCTAAAGACCTCTCAACGTTACTCCCTACATTATTCAATAATACTATAATAAAATTATACTGTCATTATAATATCGAGGCAGACTTTGGATATGTTGAGGGAATTTCCAACATCAACAAACCTCAGGTAAATATTATTGTCATATCCTCCTCTCACACCGAAAAAATTATGATAGTTTCTTAATACAGAAAATAATTGTTTGATTCCTCTTTTTCTTTCTTCGTTTCTTTTTTTTTTTTGGCCAAAGCTGTTTATTATTATGAGTATCACGCCCTTCCCGGTGAAACTGCACGAGATAGTGTCTAAATAATGATACCTACGCAATCTAACTATCTATGGCACTTACTTTTTGACTAATATAGTAGTGGACCATTAAAGAAAGATGATTTCTGGTTAGACATGCCGGCGCTAAATAGGCAACCAAAGAGTACCTTTTGACCAGTTTTGCTTTGTATTTATGTACACTATCCTTGTGAATTTCAGTGATGTCTTTATCAGATGTATTCTAAATTTGTGAACTCAAGAAACATGTCGAAAATATGCAGTAGGTACGCTAGGGTTGCCTACTTTTTCTCCGGCATGTCTTGACATTGAAAAGTACTTTGATCTTATGGAGCTTTACTGGTCCGGTACTACATAGTCAAAGTACTTACCTAATTAATTTATTACGGTAGGAAGATAATTTTAAAGTATTACAGCCTAAACATTCCTTACCTAACTGCGAGTAGATATATTAAAATGTACCCAGTATTTTAATGAAAAGACTAAAATTCTGGAGTAAATAAGTGAAGGAGATCCTGAGGGTCTGAACCACCTTAGTCAAAAAGAAAAATACTTAGTGTATTTAGTCAATTTTGGTATCTTAGTGTTGTGGTGTTTGGGAGGGGTTTAAAGAGATCACTGAGAATAAGTGAAACCCCCCTCCCTTATGATAGAGCTATCTATATCCTTGACTAAGATTACCTACTTATACATCTTTGAACATGCAATCTTCTGTTAAAATTAGTATAATAATTTTATTCGAAAGTCAGTTTTTAGTCGACAATGAAATTTCGCATTTATCAGATGTACGAAGAGTTGCATCTATAATATACGAAGGGAAAATCACAAAACGTTAATCACATTTAATCTTATTCGCAAATGAAATTGAACTGTCAGTTGTTGCGTAAAATTATAAATGAAATGTAATGGTCAATCAAATATTTCATGAAAGCTTGTTAGTGAAAATTTTTTATTCTTTTTTACGTATGGATGTTAAGGTTTTTCGAATTTTCTTTCAAAATGGAAGAGTGGTATTCCTTGGTATATTGTGTTTCCCCTTGTATTTGACATGGGTGCAGACAATTTATTCTTATAGCTGGGTTTTCACTTGGCTTTGTATAAAAATCTACGAGCCGAATTTTCAGAAGCGCAGATTTTTAGCTTTTTGCTTTTTTTATTCTCCTTAGAGATTGTTTGGAAATTAGCTTTTAACAATCTTAATCACAAAACACCGAGAAAATATAATCTTCACTCGTGATTTCATGTGTTTGCATACAGCTTCTTTGAAATCAGCTTCAAAAAAGCGAGATTTTACAATCTAAAATGTTAGAATGTCCCTAACTTTTAAACTGTAAAATCTCGATTGTAAACAAGCAGCCTTATTTGTCTGTTTACATTCAAATCTTTAAAGGCATTTTATAAAGAAGCAGACTTTTTGATTGTAAAAAAAATCTAGTGAAAACCCCGCTAATTTTCAGAAACACCAAATACCGTATTAAAAATGAAATTTCTCCGACACTAATATTTTTTTATAAATTGGCTTGTTTAGATATTTGCTGTCCAAATTTCATATTGGTAGTTATTATCAGAGAAAAAATTATGGAACTGTTATTCCAATAGAACTTTTGGCTTATCCAAAATTTATACGAATAGTCGCCGGGGTCGAGAAAGAAAATCTGGTCCTGGGTTTCGTGTAAGTGTATTTTAGCCAAAATATACCAAGTCCCCGAATGTCTGAGGTGAGCCAATTCCAGGGCATTTCAAAATGTATAACTTGTTTCGGCTTTTTGCCAATATCTCGTGAATGGTTTGTTATAGGCCTAAAATAGTTCAGTACAAACATATACCTAGTTAATAAAACTCTCTATAACAACATTGATATCTAATTATTTTTCCCCATCTTTTATATGTAATTGTCGAGAAATTTTCCTGTCAATATCATACTTTTCTTCAAAAACTAATTTTAACCGTTTTTTGTTGAACATGGCCTTGTAACTTCTAAATCTCTGATTTTATAGAAAAATTCCCAGGAAGAATGTTGTAGACCATTAAATCCTCGTTCAAGTTAGTTTATTATTGATTATATTATTTTTAATTGATCAAATGTTGTAACAATTTTAAAATTTATTAAAAATTTTAAAAATTAAAGATTTTGTTCAATATTTGGTTTTATCCATATAACAGAATAGTACAAATACATTATACCGATAAATTATAGAATTTATATTACAGTGGAAGCCGCCTAATGGATACGCCGGATAAGGAAGACAGCCGCTTGTATAAGACAAAATAAAAAAAATGAAAACAAACCTATCTAAACAGTGTATTTTATGTCCGCCTAATTCATACAGAAAACTGATTAAGAGAGACACCAAAATAGTGCCGAATGGCTTCTTATCTGCTAAAGTATTGTTAAACTTTCATGTCGTGTTGAAAATGTATGGATAAACTTCGTCTTTACTTCATGCAGGAGGATAATGGCGGTACCATGATATCATTATACAATGTGCAGATTTTATAAAGACCCAAAGTATGAAGAATCTGCGGCAAAAAACAATACAGGATTTTTTTAATCCATGAGTACCTATCTACTGTAATTTACAATGTTCTTTTTCATTAATTTTTTTCCCCTTCGATTTATCGAGACAGTCGGTTAGTAGAGACAAAATGGCTTGGCCCAACGTGTATCTATCAAACGACCTCCATTGTATTTTGCAACCATTATGTATTTCACAAGTTTGTTGGTAGTACAACATCCAGTGGCTGTTTTTAATTTGTTAAATTTTTTGAAAATTTTCAAATTGCTCCAACATTTGATCTTGGAGATAAAATGATAAACAATAAACTCACTTGAACGAAAATTCAATGGTTTAAAACATTTTTTAAGCACTTTTCTATAAAAACAAAAATTCAAAAGTTACAAGACCATGTTTATCAAAAAATGTGAGACAAAAGTAGTTTTTGAATTGAAATATGACATTGACAGGCAAATTTTTCAAAAACTATGAGAGATAAGAAAAATGTTATTTGTACCTAACGATGTTATAGAAAATTTTATCAACTATATTTTTGAACGTAATTTTTTTAAGCCTACAACCTCGAGAGATATTTGCAAAGGAGACACTTTGGACGCCTTGGAGTAATCACACTTCGGAGATTCGGGGAATGTTGGTACATTCATCTCCAAACATCTCTAAACAACGTTTGAAAATTTAGTAAGAATTTTGATGAATTTAAAATAGGCATTGTATGTTGTACAATATACCTGCACAAAACTATGAGAAAAATTGTAGTTTTCTCAGTAATGTGGTAAAAAATTTTTCAATAATTTTCTATTCTCCAGTTTTCACATAAACTATTGAACCAACAGACTCCAAACTGCTACCAGATCTGGTCCAATATGAGAACTACCCTTTCCTGGAAATTATAACCCTATTCTTTTTAGTGATTTCTCAAAAATGTAATCAAAACATTTTCTTAAAAAACTTTTTCTTTTATAGTTTTCCTGAAAACTGCTGAACTAATAGACATCTTCTATCACACTTGAGACTATATGAAAACTATCTTTTACAAAAAATTTCAGCTCAATCCCTGTTATAATTTTCTCAACATTGTGAAAAAACTACTTTCCCAGGAATTTGTTTTCTCCAATTTTCTTGGAAATTACAAAATGAATAAGCACCAAACTGCTGTCAGATCTGATCGATTATAAGGACTACTTTTCGTGAAAACTTTAGCTCTATTCTTTTCGTAGTTTTCTAAAAACCATAAACACGAAGTTTTCCTCTAGAAATTTTACTTTTACAGTTTTCTCGGAAACTACTGAACTAATAGGCACAAAACTTCTTTTAGACTTGTGTCTATATGATGAATATCTTGTGAAAATTTCAGCTTTATCCGTTTTATAGTTTTCTCAAAACCATGAGCCCAATTATCAAAAAACTCTAACGCAGCAGCAGCTCCGTTAGAAAAAGTAGGTGTTGAAAAATAAAATATTAATTGCTAAAAAATTATTGATAGATCATAATTGTGATTATTGTATCAAATTTTGCAACTGTAGACGTAAAATTACGCAAATAAAAACAATTACTTCTCTCAAAATAAAAAATAAAAAAAAAGAGATTTTTTGGAAGTACCATCTGGCTGATCCACACCTGAATTGATAGCATATTACAATAAATTATAGTTAATATTTTCTGCTAATTTCTTAGTCATTGGTTCAACATCATAATTTTATAGTCAGAATAATATCCAAAATAGCTGCACCATAAGTACATTCCGGCTGATCCGCACCAAAATTAGTAAAATGTTAGAATAAATCATAGTAAATGTTTGTTCCTAATTAAGTTTCTATTGGTCCAAAATTGGGCATTTTATACCCAAAATAAAAACAAAAATAGAGTTATCAGTAATATCATCTAGCCAGACCACACCAAAATTGATAGCAAGTTATAATAGATTATAATGAATATTTATTCTGAATTTAGTACCTAGCTATTGGTCGAAAATTTAAAAATTCATAACCAAAATAAAAATGAAAATAACAATATGGAAGTATCATACAGTTGATTCTCAACAAAATCAGTAAGTCAGGTCCTTCACTAACTACTAATGTTCATTCTAAATTTTGTGATTATTGGAAAAAAAAACTGAAAATTGTACCATTGTAACAAATATACACTTATATGAATACAAGCCCTGAAATGCCACTCCGCAGTACTTTGGCAAGTGCCAGCCCTACATTTTTTCTGGCATATCTGCAGGTAACACTGTAGAATTTGTTGTTTCGGAGGAAGCAACTAGTGACATATAGCTAAAAAGATTTCCAACATGTGATCAATAATGTGACAAACATCTTAACCATTATCATCATCATCATAAACAATTTCTCAACTTAATTAACTTTACTTCGTATATACTGTAGCTTGATAGTGCGTGTGTATTGGCATAGAAATGTCTGTTTTCACTATGAAATATGTACAGCTTTGGCTGCCCAGAATGTTAAATGAAGTTGACTTTTCATTAATGAAGATGATGATGATAATGATGATGATGGTCAAAGATCTTTGTCACATTTTTGTACTACAGTGCATATAGATAGTTTGAGATCTCTGTAGCTATATGTCTCTGGAAGTAACAATTTTTTTTTGTGGCTGCCTGTGGCTGTGTGGTTAGTGGCGCATGCACATCAAATATGAGGGAATAATTAGCAAAATAAACTAGTGTCTCGCCGTAAATTCGTTTCTAGGACCAGTCATGTGATTTGTGTTTGTGTGTCATGTTTTTGTGTATTTGGTTTGTGTCTGTGTGGGTGCATGTCTTGGTTAACGTAATTTTCGTAGTTTACATTTCTTTCAGGTCTTTAATTTTTTCTCTACTGTTAAAGTACTCTTAAATTTTCTTGAGTCCTTATCATTTAACTATAACTTATTTCCCAATTTTAATTCGAAAAAATTTATAGTCAACCAGGAAAAAATGGTTAGTTAATTGTGACCTGGCTAATCCTGTAATAAAGGAAGAAGATGAATGGAACAGATTTTGGATAGGAAATCTCTATTGAGAAATAACCAAGTGAGTTTGTTTATTGAATGTATGCCTCCGTTCCAACTACTTGAAAATCTGTGCCTTTGTATTGAGGTGAGGTTCAGATGAAAATTACAATTTTTGTTATTGCTGCCAAATGGTGCACTTGCTGCTTTAAAATGATTTGCCCTTAAATTAATTATGATTTGTTGGCGTTAAATTAATTGTTCAGTGATGAATTGAAGAGAATTCATCTACCGACAAATTCTCTTCGATTCGTCCCCGTTAAATTAATTATGATTTTGCGACGAATTGAAGAAAATTCATCCACCTACGAATTCTCTTCGATTCGTTGCTGTTAAATTAATTGTGATTCAGCGACGAATCATAATTAATTTAAGGGCAAATCATCTTAAAGCAGCAAGTGCAACATTTGGCAGTACTAACAAAAATTGTAATTTTCATCTGAACCTCACCTCAATACAAAGGCACAGATTTTCAAGTAGTTGGAACTGAGGCGTACATTCAATAAACAACCTCACTTGGTTATTTCTCAATAGAGATTTCCTATCCAAAATCTGTTCCATTCATCTTCTTCCTTTATTACAGGATTAGCCAGGTCACAATTAACTAACCATTTTTTCCTGGTTGACTATAAATTTTTTCGAATTAAAATTGGGAAATAAGTTATAGTTAAATGATAAGGACTCAAGAAAATTTAAGAGTACTTTAACAGTAGAGAAAAAATTAAAGACTTGAAAGAAATGTAAACTACGAAAATTACGTTAACCAAGACATGCACCCACACAGACACAAACCAAATACATAGAAACATGACACATAAACACAAATCACATGACTGGTCCTAGAAACAAATTTACGGCGAGACACTAGTGCAAAATAATATCAGGAAAATAATTTTGTGAAATAATTTTAACAGACGAATTAACGGCTGGTACGTTCACAATAGTGATGATGAGTTTTTGGAGCTAAAAATGTCCTTGAGTTATGAAATGAAAAATGTATCTACTCCACTCCCAAATCATTCTATGACACCAAGATTAATAAGTAGATTTTCATAGAAAACCTGCTTATAAAACGTGGTTAATAATAGCTTCTGAAGAAAAGTGAGATATGGATAGACAAATTTCTCAAAAATTGCGAGATATGTAGCTACATTAATATTGCAGAAAATTTTATCATGTATATATATATATGTTTGTACCAAACTACTTAAGGCCTATGACAAACGGTTCACGAGATAATGGAAAAAAACAAAAATAAGGTCTTTGACTATATGTATAGCAGGTACTGCAGGTGCAATGAAGAAAAATGAATTCTGGTTGGACATGTCAGTGCTGAATAGGCAACCAGAGCGTACCTTTTGATGTATTTTGCTTTGTGTTTATGTACGCTATTCTTAAGAATTTAAGGGATCTCTTCATCAAATGTATTCTAGATTGGTGAACCCAAGCAAAACGTCGAAAATACGTAGAAAATACGCTAGGGTTGCTACTTTTTCGCCTGCATATCTTGACATTGAAAAGTACATTGGTCTTAAGGAGCTTTACTGGTCCACTACTAAACAGTCAAAGAACAAGGTACACATTTTGAGATGCCTGGAGTTAGCTCACCTCAGATATTCAGGGACTTTTGATATATTCTTCTCCGAACACGTCTAAACAAATCTCAAAAATCAAAATAACTTTCCAAAAAATTTCCCTCCAAAAACCATTTGCTGAATAGATAACAAGCCAATATTAATTTCACTATAAAGGTACCATTAGGTATATTAATCTATTTTATTTTATTTTTTATTACCATTAACACCGCAAAAACATGATAGAAATGACACTCATGTATTTTTATCCTATTAAACTTGACAAGTTACGTGATAGAAAATATCGAAAAACTTACAGTATATAGGTACTTACCGTCAACGAAATCATTCGAATTTTCTTTGTTTTTGGGTCGTGATTCAAAGTCGGAATCGTCGGCATCAAAACAAAGTCCATTTTCAAAATCCGTAAAAAAAGTTTCTTTGGGAAGCATTTTGAACTGAAAGCGAAAATTCTCTTAAAATATTTGTATGCTTACTTTACAGAAAAAATACGCATGAACTTTATGATAAGTGGTGTTCCATCGTTCGAGAAATTCATTTTATCTCGAATATGTTAGAGATATTCATAAAAATACATCAAATTTCAAAATTCTTATCGTGGCAGTTCCCGTGTGTATGTATATAACGGTGAAAGAATTATTTTTTTATCGTGTTACAGTATTCGAACCTTCTTTGAAAGAAAATGGTATCTAACTAAAAATATAAAAATTCTTTCAATATAAAAGTTCATAGGATTTGGTTTTAAAAATAATTTTATTGTGTTCTGCTTGGCGTAGGCTAAAGCTACTTATTTGGTTCTCAGGCTTACAATTGAAGGATTTATAGAGTCGAGACTTGACAAAAAATGGGAGATGTCAGGTTTCGTTCGATTGTGGTACCCACTTGTGCTTCAAAAATTTTTGTTGGGAGACTTTAGAATATTAGCCACCTGATCACAGCTTTGACATTACAGCCAACCCCTTCTTTCATATCGATATGACAATATTATATTAATGACCTCCAGATGCTGCGCTGGGTAAAATAGCTACTTTGTCAAAACACGATAATTAGAAAAACATTCTTTGTCTTCCTAAGTAACAATTTTCTAAATTGAAAGTACCTAACGAATTTTTGGATTTTAATCAATATTGTTTTTTCCTTCGCTACTGACCTTTCTCTACAATAGTGTTTAATTCACTTTGTATAGGTAAACCTGCTGATTCACTATCTACACGACTTATATTTAGTACCTATGAATGAATAACATAGCCCGGAAAAATGTTTGTTATAGTTGGCGAATGGGCTCTCATTAAATTAAAAATGAGTACAGTCTACTTTCTATAAATAAGTATAAAACTATAATCAAGAGTAAA
Source organism: Ericerus pela (assembly GCA_011428145.1). Taxonomy (NCBI): domain Eukaryota; kingdom Metazoa; phylum Arthropoda; class Insecta; order Hemiptera; family Coccidae; genus Ericerus; species Ericerus pela. The sequence goes on along the minus strand of WOFM01000066.1, from coordinate 1,400,224 downwards.
TTTAATTTTCATATCAATAAGTGGTCTATGCATACTGATAATTATTTCATGGATTAGAGAATGACTGATGAGGTAAAACTAGTGAATAAAATAATAACACAAGCTGTAGCATAATTCTCCTACTAATATGGAATATATATTATTGGACACAAAAGTAGACTAGTATTGACTAATAGTCATTATTAGTACCTAGGTGGGTACTTGCAATGTCAAAGTAACATTAGTTAACGCGTTAGTAATAAAATCATTCCTAGTCTGTAGTCAGTAGACTGCAGTAGGATAGTTTGAGAATTCACATTAAATCTGAGCCTAGTCCAAATTCAACCGAACTTTTTCACATTAGATACCTACTTAGGTACTATAACTACTTAATTATATATTATCAACCTTATTATTTCAATGTTCTATGTTTGAAATATTCAATTCCAATTTTAGTTGAGCATAGTACGGTACCTACACACTTATTTACCAGCTGCTGGTGTGCTGATTTACTAACGTTGATTCAACCAGCTTGGTTTTTATGTTTACAAGACACTTATAAAACATCTGTAAAAAAATGAAGTTTTCATTATAAATTTTACCAGGATCAAAATTTACACGGAGCTGGAACACAAGCTGGTACGTACCAACTGCTGCCAACTCAAACCTTGAAAATTTTTGACTTCACCAGCAAGATAATGCTGGTGTCCCAGCTACCAACATACCTTTCATGATGAAAGAATAGAGTACATAGGTACTCTTGTGATGTGAGCTTCAATACTGAGCAAATTCAGTCGACACAGTATCACCACACCAATACCAAAAGCATGAAAACAATACAAAAAGACTTACTGGATGTGTGCAATAAACCTATACCCACTTACAGGATTTAAAATGTTGGCACAGATTTTTGTGTTTACCTGAGTATCCCTTCGACCATATACTAGATAGACTGGCTATGGAAATGAAAATTGAAGCAAACATAAATGATGTCACAATGTGGCAAATACATATGTCAAGTCCCATAAGGTTTTTTGAAGAAAAAAAAATCAAAAAAAGTTTAATTTTTCTTCTGAAATGAATTTTTTAATAGAAAAAAAAACAAATGATTATGTACAATTTTTCAAAAAAAAAACTCCAACCTGGCTAAAATCAACTTCAAAAACCTGGAAATAACAACAATATAACCTGGGTAAAACAACTTCTTGCCACAATGTTACATCACACTCCGTATTTATCACTGCTTCAATGGGAAGCATTGTACAGGGCCAGTCTATCTAGTGTATGGTCGAAGGACTATCTACTATCCAGTACTAAATGATCAAATATCGAAGTAAAAACTAACCAAGTGTGAATCAGGTTCTAGCCACTTATAGCCAAGTGTGATTTGTGAATGTGAACCTTCGATCATTTAGTACTGGATACTCAGATAAACACAAATTTGCAACAACAATATTCACCTAAAGCCCTTAAATGGGCGTGAGTTTCACTCAATTTTAATGAATTCATAGCCACGTATTTACATACCTACCTAGCTTTAAATACACTAGACTGAGAGACTGAAAATAGATGAAAAAATACGTACTGCGAGTGCTCAGAAAACCGATGTCCAGAATTTTTTTTCAAATAATTTAATCAACTTGATGAATAAATATAATGATTAATTAAAATTTAAAAATCACGGTCAACATGAATTTTGTTGATAAAAATAAGATTGAAAATTAACAGTACTTTGGCAATGGCTGATAGTTTGATTATGAAAGTGGTGCCCTTTTTTGTTTCACATGCATTCTCTATTCTATTTAATACTCTGTGCCAGTACTATGATTAAGGTTGCGAATTTAGTACCCTAAAAAAACATTTTGAAAGTGCATTTAAAAAATTACCTTATTTTACAGAAAAATGCTCTATAAATTCCCTAAAAAAATGAAACATGCCCTAAAAGGCCCAAACAATATGGGTATCATTTTAAATGAAATAAGTTAGGTTAAAAACGAGTTTAAAAAAAAATACATTTTTATAATTTGAAGAAAATAATAGCAAAAGAGAAAATAAAATTTTTCACTTTTTTCACAAAAATTGAAAAAACAACTGATAAAAATGGATATAAGGGTATGTGTGCGTTTGTTGCAACACGTGAAAGCAACGCTGAAGTTGGTCATCCGGTGTACTTCAACAAATAGAGTAAGTAGAATAAAAGCGTATAAAAATGAGTTGAACTGAAGAAAAATTTTTAATAAAAAAATAAAAATATTGCAATTTTATATGTTTTTAAAACATATTGTAGCTTGTTATTAGAAATAATTAAGTGCAATTTTAAATTCTCAAATTTAAACCAAGGAGGTTATCTGATAAAATTTTTAATTTGGAAATCAGGTGTGTTTCCTTGATTTTTTTCCACTGTTTTTTAAAATAGAATTTCAATTTTCATTATGCACAGGTTTCTATCATTCTTTGAAAATTTTTTTAATTTTCTCTTCAAAATTCCCTAAAAGTAGGTAGCAGTATAAAACTAAAAATGCCTAAAAATGCTCTTAAAAAAAGCTAAATAATTCTCAATAACACTATATTTAGTTAAAGTGCCAAAAAATTCTCCAACAAATTTGGCTCGTTCTTCACAAGCATCTGTAATCAGACAAAAAGGATTTTAGAAAAAGTGTATGATACACTTCATTATATGAGACTAAGAGAGGAATAAGACTTCCTCTTTTTCATAACTTTTTTTTAAATTTAATATTAACATACAATTTGCCTAATCCACTCTCGAATATACAACATGAAAATGAAAATATTAATGAGGAAACAAATATTACTTTAAAAAATTTTATTTTCAATTTTTTATAAAGATTTGAACACAGATTGCCAGATTGGTAGCCCATACCTCATAATAAGGAGCTACGGAGAATCTTTCAAAACTTTCTTTTTAAACATCACTACATATGATAACCTATGATAACACAAATAAAAATATATTTTTTTGTCTTTGTCTGAACCAGAGACATACAGTTAAAGAGATGTACAACGCTCCATATACTATGTGGTTTAGAAATTTGTGAAAGACAGAAAAGAAGCAACTTCAGTTATACATTTTACACATCCAAAGCTGAGCATATTTTGTTATGTAAACAGACATCCCATACAACACACACACACACACACACACACACACACACACACACAAGATGCTGCTTTAGGAATCAGTAGTGCCAAGTTCAAATCCTACCAAGGGTGAAGTTTTATAAAAAAAATTTTCCAAGAATGGTTCATTAGATTATCTTTTTTTTTTTAATGTTTTTCAAAATAATTATCCAAGATTAGCCATGTTTTTCATCAAAATGAGTACAGATTATAAGTTCACTTATTACTTAGGTGGTGGGATCTTTTGGGCAGATGCGGATGGGGCTAGTCTATGGATGCCAATTTGGGGGCAACAATGGGGGGATGAAGTGGGTAGGGTGAAGCCCCACCCTTTGGAGTTCACCCTGCCATTGCCGATATACAAAGTGGCATGCCTTGGCTAAAGCCCCCCTCATCATCTAACAAATCCCTCAGACGGTACTGTGCTGGCCTATACTCACTAATATGAGAAACAGTAAAAAAAAATTTTTTGCCCAATTATTTGCCAAAATATTTCCTCCACGAGCAATTGTGTATATTTGCAGTTACTTTGACGTGTTTTGATCCAATGCTGAACATCTCTTTAGTTGTATGTCTCCGGTCTGAAGGTAGACCCCTCCATCATTTTCAAAAAAATTTTCTGATTTGAAAAACTGTGTACTGTAACGGCCAAAAGAGGTTGTAATGTACCTAATTAAGACCACTTTTGGGAGTACACCATACACGAAATATCACGTACTTAAAAAGCAGTAATACTTCTAAAATAACTTCAAGTTTATCATCCACACACTATAGTGGACCTTAACATTAATTAGAGACTCAATAATATTTCAAACACATGAGTGAGTTTACACATTTAATAAAATAATAATTTGTACATCACAGTACATAAATATACGTTAATAGTTACACATATACAATCATAATTCAACAAGCACGACTATCTGTTCACTAGAGACTTCTACAAGAGAGGTTCCAGGTACTGAGAAGTAGCTGTCGAGGAACTGTCGAACTGTAATTCATTCTATTCCACTGAATCGAGGGATTATATACTTGTTCAGGGTATGAAAACGTACGTGTCGGATAGGTAAAGTGAGGTAGGGTGTTGTTATTATAGGGTTGTGCTGACTCGTCGAGTACTCGAGGGACAGGTACAACTAGGTCATGAATATACAGAAAGTGTATCTATATACATAAAATTAAATACGGATAATTTAGTGGTTGTTTATAAAGAGTTATAGGATGTTAATTGTTGATAAATATCTACGTTTTTGGTATTCGAAAATGAGTGAACGAATATGTTCGGCATCTCTAAAAATAGACGAAAATATCCGTTACATGTACTCTATTTCTAATAGACTATATTAGAAAAAAAGTGCTAAAGCACTAAATCCACAACCCTACAATAACTATGAAACTCTATAGGTTTATTTTATTTGCCACGCAAGTCAACACTAGGTTGATATCTAGAGGTGCTATTCCACTCTTGCATGATAAATTCACCAATTAAAGAGGGGAATCAACCAAAAAGTGGTGGAATTGTTTCCTTCCGTGTCATGGCGGTGTCGTTATTTTTGGCAAATAAAACATAGTTTAATTTCTCTATGTAGTTTGTTATAACTCATAAGTTATAATTATGATTATTGATCAAGATGTTAACAAGGTTTAACCTTTCTTCTTAGGCTGTAATACAAATGTTACGCAAGTTCTGTTCGAAAATAATTATTTAGGATGAAATAGGACGGATAATTTTGAAATTTTTTCCATGAATGGCGAATTGGGAACTAGTGAGTCCGGTCCGCGAGTAGCGTGAGGTGCACGACTTAATAGTTAATATTAAAACAATCATTAAATTATTATTTTTCCGAGTCATTTAAAACGTTTATTTTTTATTATCTTAATATCATATCGTTCGATGTTTATAAATTCAGATAGATAAAATTCCCCTGTGATGAATAAACAATTCGATCGCTATCACATCATGGAATATCCATCATTATTCTCTTATTGCTTTCTGGAGAAGTTGGTGTAGACACTTTCGTGATACGCGGGCAAATATCGATGAGAATTAATATCATTGAAATTTTTATGGTTTTAAATAATTTGTTGGACCGAATTCATTATAGAAATAGAAATCAGCTCGTTCCGTAGAAGAATGGATATACCGTGATTGTAGTTCAAGCACACCGACAAAAAATTGGTTTTTTGTTACTCAGGCCTTCGAAGATGAATGAAAACTAAATTTTGGAAGACAAATGATGTTCGGAAGAGAAATGAAAATCGTGTGGCATCATCAGTAAGTTTGAAGATATCTATTGCCTGCTTATGGAAAATATATTTTGTTTTTTATATACCATATTATGATTATGATTATGATACCTATTACATTCTCAGTTCTTCAAGAAACAGAAGTAATAGTTAACGGTTGAGAGCATTTTAACGCTATAATCGTCCTGCCTATTTCCTATTATTTTGGTACCGACCGGGATTGAACCTGATGTCATAAATTCAGAGTGGTACTTAATGAGAATCGCTTACAACGCGGACAGTAGTGTAGTTTTTCTGTTGGTGGCTCGTTGCTAATCATCGAAGTAGATTTCATGTGACTTACCAGACAAGGTGAAAGTCCCCTGAAATTAGTCATACTCTCATTTTTTTTATATCTATTCGAAGAATTTCGTTTTTACGTACGTAGGTAGTTACTCGAATTTATTTCTTGCCGACTAAAATTCTGGACACCAACCCATATACATGCATATAGCTCAAATTGTGTACTTGCATGCTGTGCTCGGTGGTGAAATATTAGCAGTGTCCAACTGCTGGTAAGAAGTTTCTTCGCAAGTTCAAATACTTAGCCTGCAAAACCCAGAACTATCTTTCATTCAGGCAGAACAAACTTCTAGCGAAAAATAGTAATTGATTTAATGCCAAGATTTCAGAATTTGTCAATATTTGTATTGGTGTTTGAACGGGATAGAAAAATAGTGAAATGGGTGCTGTGTTTATGTATCTATAATGTATCTAGACTCGAGGTTTGGCTTCGTAAACCGTTCTCAAGTTTTTTTCATCGATGGAAAAACTTACTCAGCTCATTAAAATTTACCTCCAAACTTTTCCCAAGACTAGAAATAACCATTGTATTTGATTACGAAAGTATAGGACTCGCTTCGCTAGTATTCAATAACAACAACTTCTTTCATCTGTTGAAGTGTATTATGAAAATTATTAAATGTTTTCATCCCTTGCTCTGGGGCGGCAAGTTCCGTGTCATGGTGTCGCATATGGGACATGTCAGAATTTTTTGTGATACGTCATAATTTCTTCTATATGATGATATAAGTAAAAATAAATTCTGTCTACGACTTTGAATTTGCGACATGCCAGAAGAATCTAAGTTGCCCCTCTGCCCTTGCCTACTCAAGTCCGGAACCGAACAGAAAAAACAAAATTTCCTAATAATAAACACTCGATTCAAAATTTCAGATCCAGATAGAGGAACACACATTATTTTTTTTGTAATAGAGCTAATTTAAAAAATCGGGTTTTGTCTTATCCGGCTCTATTTGAAAAATTGAAAGTTACCTGAAAATTTTTGTTCAGCCATCTTAGAGCATTGACGTCGTCACAAAATTGTTGTTTTGTCAGTGGGCTTTGCTCAGTTTTGCTTCAGTTAATGAGTTCATCAAAAAATATGTTGTATTCTGAGCGGAGACAATAAGAAACTCTTGTCATGTGGAATGGTAATTTATCTGAATTCGGGCTAGTAAGTGCAGAAAGGATTCGTAAGGATAACGTTAAGTTAATTTACAGACATTCGTTACTCTTATTCTTAACATAATCTTGAAAACCTAAGGTTACACAATGACGGATTCCAGCCCGGATCTAAATTCTAAATTCAGATCCTATAGTGGTACATTCACTGGTTTGTTGCATCGTCCTGCAAGTTTAATCTTGATTTTTTTCTCTTTGTAGCGGGCAGTAATATATACTCCAACACTTTAATCATTATTAGGGACGATGGATGAAAAGGAATTTGTGAGATCTATTCAGCAGATCTGAGATTCTGTAAGACACAAAATCCATTAAGTTACTTGGTATAATAATTATGTACTCTATGGCGCTGAAATAGATTTTCTTTGCACGTAATGAAACGCATTTTTATAAGCTTTTATTATATTCACTACTGGGATTTAAAAATATATAAATACTGCAGCCAATCTTTAGTAACGAAATAATATTTATTTCGCATGAAGCTAAAGCCAAAAAAAAAAAAAAGCTTATCTTTAAAAAACTCATTTTTAACGTAAACTTATTTTCAATTCTGTTCAGATTTTTTTTTTTAATTATTTTAGTCTACCTTTTTTTCCCATCTGTCGAGTAGTATTATATGAAAGTTTTCAGATTCGGACACCACACAGCATAGCATGAATGAAAAAGAAACATTTATTAAAGTAATATTGTAATCCATACATCCCTGAGAACTTACACATAACAAATTGTTTTACCGAACATCTTGTATACCTTACATAAGCTTATAACTATACAATATACGTCATTTCAACAAGAATGGACAGCAATCACTATCGAACGTATTCTGTATTTAAGGTATAATTATGCTACGAAAAGGACAGCGGTGACGTAAATTAAAAAAAAAATTACTGGTTACTTAAAAAATAATTTTCCGGATTGTAACAATTTAAAATATTATTTAGAAGTAAAAAGAAATTCTAATAAATAAAATAAACAAATTGTCACCGCCTCAACAGCCTCAACCATGACCTATTAACACGAAATACACTTGAAAGAGAGCAGTTTATCAGCATTCAATATACGTATATAGTTTATACATTGGTATATTACTATAACTACTTTTTAACATCACCGTAAAAATTTGTTTAAATAATAAATGAAGCGAGGAAGAATTAAAACATATATTTTAGAGGTATAACAATTTCAAAAAAGAGTACTGTAAACAATGTGACACGAATTTGGTCGTTTAGGAAACGTTCTAAAAAATGAATATACGAGTATGAGGTACAGGATGCTGTGGTATGTTAACAGAACGAATAGAGAATGAGATATAAATTTCATTGTTAGCTAAAATAAAACCAAGTTGAAAACAAACTACCTACGTAATTTTATGTTCGATTGAGAACCTATTGCAGGAGTGCATTAAAATAGGAGTATATTATCGAGTACTATATTTCAGATCCAGTCTTTCACTGTTAGGTAAAAATAGTATAATCTTCCAATATACCGAGGGGGAAAAAACAGTGAAAGTACAAAATTAAAAAAAACGTAACAAAAAAAGAAAAAAAAAACAATAGTAAAAAAAATTGAAAAAAGAAGGCGGCAATCAAATAAAAATAAAAATAAGTAGAGCGAATTTTCAAAAATAACGATCACATCAAATTAAATGGTTAAAAATAAACTAAAAACACACGATCAGCTAATGAATGTTAACATTCAACAAAACTTATATAAGTATAAAATGCGGATAAAAAATAGCAAATGAATTCAAATAGTGTTTTACGGGCCAATAATACGCGGAATAATACTTGAATACAATCAACAGAATGGGAAATAGTATAGATTCCCTGAGTATTGTTGGAGAAACACTATAGAAAATGGAATTGATGATCGTGGCGGAAAACCGATCAAATGTGATGATTTGAGAAAGTCCATAGTTGTATTTGCCAAAAATTGTATTGGTAAAATAACTGTCAGAATTCTGGTATAGGTTGGGTAATTCATGTGAAAATTTTAGCAGAGGATGGTGGTAGATCGGAGATGAAATTTCTCATTTCGCTGCATAAATCTAAACTATAACGGTACTATAACTCGGTTGTATAAAACGTAGCCTACTCAAATTTAACGAATGACATTTTTTCAAGAATTGTTTTTAAATTTGGCTCTGGCAATGTAGCCATTATGCCAAGCGTTAGGAGGGTATTTACTGTCAACAGGGATGTGTGGATGAATGGGTGGTTGGGATTTTAGAATTAATTTTATAATTGTATATTGAACCAAACAAAATACGCTGAAATTTTGGATCTGGAATATGATGGAGGCTGATCTCTTCGAGTATATACAGGGTATTTGCGGAGTAAACGTCAAAATTCCTGGCGGTGAAAGATTAGGTCAAGTTCATACAGAACGGCACATTAGAATACAGATTTGAAAACAAAAACTGCAGCTGGGTATGCAACTACTCTAACACTTATCTACTCAACCTAATCTACCGCAACCAAGAGTTTTGACGTCCACTTCGCCAACACCCTGTATGTGATGGAAAGGACACGCTACACTTTTACAAAGGATCAAGTGTCCTCAACATTTACGCCAAGTGCGTGTACACTGAAAAATACTTCACATCAACCAATCAAATTCTTCGGAGTGAGATATTTTATACGCCAGTGTTAACAAACAAATGCACGGGGATTTTTTTCCTCCAATAGAATTTTTTAGGAACTAATGCACATGGTCGTTGTAGCGTTATCTATTGTCAAGACACTAAACTATCAGCCGTGAAATCTCCATCATATAGTGTAAAATTGTATACTCGAAAACTGATCTCAAACCTACAACCTGCCGATTGTAAAGCTGAACTCCCATGTCCTAACCAATACGCCACACAGACTTCAATTTCCATTTGATAATCAAATTTTAAATTCTCCAATCTGGTATTCGCCGATGGAAATTAAGCTCTTTATAAATTTTAGTGAAGAAAATGAGAAGTAGTTTCCATTCATCACTATTTGAATTGGTGCATCAAAAAATTCAACTTTCAAATAAATTTTTTGGAAGAAAAAAAAAGTTTAAGGATCTGATCGAAATTTTTGCTTCGAACAAATCAAATTTATTCATTCCCATTCAATTTTAAAAATTCACATTAAAATTTTTATTTCAAGTCGAGAAAAAAATTTAAAAGGAGAACAAAAATGTCATGATCTGTTTATTCTTTGAATGACAATGAAATTTGGAATAAAGAAATGTTCTCTAGCATCATTCAAACCTTTTAAACATGCCAAATCACGAATATCGTTGAGGGTAAATAATATGACAAGATAACAAAAAGGCTGTAAAATTCTCAAGATTTTCTTAAAAATTTTACAATTACTGATGAATTTAATACAATAATCAAATGCGAGATAAAAACCTCAAGGGGAACCGCCTTTTCCGCAACACTAATTGTTATAATATTGAATTATATGACTAGATATAGCAATACACGCTCCACAAATCCAATACAAAAACAATCAGAGAAATTCGTGAAATCATTTATCTCCTGCATTATCTAGGTACTTTGTTTTGTAAAGTCCAGATTTTTAAACTCAACTATTTTGCCAGTAAACAAAGGTCAAGATCGCAGATTTTACTTTATGTTGGTATTTTCATTCAACAAAATATGTATATTTTGATTCAACTTCGAAAAGCACAGACTTATTTACAAAAAAATATTTTTGAACGATTAACCATTGTTGAAGATCTAATGCACATCTCGATCAAGTTGCGTTGAACAGATAATTAGCACCAATTCAACCGACTCATAATGATGTTTGATGGTAGACCGTTTTTTGGATTCCTGTCAGCATATCAAGAAAGTTCAAGCTTTCGATTGAATTTATAGAGGTTATTCGTAAACATACATATTTTTCACGTCAAGTGCTTCAGATTTTTACTAAATTTTAACCGAACAGTTAAAAAAGAAATAAAATAGGCACTATGGATTTTTTTTTAAGCCATAAAGTTTTTATGCAAACTATGAAGATTTACACCTTCTAATTTCTGAATTCACAACAGAAATATCGAACAGAGTGACGAAATCAAACACAATCATACTCACGAGGTATAGCTAATTTTTGAACCAACAAATCTCTGCGATCAAGCCTCATGGTGGCAGAAAATTTTATGGCGACATAAAGACGATTTTCATTGCACTCAATGAATTAAGTTAAATAACTTAAAATTACAGAACACTTCACACACGGTAATACGGTGTACACAATGGCTTCACAAATGAAATACTGATTAAAAATAATACCAGCTTGTTTTCGGCTGACATTATTGAAACAGGCGCATAAATTAGAAAATAGAAAAGAAAAGAACAACGATTCGAACTTGCACGCAAAGCTTATAGATTAAACATGAAATAAAATAAAATAAAATAAAGCTGACTTGCATTAGCGCTGAGTTCATCCCTGAATAAGTCGTTAAAGTAAGTTTCTTGGTTTGCTTAAGTATTCTACGGAATGGGAGCAGCAGCAGTAGCAGCGTAGAACCCTATAAAAAAGGAGAAAATTGGCTTTAAAATATTATCATCAAATTCCATGTTTGAATGCGAATATTAATTACGAACTCGGAAAAGGCTGCATAAAAAATTGGGGCGGGGGAGGAAACCTGCGAACGAAGGGTACTCCTGGTGGTATTCCAAGTGGCATTCTGGGGGGCGGTATCATGATAGGAGGAAATCGTCGTAGAGGAGGAATCATTGGTCGAAATAGAGGATGAGGAAATCTAGGGATCATTGTTCCATGAGGATAAATGCCATGTTGCAGATCATCGCTAGTTTCTACAGACGGTCCATTCTGAAATGTATCAAACATTTTTTGCTTAATAATAGGATGACAAATTAATTCAACATGAGCAAAAAGGTTAAGAAATTTAACTTAATTTTTTAAACTAAACCAGAATAGTCAAGTGCAATCATTAATTAAAATTTTGTTGACCCATTAGTTACCTAATAGGCACATACAGAGACTAGTTTTCTGAGGATCACCACCGAAACAAGTACTTTTATTTTCAGTGGAGAATATTGTGGAGTCCGGTACCCGTACCCCTCCAGAATTATCATTTATTTTTACTTTTATTATTTTACTTTATTCTTACTGATATCGATGAGTTCTAAGTTCTGAGTACTTCCCCAACTAACAAGTTCCAAACCCAGTGAGTATAGATTCTCCCAAAAAAACCACATATTTCAATTGCATATTATTATTTCAGTCAAGACAAAAACGTCCAAATTATTTTATTTTAAGTCAAAAAGCAAGTGGAATAATCAAGAATATTATTTTTTATCTTTCAATTAAAAACATGAAAGGAGATAAGAAGACATACCTCATTTTATCCTGTTAACACTATTATTATTTCTTACCTTTAAAAGTTATCTCCTTTCATTCCTCTCTTATCTCTTGACACATCCTGATAAAAATTAAATTCCTACACTCAATTCTTTTCCTTTGAACATCGATCTTTTATTAATTCAATGGTATTATCAACTTTGGGTTTTTACTTTTGATGAAAGGTAGAGTAAGCGAGGATCAAAAAAGAACGTGAGACTTTTATTCTTGATTAAATTTATTTGCAGACTAAAAACATATTTGAAAGTAAAATACAATTTGGTACAAAATGGTGAAGCACAGCGTTATCGGTGATTGAAAGTAGGGGAAGCGATTTGTGAGAGAAGTAGAATGTATGACATATATATATATATATATAGTGTGGTGTGATGATGAACAAGGAGATGAGGTGGGATTTCCTTTACAACACCAAATTTGCCGGTTCGAGTTCTTCATTATTTCGATCGCTGAAAGTAATCAAAAATGAAATTAAATATTATAAAAAATTTTACAAAAAGAAGATTCGAATACATATACAGTTATGGTAACTTTAAACGGAAAATAATTTTGTTTTTGCTGCGCTTTGAAAAAAAAATGGTATAATATATCATAAATAATTAATAAAAGAATAAATAATTTGATTAAAAACATGCATAAATAAGTTTCAATAAACATATAAAAAATGGTAACATGCAAAAGTTTTCGTGTGGTAAAGTGAATAATAAAGAAGAATAAAAAATTTTAGTAACAAATGATTCACGGAATTGCATCGTGTGCGAGAACATTTTTAAGGTCGGATAAAGAAAGAAAAAGAAAAAATTTTTTACAAAAGCAATTCCATTGATAAAGGTATTCATGCATTGAACATTACGTTTTATTATCTTAAGGATTCTTCTAGCATGCAATAGTATGAAGGAATAATACGCTGTCCGTTGGTTTTATCTTTTGTGCTTGTCTATTGTGTTTGAGGTGGCATTGAACATGTTTATTTATCGATAAGAAAGGTTGTAGCCGTAATCTTATTTGTGGTAATGTAATGAGCTACGTAGGAATTTTATCTACATTGTATTTATTGTTCGCTATTTTCCTTCTTTCTTTCATGTAGGAATTTTTCTTGTATTTTTCTCACGTTGGTTTCAAATTGTATGGTGTTTCTATCTCAAATTATAGGGTTTTGACTTGCTCGATTTTAATGTGGTTTTCATTGTTGGGTTTTCAAGAACTTCGAGTATCTATTTTTGGCAAGTAATTTCAAGAATTGAAGTATAATGAGGTATTATTTAATAATTTGTATGGGTATTTTTCTTACAATATATTTCACGTTTCGATTAATATTTTGGACTTGGGACAACTTATACTATGGCTGGGTATATTTCTGAAATAAATTATTTTAATATTATATATATAAACATATTTGTATTTTCCAAAATTTTCGCTACAATATTCTCCAATTTTGTTCTGTCTAAAGATTCGGTTAGAATATCCGCTAATTGATTTTTGGAACTTACTGACCTAAAATATATTATTTTGTCTTCCATTGCCTCTAAAATTGAATAGCATTTAATCATGAGGGCCCTTGACTTCTTTTGACTCCCTCCAGAACATATTTTTTGTGTGGAAATATTGTCTTCCATAATATCAACTACAATTTTTTCTTTGAAAATTTCAAAATGCATAAGCTGGATAACTTTAATAATATCTAAGGTATCAAAAACAGCTATGATTTCCGCAGCGGTACTAGATGAAGCATGGATCATTTGTTTAGAACAATTCCACTCTATCAAATCACCATTTGCAAATATCATAAATCCAGTTATTGATTTCCCTTTTTGTAAATTATTCACATTAATATTATTTTCATCGACTTTGGGGCATATGAAGCATCTATATATGCTTGTATTCCATCCGCTTGCGATTTATATGTTATGGAATAGTTTTTCGTGCAATTTATATATTTAAATATCCTTCTCACGTAATTTTTCAGAGTTTCATTAGAATTATTTTGAAAATGGGAGAAAAAATTTACTTGGAAAAGTATATTGGGTCTTGTGAGTCTGGATAAATATAATAACCCCCCTATAATAGACCTATATTCCGTGTCATCTTTTCCATTTTCAATTTTATCAATTTTAAGTCCCATTTCCATAGGTGTATTAGACAATTTTGATTCTGATATACCATATTTCTTAATCATTTTTTCAATATGTTTATGCTGTCTTAGTGTAATTGTGTTATTTTCTATGGATCTATTTATTTCTAGTCCAACAAAAAATCTTGGATCATTAACTATTGTAATGGTAAAAGTTTTTTGTAGTTCTTCATTAATTCGTGTTATGGATGATTGCTTATTTGAGGCTATTAAAATATCATCCACATAGGTCAAAAAGTAAATTATTTCAGTTCCTTTTTTCAAAAAATACAAACATCTATCAGATTTTGCTCTTAAAAACTCCATTTCCTTAATTTTAAGGTCAAGTAAATCATACCACGACTTACTGGATGTTTTCAATCCGTATATAGATTTCTTTAATTCTATGACCTGATTGGAGCCTATATTAATTCCCTCAGGTTTTCTTACAAAAATAGGTTTTATTATGGGTGAGTTTAAGTATGCACTTTTTACGTCATACTGGACGAGTATTAATCTGTTTTTATTAACTGTAGAGAGTAACCATCTTATAGTACTTATAGAAGCTACTGGTACATGGGTTTCCATTATGTTATATTCCGTTCTATCTTTAAACCTCATTGCAACCAGTCTCACTTTGGGTTTAGGATTTCCATATTTGTCATATTTAATAGTAAAAATCCATCTAGTATCAATCAATTTTTGTCGGTCATAGTCCACTATTTCTTCCCATACCTTCATATCATCAAGGGAATTGAACTCATCATTTATGGCCGTAATCCATTCATCCCTAAACGGGTTAGTATTTATTTCTGTAAAGTTTTTGGGAATACAATCCTCAATATACGTTTTATTACAATTAATATTGACATTCAACACTATCAGGTTAATTATCCCTAAATCATATTCATAATTAGCTGCTTTTATTGTTAGAAGTTTATTTGTTATTTCTAAGGACTTTATGTTTTGTGATTCATCGACTTTGACATTGCAAGATATGTACAATTTAGTGTCAAACGGATCCCTTAAGCATTAATCTGTATTGGTGTAGCCTATGTGCTAATTTTGGGTCTATTTTATTTTTCGACTTAGACTTGGCTTTCGTCGCATTTTGCTTTCTCACTTCTAAAGGAATATGTCTACAGGTCAGTGAACCAAAGACTTAAATTTTTCAGGTTTGGTTTAATCTCATAAAATAATTCGTAGGGTGTTTTACAATCTTGGTTGGCTTTTGTGAGGGATCTATTCATCAGATATGCTGAGGTTACGACAGCATATGACCAATATTTTATATCCAGATTGGCATCAATGAGCATGGCTCGTACTCTCCTCATTAGTGTCTGATTTTGCCTTTCGGCCACACCATTTAATTTGAGGGAGTACGGGACCACGTAATCCATCGTGATGCCAACCTCACTACAATAATTAGTTATTTTCGCATCTGTATATTCCCTAGCATTATCACATCTGATTGTGCCTATGGGATAATCAGGAAATTTATTTTTCATGGATGTTATATTTTTAAATTCCACTATTACTTGACTTTTATTGGCTATAGGCATTACAAAGGTATATTTTGAGTAATGGTCAATAAATGTCAGGATATATTTCTGATTTGCTACAGAAGGCGTAAATGGACCCATTATATCTGAGGATGTTATCTCCAATTTTTGTTTCAGTTTTGCTCTAACACCATTATGACCCAACTTTAAATTATATGCAATACAACATATTTGGCAATTTTGAAAATCCTCGTCCCTAAAATTTAAATTTTCCGGGATTCCTATTGCTAAAGTTTTACATTTTTGCAAATATCTTGCATTCAAATGACCTAATCTTCTATGTATCAGCATTTTTTTATTTGTATTATTATTATTTGTTATTTTATCTATGTTTTGTTCATTATTATTATTATTATTATATGTTTCTATTTGTTTGTTTTCACCCCCTGAGGTGATTTGATATTCTCGATTTCATTTTCTATTTCCAATTCTATCAAAAAATTGTACCATTCATCTTCCTCCCCTTGGGTTACTGGAGCACAAATTTTATCATGTTCAGTTTCTTCAATATCATTATCTTTATTATTATTATTTTCTAATATATTATTATTAATATATTTTTTTTAAATATAATTTTTTTATTCGTATTTTCAATATTATAATATATATAAAAAATTCCACTCTCTTTAAGAGCTATTAGTATTTTCTTATTTGCAATGAAATATATATTTGCAATATTTTTTTGCTGATCTATGTTTATTATTCCTGTATTTGTTATTTTAATTGCAGAAATAATATCCATATTTAGATCAGGCACATAATGAACATCGTTCAATTCTATTAATGATTGATTTTTAATTGAGTTTTCAACCTTAATTATCATCCTTCCAGTATGAGTTGCGTATAGGAATGCATTTTTTTCTGCATATTGTAACTTAACTGGGGTAACGAATTTCTTTACATCAATTAATTTATTTAAATCAGACATTAAATGCACTTCTGCTGCCCCATCTAAAATTGCTTTATCTTTCAATTCACAAAAATTTTCATTCTGTTCTTTGTTTGTAATTAATTTATTCAGTAACCACTCATTTTGTTCATTTGAAAATTTTCCAACCATGCATGACATTTTTACCTGTTGTTCTGCATTCTCTTTTTTATTATGATTTACTTGGTTTTGATTTGCTTTGGGTGGGTAATTACACTGGTTTTTATTTGTGTTTTCATTATTATTTTGTTGTGAAATATTATTATTGCAGTTTTGTGCAATATGACCATTTTGACCACATTTATAACATTTGGTATTATTGGGGTTATAGTTTCTATTATTACCCCCGTAATTATTGTCTCTATAATTATTATTACCACGATAGTTATTCCCTCTATAATTATTATCGTTATTAGTATTAAGTTGCTGTCCAAACTGCTGTTTCAAATAAGAGATATTTCTTCTAAAAAACAGTTCTTTATTCCCGCTGATCCAGTAAGTACAATGTATTCAATTTTATTTGCAAAGGCTGGTTCGTAAATTATGTTTAGTGGCTAGAATCAGAATAGCGGTAATGTGGGGGAAGTTGTAAAGAGGTTATTGGTGATTTTCAGTGATATGATGTGATTTCAGCCGACTTTCTTTTTCCTTTTTTCTCCCTTTTGATGTGATGTGATAGTGGTTCTTAATTTCCCAAAGGGAATGTGACTGTCTCATTTTTAAATTCAGGCTTCACTCCCTGCTTTCATCCTGGAACCTATCAACTTTTATTTTCTTTTTTTCATCTTAAGTTCCACATCTCTTTAAATTTTATTTTGTTAAGGCGACTGTGTTTTTGATTTATTGCCAGGTGGCCTTGAGTGTTGGTTTTTGAAACTTCAGATGCTACAGTATGATGCAATAATCCATACTAATAAAAATCTATAGTTTATTCCAAATGAAAATTTGATTTTTTTTGAAGGTGTGAAGAGGTGGCCACAAATAAACATTACCAAAAATAAATTAAACAAGATAAAATAAAAATTTTATACAATCTGGTGTACTTCATTTTGCATCCAGTGTGTATCCTAACTTTTTCCTCTCCTCCCCTCAATTAAGAAGAGTTTATAAGACACTTATTTACCACCTGTTGTTGAAAAACTGCGCTGATGACTGGTAAACCAGCCAATGTAAATAATAAAAAGCTCACTCATCAGCTAGTAAAGTTTAAAGTTTTCAACTTTTGACCTGGTACACCAGTTAGTGCTTCAGCTCCATGTAAATTAGAATGCTGATGAAATTTATGATAAAAACTTCACTATTTTACAGTTTTTTTTACCAGTGTTGTGTAATCATAAAAATCAACTTAGTTGAATCAATGTTAGTAAACTGGCACACCAGCAGCTATTAAATAAGCATTGTGTAAACTATGCTTTACCCAGGATGCCCACAAATAGGTATATTGTGGTTAAAAAATTATGTTCTTATTTGGAACAGACTATAATCCCCTGGTTACCAAAGAAAGGTCTAAATTC
The DNA here is from genome assembly GCA_011428145.1 of Ericerus pela. NCBI lineage: Eukaryota > Metazoa > Arthropoda > Insecta > Hemiptera > Coccidae > Ericerus > Ericerus pela. Next base: position 1,381,877 of record WOFM01000066.1, on the reverse strand, counting down.
AGACATAGAGTATATTATCACTGATGATTACGGTATTTTTTTCACTGTCAATCTATAGAGGTTTGTAAAATGGGAATTTAGGTAGTTTCTCTATTACTCCTTATGATGGAACAGTGACTGTTAGTTCATTATCTCACATTCAAATCTTCTCATAGAATTATTTCTTTATCTTTAAGGTGTTCCTTTGAGGGTCTATAAGAGTATGAGACAAATTCAATACTAATGTTTTAAAAAAGCGTGCTTCACTACCTATAAGCAAACAAATGGAATAATTTAATGTGGTACACATTCCAATTTTTGTGGCGAGTAATACTGTATAAATGGTTATTATGGTGGAAACAACAAAATTAATTATTTTTGTTAGTATACAATTTGATACACAGGCACACTAACAAATTTTTCTTTCTTTTCTTGTACCGAAATTTATACCAAAACTTGCATGAGATTTGTGCCAGCCACCTTCATCTTTTAGTTTTACCATCGATTATTTAGCACTGGATACCCAGAAGCCATAGCTCACCAATGTTACCTAGAAAAAACATGCCATAATTAAAAAACTTGTAAGTGGGCATATGTTTACTGCACACATGTAGCAGGTCTTTTCTTGAAGCTGTTACAGATTCATAATACCAACAGAATGAAAACAGATGTAAACAGAGCTGCTGCACATGTGCAGTAAACCTATGCCCACTTACAGATTTCAAAATGTTGATATGTATTTTTGTGTTTCCAAGGGTAAGTATTCAGTATTAAAGGATCAAAGGTTTTTATCCAAGTAATGAAAATAGAAATGTGTATCATATTAAAAAAAAAATTGCCTAAACTAGAGGAAGTCTTATACTTTCTCCTTTACATTTTTTCTTTATTTTTTCAGATGCAGCTAGAAACACCCAAAACAATATCTTCTTTGTCTGGTTACAGACACATGTGATAAACAGCAATGGTCAAAATAAGAATAAATAACTAGGTAATTTAAATGTTACCTATTCTAGAGAACTAGAAACAGAAAAAATTGAGTATCACTGAATTTCCAGTCTTACTTTTGTTAATCTATTCAGTCAAATATAAACGTATCTCCAACTTTCATTTACAATTACTTATTGGTTGGGTTGGTTATTTCGACCAAATAAACCTATTGTAAGTGGATAATGGTTTATAGGTTGGGTGAGTTTTCTTTCTTTTTATCCTTCATCATCAGGAATGATACATTCATAGTAATTTGTAAGATTTAATTATAGAAGTTATAAGTTAAATCTATATTTCTTAATCAAACCAATCAATCAACACTCTTTTAATACTGGTATAAGGATTTTATAATTTAAAATGAAATTATAAATTTGAAGTCTAAAAAATGTTGAAGAAAAACTTGTGGAATTCCTTGTTGTGAGAGATATTTACATGTAGAAGGTAATCTACAGCTTTGCGTGTTCTGCTACTTCATACATTTAAGTATGGGAGAGCCCAAGGCAAACAGTGGTGATTTTGTAGCTGGTTTTGTGAGCTTACATACTGGATTTGGCACAAACACACAAACACACATACACACATTTATACATATGGTATTATGTCATAGTTTACATTGTTTCTTGTCTCTGTAAGGTGATACGAAACAATGCAGTGCATTTTTTGCCAGTCCATGACATCACCGAGATCCTTATTAGGTAATTTATCACAGCCCATATAATGCATCTTACCTGTACATACGTACAGGTATGAACATACAAACCTACTTGTGTGTATTGGTTTAACATCATGGAGACAAAATATGCCAGCCTTTCAGCGGTGATTGTCATCGAGGGGTACAAGCCCCTTTACCTCATACCAGTATTGTTCCCACAATTCTGTTGACGAGTAGTATTTTACTCAACTAATTAGCAAAATAAGTGACTGTCAATGAGTTGCATAAATACAGCACAAGCTGTGAGTTGATTATCTTGAGTAACTCATGATTTTTTTTTTTTGGATGAATCTACCAAAAAGAGGTTATTATTCATTCGATTTAATAAGTAAATTTCATTTATAAACAGAATTTTAAACAATAAATAAATAATTGCGGACTGGGGAACTTAGTTGTTTGTAAGCACTACCATGTAAAACAGCCCTTCTTCCCAGTGATATTTTACTACTTGCATATGTGTAAGAAATTAACAAAAAAAAGTCAAGTAAAAACTTCATTACTACACTCAAAGTCATATGGAACTCCAAGTTGTTTGACTCCCTATAAGACCTGTGTATCACATTTTGGTTAGAGATAAATTATCCCAACTGCAGCGCTGATGTCGTTTGTACCTCGGAAATTGTGTTACTTCATATCATTTGCCATTGAAATCCCATAGAATCAAAGAGAACAAGAAGAATCGCGAGAGAACCATTTATTGTGGAGGGCTGAAATTTTTATGACTCATTGTAGAATATTAGCTTAAAATTCTGTGAAAATTTCAACTCAATCAGATATTTTGTTTTTGAGATATTGCCAAAATTCCACAAACTAAATTGAATTAATTTCATTTGGTTTTCCACTCAGAATCAAAGTTATCGAGATAAATTGTGAGAAAACCGTTAGTTGTAAAAGTTTGAAATTTTTATTACTCATTGTAGAATGTTAGCTGAAGAATCGGTGAAAATTTCAGATCAGTCGAACATTTTGTTTTGAGATATTGCCAAAATTCCACAAACTAAATTGAATTAATTTCATTTGGTTTTCCACTCTTCAGAATCAAAGTTAATGAAATAAATTGTGAGAAAACCGTTGGTTGTAAAAATCTGAAATTTTTATCACTCATTGTAGAATGTTAGCTGAAGAATTGGTGCAAATTTCAGATCAATTCCATATTTTGTATTCAAGATATTGCAGAAATTCTGCAAACTCCTCAACTAGATAGAATCCTCATCATTTCAATTATTCAATCTGAACAGAATTTCAGCGATATCGCGACAACTAACGTTCAGATTCAGCTGAAATTTTCACAGAATCTTGATATAACATACTAAAATATCTCATAAAAATTTCAGCTCTCTACAACTCACTGTTCTCTCACAATTCCTCTCAATAACTTACATAGTATGACATGGCAAATGATATGAATTAACTATAAGATCTACTGGCAGAATTTCAGCGATTATTTGAAAGGTAAACTTACAATTTTCAGCTAATTTTCACTGGATCCTTATTGCTAACATAATTATCTTGATGTCTTCACAATATTTCAGCTCAATAGTACATTTGATTATCCAGATCCAGTGAAATTCTGTTTAGATTGAGTGATTAAAATGATAAGGATTCAATCTAACTGAGGAGTTTGAGAAATTTCTGCAATATCTCAAAAATGAAATATGTGATTAAGCTGAAATTTTCACCGCTTCTTCAGCTAACATGGTATGGTGTCTCATAAAAATTTCAGATTTTTTCAACAAACGGTTCTCCCGCAATTTCTCTTGATAACTTGGATTCTGTGGAGAAGAAAGGCAAATTAAATGAACTTAATTTAGTTGAGGAATTTCAGCAATATTTTGAAAACAAAAAGCACAAATGACACCAAATTTTCATAGAATATTTAACTAACATAAATTACAAACCTTGATGTCCCTATTCTCACCCAATTTCTCTTCATAACTTTGATTGTTTTGAAGGGAATAAATCAATAAGGGATACTACTTCTTCATAAGATGAATATTAATGACAGTAATGAAGAGAATATACATTCTATATTCATTAATCGAATTTTATCCGTGATTACAACATTATTTTATTCTATCTTTTATCTAACGTCCATATTTTCCAAAATAAATTGAATAATATAACAAATCCGCTATAATTGCCATAGGATGTAATGTGAACTGTGGGGCACGGGGAACACTAGCGCTAAGTATGCGCTACAAGCAACAGAAAAAACTGGCCAAGTCAAATGACTTTTGGTGTTCAGTATGACTTTGACCCTTTGACTATATACATACTGGACTGCTAATACTGATGAGAATAACACAGAGTCTAATGAACAACCAGTGAAGTTGAGTCAGACACCCGTATCCCCGTTCAAAATGTTAGTTTACTGGTTTGCTGTTTAAAAACATAGTGCTACCTGATCCACATTTAACCGAATTAATTACAAATTTCTATGTAAAAATTAGAATTGACATATTTGTAAGAGTATTTCGCAAGTAGATAAAAACATTCGTCATACAGCAACCAAAAATATTATTTTTATGCATCAATAAATCAAATTTTAAATTGATTTAACTGAAATTTTTGAACTTCTGAGTTTTATAAAACTACAACATTACCGATTTAATTCATAATTAAAAGCAATAATTGTGGTAAGAAGAGACCTAGTCAAAGGAAAAGACAATAAGTATTAATAAATTTGATAATGAACTAACATTTTGAACAGGGATACGCCTGTTTGTTTTGAACACAGCTTTTTATCAGTATTAGCAGTCCAGTAGGTATATAGTCAAAGCTTTGACCACACTAGTGAAGTAATGAATATTATAATCGACTATTCGAAACTGATTTGGAAATCTCTAACTTTGCCAACCGAAATCGATTTAATGATAACCTTTTTTTTATCCAGGAGTTGAAAAAAAATATTTTCTCTAATATTTTGAACTTAAGATATCAAATTTCAAATTTGCACTTTCGTTGGTCCCAAAATTTCTTGAGAATATTTTACAGAATTTAAGTTCAAGAAATAATTTATTAAAGGAAATACCATTTTTACTTCCTCCACTTCATCACTTTTTCCAGCAATATCCGACTCTTGTTTTACGAATTCTTGCTTTGAATTTGAGAAGTGATTATCAGCTCGACGACCATCTTTGCTGTGTTTATTCGAAGGTATTTTTTCATCATACTTTTCGAATTGACGATGATCTTTAGAACCTGTAAGTAAAGAATGAACAAAACAATTTTATATTTAATCGAATGTACAAACAAACGAAGTTTAATTTATACACTAAAAGATACAATTGATGAAAGTTTCCTATTTTAGAATTTAATGAGGATTTATTTCTGAATAATATGGTTGATAAAAATGACAAAGAAGATATCCTGCAACAAAAAAACTGTTATCCTATTTTATGATTCTTTAAAATTATTTTTGGTTAAAAATGGGTTGAACCTTCGATCGTTTAATACTGGGTATCTCTATTTCACCAGTGTTAATAAAATATATCATTCTAAAGCACTAAAATGAATATCAGTTTTCTGAGCATGTGTAGTAGGCCTTTTTCACCTGTTTCCAGTCTTTTGGTCCTGTGAAGTTAAAGCTAAAAATACGTAAATCCAGTAAAATTAAGTGAAACTTATGTCCATTTTAAGGTTTTAGGTGAATATTGTTGACACAGATTTGTGTGTTTACCTGGGTATCCATTATTAAATGATCGAAGGGTTGAACCCATAATCCCTTCAAGGAAATCTCTCAAACTTCAATGACTAAATCCGTACCACTGATCTCATATTTGAAAGACTCGGTTTTTGAAAATTCATTCAATGCTAGATATTATGCCAGCTACACAGATTTTGTTTATCAATTTTGTATTTGTAGATTAATGGATACATAAGGTAAAATGACAGATGCATTTTTTGCTAACAAAAATTTTTTGATTGACTGAATTTTGGGTTCAGAGCTAATGAGTCATAAAATAATGTCCAATTATGTTTACTTATAATTCTACAATAATTTGTTTTTTAAGAATTTTCCTAATTATAAAAAATATATTTCTTAAATTCTCCCACACATTCAACTTTCTTACTAACTATGAGGAGAAGACCTATTAATAATTGGTCATTTTATGAGTTATTTTTTATTTTTTTTTAACCAACAAAAACGCAGGTATGCTTAATGACAAAGATAACTGCCAGAGAAGAAAATACAATTAGCAGCCTACAATTAAATGATACTCCATTAACCATCATGTATGATAAAAATATTCACACTGTCAATAACCAGTGAAAACCTTAATTTTTAATTTTCTGTAATAATTAATAATTATTCCGCTACATATAATCAGTGTGTCTAAAAGAGATGCATAAAATAAATTCATTTTGAACAAAATACCAAAAAAATCACCAATGAAATTTTTTTATTGTAAAATTTCACCAGTTCAATATAACTACATACTGCAGCTTTTGTATATTACTACATATAGACTGCCCGAACGAAGCATGGTTTAAACCAACTTCTCAATTCTCTAATCTCTCATCTGTATTCTGCTAAGTTTGGGAAATTTTAACTTTTAGAGAATAAATCAAAAGTAACTGTAGAAACTGAAAACAGTGTTTCCCTTTAGTGAACTTTTTACATATTGGATCATAAAGAATAAATCAACGAGTATAATCCGTCCTTAAGAAGTAGAGTAATTAAAGGGAAAATATCATCTGTGGTGATGGAGAAGGGAAAGTCTAGGGTGCGAAGGGCCCATGTACCCAACACTCTCAGTTCTTTTTGATTTTCATAATTTATCCATTGGCAAAGAATCAGTCAAAGTATTGCAAGTGCACATTGCACCCTAGACATAACTTTCTCCACACTTAAGGTGTTGTCTTTACTTTCTTATCAGTTCAAGCAGTCCATACAAGGTAATCATGGGATGTTCACTCTGCACTTATTTTTGTTTTCTAGTTTTAGTTACAAGCATCATTCGAACAATAGTGAGCATGACATGCTTAGATAAATAAATAAACTTAGCTGCATGTTTGTATAAATATGTTAAATAGATGTAAACAACATATATATCGGTATAAAAACAACATACGTATTCAAGGTGTATAATGATAGTCCGCTCCAAATAAGAATGTAATTTTCTACCCACAATACACTGAGTTTTTGGGCACTGGTTAATAGAGGTGAGAGAAAAAAGTTAAGACATACACCGGATGCAAAACAAAGTACACCCGTTTCTACACAATTTTCATTCTGCCGAGCAATATTTAATTTAACTTCAATAATGTTTATTAGAGGCTGCTTATATGTGCATTCAAAAAACATTATCCTCTTATTAGGAACAGACTATAAATTACTTCTTTACTAGGTTTGCTTGATCCATATGTCATTGTGTTAATGTGAATAAAATGATATCGCACAGAAAGCCAAATACATAAGATATTAAACTACTTCACAATCAGTTGGTTTTATGTGTGCTAGTTTGTGTGAAATACGTAACACATAAAAAAAGGAATATCCACGTAATAAACACAATTGAGCATAACTAGAAAAAGTCCATATATCGTGCATGTATACTGTATTACTTTTTTCCATTTTATCAATTTTGGTGGTTTCGTAGTTATGGTTAAGTATTGGATGAGTAATCGGGAAATGCATGTTTGAATCCCTATGAGATCAGAAATTTTTCTTTTAAATAGAGATGACACTAGCTCTAGAATCCTTCTTGTGATGGTGTTAATCCCTATCCGCTGATGAAACAGTAAGTTTCCCATCTATATATGAAGTATGTACTTATTTGTCTATGGTAGTAATATTATAGCAGCCTGGCCAGATGTCTGGCTAAATTCCTATCCTACAACTACTTGTACATGTTGATGGCTGTGTGACCAGCCCTAGGTTGTATATTGAAATTAAAGATTTTCAGCTTTACAGTTTTTCAACTAGAAAAACAGTGTTTTTCATTTGTTTTTTCCCCATATTAAACCATGAACTGTGGAATAATTTGAATGTAGTGATGTTATTATTATCGATACTACCGATAATTATATCAATATTATCGATAATTGGTTGCAAAATAGCTAAAATTTTCGATTTGCAGCTGTAACCAGTGAAAAACAGCTTTCAAACAAGCTGCGTATGCTTCAACTATTTATAATTATATGGATCAATCACGGTGATAAGAATATAAAGGCAAGATATCTCTTATAAGTATGTATCATTGGAAGAATAAGGTCCTTCAATTTTACTTTTTATCAACAAATTTTGACATCCTTCATGCTTGAAAGATTGATAACAAGTTAGAAATCAAGTAATTTTAACCATAATAAATTTTTTTTAGTATTCAGTTGAAGATAAAATTGCCAAACTTTTCATCATAAAAATCACCTTCTACCAGTGATACTTATTATGTTGCCTTCACCTGCACTGTACCTCCTCTCATATTAAGCTCAGTCCATATAGTTATATAATGTTTGTTCAGAGAACAGACTGAGAAATGGAAATGGAAACCAAATTTTTTGGAAACAGAAACCATATTATTTTTTAGTGCTGGAAACTGAACCAGAAACAATTAACTAATTATTAGTTTCAAGACCAATAATAGAAATGTAATAGGAACTACGATGAATCATTTCCATTTCTGGCCTAATTAATTTTTGATGTAAGAAAAAAATTTAAAAAATATTGATATTTTGATATTTGAATAAGATTTGGAAGATTTTAAACAAAGGAAAATTTTTTCAATAGAAATTGAACCCAAAATCAGAAATAGAATCCCACTATTATAATGGATAACATAAATGCTATTTACCGCTACAAACGCTAATACTGGAAATGTAACCAATATCAGAAACTCTTACCTTGAAAGTAACATTGATATCAAAATCTCTCAAACCATTTTCACTCAGTACCGTTATTTCCCAATACCATAATACCTCATAATACTCAATATCATTACCGAAATAATACTTAAATAACAGATTCCATTAATTGTATTTCTAAAAAATTCAAATTAGTCACCAGTGCAGTAGTTAAAATTCCAGTTATCAATGCCTGTTTCCAAATTCATACTATGCCAACATTTAACAGTATTGCTATCTTAATTTGATTGGTCAAAATTTTTGGACAAGAGCCCATATGTAGATTATTACTTGTCAACATGAGATTTTTTTGGGGATTAAGTTTGACCCCCAAATGCTGCCCCTATTTCCACACCACTAAACTTTTTTCAACTTTTCCAGTTTAACATGTCCATTTCCATAATTTGTAAAAGGAAGAGAAAATAAATAATTTTTTTAAATACCTGAAACAAAATAAAATTTACAATACCACTACACAAACATTGTTAGTTCAATTATTTGTAAATTGCTGTAACTATATAATAGTACTGGGACAGTAAAGCTCCATAAGACAGATCTACTTTTTAATATCAAGAATGCTGGCATGAAAGTAGGCAAACTTAGAGTAATTTCTGTATACTTTCTACATTTTGCTTCATTTCACCAATTTAGAATATATTTGATAAAGGTATTTTTTAAATTCACACGGATTGTTTATGTAAACAAAATGCATGTAAAATACATCAAGTGGTACTCGATGGTTGCATCTTTATTGCTGTTATGTCTAACTGAAAATTTTCCTTCTTCACTGGTCCAGTGATATTGGAAAATGGAGGCAAAAGATAAGCACTCTGGTGGCAAAAATATTAATCATCCAAAAACAGGATAATAGATGAAAATGGTAATAAATGCATTAATCTTATAATGCAAAAATTTATTTTAAAAATGAGTTTCTATCATTACAAATTACAATAGGGTAATGGAAATGATTTTCAGTAAACATATTTTTGAATTCTTTAAAAAAAAATAAAAAATATCAGTGAAAACCACATTAAAATTGGTTGAATAGAATGGGAGAAAATGAATGGTAAAGTTGAGTTGTCAAAAAACATTGTGATATTTTTTGAGAAGTGGGTGTGATGTCATAGAATTGACACATCAGCAAACTTTTCACCTCTTTCACAGGTTTCTCATTCATTCATTCCTCACTCTCCTGTGTTTGTACATTGGTTTAGTTAAGCTTATCAATTTAGAAAGTTCATGGTGACGGTGAGGGAGGAGATGAAAAGATGTGCACTTGCACCCCCACCCCCTTATTTATAGACAAATTCAAAACATTGAAAAACAATAAAAACTAAGAAAATCAAAAACCAATTATTCCTTGTTTTCATATTAGAGCACAGCCTTGGAAAAAATTTTTGGTGGTGCCTGGGGAGTTATTTACTTTAAGGGCTGAGTTCATATTTGCAACTTATTTTTAGATTTAACTCTTCATTTAGCCCCCTGTAGCTGTAGCCCAAGAAATGGAATTAAGATAATATTCTTGGATATTATTGAGAGATACATCAATAATATTGTTTTTTAAGGCTCTGATTTTACATTTATAATCCATTTTTAGATTGAACCCCTCCTTGGCCCCCTATGACCCCAAATAGGGGGTTAAGATAATATTCTTTGATATTATTGAGTGATATAGCATTACTAATATTTTTTGAGGTGCTGAGTTTAGATTTGCAATCCATTTTTTGATCAAACCCCTTATTGAGCCCCCTGTCACCCCAAACAAGCGGTTCAGATACTATGCTTAGATATTATTGAGTGATACATCATTAATAATATTTTTTAAGGCGCTAAGTTTAGATTTGCAATCTATTATTAAATCAAACACCTCATTGACCCCCCTGTGACCCTAAACAGGGGGTTAAAATAAAATTCTTAGATATTATTGAGTGATACACCATAAATAATTTTTTTGAGGCACTGAGATTATATTTATAATCCATTTTTAGATTGAACCACTTTTTTTCTTCCTGTGGTCCCAAAAAAGGGATTGCTATTATATCTTCACTTATTATTGAGTGATTTATTAGGTATTGGATGCCCATGTTCTTTGAGACCAACAAAAATTAACAAAATTCAGTAAAACCACTTGCCCAGCTTACTTATAAGAAAAATAAGATTTTTGTATTTGTACTCAGAAACTTTTAAAACATTATAAACAATATATCACACAATAAAATGTGAAAAATCAAAATTAGCTAGTTATATCTGAACCACTTTGGATCACATTATAAGGAGTTGAATGAAGAAATACATGTCAAAATAAAACTTCAAGTCTAAAAAAATTACCAACAATGTATCACACAATATAATAGGGAAATTCAAAATTAGCCCCTTTCAGAGCCCCTGTGGGATCACATAATGGGTAATATTAAGAAATTACCTTAAATTCAAAATCAGCAGTTAAAAAACTATTACCAATGATGTATTACACTACAAAATATAAAAGTCAAAATTTCCCCTCATTTTGAGCCTTGGGGGTTTAAAAATGAGTCAAATGAATAAAATAATGTCAAATTTGAACAATGTAAAAAAACAAAATTGGGCTCTTTTTTGAGTCCCTTAGGGTCAAAATATTGATCAAATTAAAAAACTTAGTCCAATTTGAACTCCGTACCTCAAAAAATATTTTTTTAAGGCATAAACAAACAATATTATACAACCTTTGTGTTGAGTTGGATAATTTCAGTGTATATATGTTGAAAGTTCCAAGAAAATGAATTTGATATTTTAGGAAAAAATATCGATACGCAAAATATCGATATTCCTTTAAAAATATCGATAGGTATCGATACGTATCGATATTTTTGACACTACTTTGAAGTCAAATTTTGAAATGAAGTTTAACGTCTATGAATGGAAAAAACAGGATACATCTTTTCTAATGAAAAATATTGAAAATTTTCCGTTACTTACCTCTTCTGTTCGATGGACGCGAACGTTGTTCGTCATCGGAGTACGGTTTTTCTGAGCGCGTTGAGCGATATTTTGAGCCATTTCTTCTTCGTCGATCCGACCTACAGTAATTAAATAAGTTAGTAGATCATGCATTCTTGCACAAATTATGTGACATTAATGCTTTGAATAAATGTTTTTAGTTATAAATTTTTAACGTACTTAGCATAAGGATCGTGTTTGTGTCTTCGATCAGCGTCATAATCTCTATCATTTTTTAAATCTGACCCTCTTCGGGAAGAATATTTGCTATTTCCTGGAGATGAACTTCGCTCCCTCGGCGTTACGGATCGTCTATAAGAATTCCTTCCTGGATAATCTATCAAACAAGATTATACGTGAACATTTCGATGAACGTGTTATTGAGCTGAAGTGTTTAAAAAAACACTCAATACCTACAATATAACCTATTTTCAATTAAGATCCCAATGTATAAATATTACTGGTTTGAAAAACAAAAAAAATAATTCTATAGGAAACGTGAAGAATGACGAATATACATATAGTGTAAGCACGCTGGTGGTGGTGCACCCACTTCTAGTGAGTCTGCTTTCTTATCTCTTCGGTAATGCATCCGAATATATCATTTCCTCTCATGCGGTTCTAAAGCAACGAGTTTTCATCGGTGAAATGTAAAATTTTCATTCTGACGTACCACCTGACAGGGAATAAGAGTTTTTTTCAAATGGCTGATTATAGTGGGTGAATATAGAATTCGATGAGAAGTCCTAAATCTTCATTAAAACGGGAGCTCCAAATATCATAATGCAACAAATTTCAAAACTTCCCGTGTCAAATAAACGCCATTCCACGTTCTTCATGTATCACAGAAGTAGATTTAATAACAAGGAAAGATAAAACATTAAATTATTGATCGCTGAAAGAGTTAAAGATACTGAAAAAACATTAATATCTTATGACAACACGCTAAAGCCAATCTCTTCTCACTCAGAGAAAAGAGAAATTTTCAAGCTGAATATTCCGTATCTAGTGGTCAATCTCATATCTTCATAAATATTTCGGTTTTCATATAATTTCCTTAATTTTGGGACAACAATTCTTTATTCTAATGCAATATTATTTTATCGTTCCAGATGGCTGTGCTTCAATTAAAACCCAAGAATCTAACGAAGCGAAAAAATGAACTAACTAAAAAGCTTGGAACGTATAATATGCATCTAACAAAATGAAAAATTATCGTCTTGAAGAGTAAATAAAAAACTTAGTTATTACAGTATTTATAATGGCAATCTTGTTATCATTATACTCGATTTTACCTTTAATTTGTTTCAGAATATGGCGCAAACAACAAAGAAGCAAACCAAAGCATTAAATATATTTTGTAAGTATTTTCAGGCATCATAACAAAATGTGAATGTTAATACGTATGATCATGCAATCGTGCAATCAAAACATGCGCTCCCTAAATAGTTCAAATATTTTTAGAGAGATGAAAACATTGCTGATACTAGTTTCATTTGATCACCAATAAATTAAATCGTTTCCAACAAAAAAGAATCAGTTCCAAAATTTTCAAACCACGAAAACAATAATTAATACACGAAGCTGAATTTATGCACATATTCCCTGAGTACATTATATGTAAGATTAAAGATTAGCATCTACTTACGCTGAAAGATTCCCGGAAGTATACCTACAAGAACTCCCGGATCGGCATTCCCCTCATCTTTGAACCATTCGTATTATCCTATTTCGAATACCAAGTTTTGAATATCACGCAGAATTACTTAAATTTTAAAAACAATTATTAGGATTAGGGTGATAGTTGATTACAGTCTTATGAAAAACAATATACTTAATACTAAAAATAAAAATGATAAAATTGTACCTATTATAATTTTGGGACCTTTTTTCCAGTTTAAATTCTGCAAGTTTCCATTTTGGAACTTATAATTAATTATTTCTGGCGCAAACGATGAATGCCGATAAAAATAATTTTTCATCAGTTCTTTATTTTTACATAGTTTAATTTACGATATGAATTACTCACGTGTGAGCGCACAACCAACAGGCATCAAAAATGAATGCATAAATAATGAATAAAGTTCCTTTTTGAATATTTTAATTATTTTTCGACATTGTCCCACATACGAATATATTTTCATGAGAATTCATTTTTAATAAGGTTGGTTGATTGGGAATAAAATTGAGTTGTTCAACGAATTTTTCGAATAAGTAGTTACATAATTTTATCGTGTTATACTGTTACATGATCATAGAAACATTGAAAGTCGAGAGTAGTCGGCACATAAAAAACAACAAAGAAATATGAAATAAACAAGCACTGAAGAAAAATTAAAATGGCTGTCAAACTGTCGATGAAACCTTCACAAGTTTCAGTTCGAAAATTTGACAGGATCCTCCGGTGATTGGACTTTGAACCTTTTTGTCAAGAATGGGTCATTAGGTCTATCGTTATAATAAGTGAACGAACGATGAATAATAATTTATAAATTCAAAATAAGTAATGAATTCGTTATCATTATTCTACAAACTGCCGACTTGTAAATGAATTATGAAAGTGTGAATAAATTTTACCAATCATTCACCTGCAATCGGGAATCTGAAGTAAAAAACAAAAAAATAATTTTCTCAGCTAGTAGGCCCCTTTTAAGATATATAGCTACCGACCTACAGTAAACTGTAATTTTCCAATTCCAGAGTATTAAGAGGAGCTTCATCGGAACAGTACTATTTCTGTTTAAACAGCTTTTGTTCTCCCGTTCTGTGTCTCGTTTATTTGTTCCCAATTTCTAAGGTTTTAGTTTTTCATGTTTTCAAGCATTTCTTCATTTTTCACTTGTTCGTTTCAGTTCCACGAATTTACTGGTTTTTTTTTTCCCCGTACCATATAACTTAACTAGGTAGAAAGCGGCTAATGTTAAAATCTTCAAAAGTTTAAACCAAAAATGATATTCGATTTTATAATATTAAAAGAGAAATAGATTCAATTCGAAGCAATAACAAAAATTCTCTTAAACATAGAAAAATGAACGACACTAAGTTCTCTAAAGAGGTTGTTCAAGCAAGACTGAAAGATTGCCTAACCGAGTTCTTATTGTTGAGAGAATTTATGGAGAACCTTGCATTACTTTCCGAATTTTTTTGCCATAACGAAAAGTAATTGCAAGAAATGGCTCTAAATTCCAAATTTTCTCTTGTTCCCAATCCCAAATTTTCGTATATGACTAAAACCCTCAGGTAAATTGATTGAGTGATCGCTTTGAAGTTGAAAAGTGGTTTGACTGAACAGAATTCCAAATTGACAATCTGTTTAACCTATTTGCAGTTTGTTCTTTTAGTCTCAGTAATTCACTCTGTCATGGTAAGACGGACAGTTTGGAAATGATGAGAATTTTTGCTAAGGTTGATAGTTCAGTACGTACTTTTAATTTTAGAGGCATGTTTTTAAAATAATAATACATACGAATATTTTTGAATTTCGAGAAACTATTCATAATTTTGTTCATTCAATTGACAACATTGTAGGAATTTTTTTCGTCTTCATAATAATCAACACTGATAAAACAGTGAACAAAAAAATTACATTAGAAGTTAGATCGTTTCGTGTTTTCCAACAAAAGGTTTAAGTGAATACAGAGTAAAACTACGCGATGATTATTTCGAAAATGGATAACGTCGATTGATTTCAGTTTTACTTGTTTTAAAGAAAATCTTCGATAGTTGAGAAAGAACTAATTTTTCGTTACATTTTAAAATTAGATGATTGAAAAATAAATGTTTTGTATACGCTTCACAAGGAGGAGTCAGCGCCACTGCTGTTGTTCGGTTGTTACTGTGAATATGGTTCTACTGTTCGTCAATTTGAAACATAAGCGCAAACAGACAAAATAAAAGATTACATAAACAATTCACGGTGCGTAGAAACCACAAGCTTTAATGGATCATGAGAAATGCAGTATTCGCCCATTCTTACGATTGATCAACATAAGTAAGAATTATCACTAGTTTTTCATACCACAATCTATCAGTTAAATTACTTATTTCACATTACCAAAAATAGTAAATAATTAATTTCTTGAAATTTTCTAAAAAAGCGCAACTTATAAAACTGTGAGTGCACAACTTATGCTATGCCGTTATTTAGCAGCATTGTCAGCAGCCTGAGATATACTATTGCCCTCAATTTATTTTTGTTTTTTCCGTAAAATATCGATGTTAACAAGAAGGTGGTACAATTAATTTTTGAAGATTTGCATCATCAATGAGTAAATGTTCTGGTACAGGGTGGGATTTGACTTTTTGGTTATGTTCAATACAAGAAATGTCTTATCATTTAGGTTTTACGATTGTACCATAAATAAGTTTTCAAAGTATTTTCAAGTTTCTCTACACAAACACCCAAATACATATTTCATAATTCATTTTTACAGAACAGAAAAAAACCGGCCCCCGACGATATAATTATTACGATGGTTATAAATTGAAGATGAAATACTGCTTCAGGTTAGTAGCCTTCCAAATTTAACACGTCTATATAATTTGGGATTCGTTGATTTCGTAATTTTCAAACATACGTTTCATTGAGTAAAATTGAATTGTTTTTAGAAATTCCTTATCACAGAAATGCAACAATGTCTTCTAGAGTAGTACAGCATTTATAAACTGGCTAACTTGAAAGAAGTTTTAATTTAAATAAATGATAAAATCTAATATAAAAGAATACATGACTATAATTTCAACAATTTTAACTAGCTACTTTTATGAATGTTGTCACAAAAAATGAGATGATATTTGCGATAATGCGACCTCGATTCCGTATAAAAAAAGAAATATACAGTATTCCGATAATTTAACAATTAATGTTAAAAATTAGAAACTGAAGAAAATAATGTAGCAGACAACTGATTTAAGTAAATCAAACTAAGAGTAGATTTAATTACAGTAGCTTCTATATGACAGTGAAAAGATAAGAAATTCTGAGCAGACAAAAATACTGATGGAACGAAAACTGATCGAATATATACGATCAATACTGAGGAAAAATATAATAACTTTGGAAATAGCTAGTTTAATTGGTTCAAGACATTAAAAGACAATAAAATCTCCTGAGTCATGATCTACTTCTAGTACACTTTATTCACGTTTAACTGAAATATAGCATTATAATCATTTAATAATAATAATAATAATAATAATAATAATAATAATTACTAATCACTGTCATTAATGTTCAGCAAAATTATTTTCGAAGTTATGAAATCAACAGCTATTTCTCTTTTATAAAAATTTATGAAAATACTTTGAATTACTTCTGCGCGATAAAACAAAAAAAAAGTGAAATGCCAAGGACGTAACCAAAATAACTCATTCATGAGCGCACTAACATAATTAGTGATAGCGTTATTAAGAAATGAAATGTAAATTTGTGTTTAAAATACTGTCAAAAACGATCAAACAACTTTGATCAAATAAACTAATTCCATACCAATTCCAAAATGTAACACCGTAAACCAACAAATATCAGTTAATTGAAGAGCTAGAGATGAAGAAAATTGTACCATTCCTAGATTATGTGGAAGTTTGCTAATGATTTGAGCTTAAGTTAATAAAAAATTATATAAGTCTGACACCGAAACACAGAGGGTAGCAAGGAAGAATATGAACTACAGAAATAAACGTAATTTAAAAGAAAATAAACTAAAAAATTGTAAAATTTGATAGCACCTACGAAAAAAAATAAATAAATGTAAAGCAGACATTCTCAGTGTAGATAACGAAAAAATTCATGAAACTAAACCACTAGATACAGGATTTAACAATAAACTTGAAGCAAAAAATCGACAAAATTTGGGATCTGAAGAGTGCAATGCATGCAGATGTATGCAGTTACAGTTTCTAGGAGAAGGCAATTTGGAAACACGCTGAAAGAAAAAACAAAAAAAATTGGTTTTTTAAGTTCTTCATTACTATGAATTCAGCGAGGATCTTGACGAACTCTGTTTGTTAATATTATGTTCAATTCATTTTATTTAAAATAACTTAAAAGGGCAGAAAGAAAGAAGAAAAAAATTTTTTATTATTCATTAATATCATCATTATTATTATTTTGTTTATTTTCGTTTTCGAAAAAAACTAAGTAATCATTTTTGACTCGAAATAAAAATTTCAAGTAACTTGTTTTAAAATAAATCAATGTTTAATGAACTAAATAAATAATCGGAATTTATGTTTGAAGTTGAAATTTGTATCAAATTTAATTGATTTTTACTTCAAAATGGTACTCAAAGCGGTGAACGATTATTTAAAATAAATATTCAACAAACTTGATCGGGCTGACGACGTGGTCTGACACTGCTTCAGGTTCGAGCGTTCTATATAAACAGATCTTCCGTTTTTTCCGTTGTCCCGGCGTCCTTTGAAGGAGAAAATGGATTTATGCAATATAATTATATTGTCAATAAAATGGTCGTATTTCACGTCAAATGAGAAGAATCATTTACGAATTCGTTATAAATTTTATTTTTTATTAAAAACTTTTCGTTATTGTTGGATAAAAAAAAATTTAATAAATTATAGGTAATCAGTAGCACACTTTAAAATATAATCAAAATCATTTATTTTTCGTTACGATATCTGTTCAGTATTTTTTCAAAACCAGCCTGTAAATTTATTTTAATGAATTAATAATTACAAAGAGTTAAATTAATTAATAAATGAATGTTATTGCAGCAACCCTGAGTTGAGAAAAATTCAAAGATGATCGAAGAACGTACACAGAATCCAGCCAAAAACTAATATTCTTTTCGTCCAGTTATCGAAGTAAGATTATTTTAAATTAATTTAATTAGCCACATCATATTTTTAACATTGAAAACAAAGCAACGCACGTTCAAAACATGCTGATAAAGAAAAAAGTTTTCAAAAAATGAAGTATAATGCTAAATCCAAAACTCCATTTCGCTCCATTGCCTCGATCACTGGGTGCAACTGCTCTTTTCAGAAGTCCTTCATCTCGTATCGGCCTAACTTCCATTAAAGTTTCATGTACGTAACTCATCACTCATTTCAACTAACATTACAGTTGAGAATGAAACTCACCCTACCAATTTCGTACTTTTTTATTTACTAACACAAACGTGGCATTTGATGAAAGTAAATGCTAAAAGTCGTCCTTCGTTCAGAACATCATTTGGAGTCATCGGTTTAAAATAAAGAACAATTCAGATGAATTTCCTTGACGACTCTCTTCTCATTCTTGATGATATTAATGAACAAAAAAGAAGAAAAAAATAGAAAAGAAAAGACTCCTTCAATAAATAGCTGCTATTTCATTAAACGAAATCGTTGAAAATTCAAATATTCAAATACGGATAGATAGATAATTCAACAATGAAAAACGAAAAATTATGATTGAATAATATACAAGTTGAAATAAAAAAACTATTTAAGTTTCAACTTATTCACTTTTAGAATACAATTCGAACTACTTTTAACATTAGCAAAGATACCAAAAATTATCACTACATTCTTCCAGGAAGTTAATAAACAAGTTACATTAACATAAACAAAGAAGTACAATGAACATATAGCGAAGAAAACGTTTCTTTTCAGTAAGTTCAAGAATTTTTCGGTATTGTTCAACAAATAAAAATTATAGATTCGAATATTTCAAAAATTCGAGTTCAAGTAGCGCCTATCAACCCACAAAGAACAATAAAAACTATACTGAAAGGATAAAAACATACCATTTCCATTAGCAGCAGTTCGACCCCGATCATCAGATACAGGTCGTTTACGAAAAGATTTCTCGTATGGTATTTCCTTCGTTTCTAGTAAAAGTAATTAAGTTGAAATTTAAAAAAAAATGCTACGTGACTGCTAGAAATGCATGGGCGTTTGTCCCATTTACCTAACGTACGGACTATGACTATTCTTCTATCGCTGCTTTCTCGGCCCAGGTAGTTTAAATCTTCAGGACCTCGGAACCCAGGCCTTCTGACAAAAAAATTTAATCGTCGGTAGCTTGTCACACAGTTGTAGATTATTAAAACACGAATACTAACCTCGGTTTTTTATTGTCATAGGAAGGAGATCTTCGACTACGACGATGTGATTCATTCTCTTTGGAGAATTTTGGTCTACAAGTGCTTCTAGATCTACTCCTGTAATGGCATGTAATCATATAACATTTCATCAATGAAAAAAAAAACCTCCAAAGACTATATTGGGCTACAAACCTTCCAGGAACCGGTGAATATCGTGAGTTTCTTGGACGATACGGACTTCGACTTCTGGTTCTACTTCTACGGGAATGTCTGTCAACATTGTGAACGTGAGTAACTATCCTTTGCAAGTTCGCAGATAAATGTCACATCAAAATTTACCTGTCAGATGATCGGCGACGACTGCCTCGTCCAGGAGATCTTAATTTTTCATTTCGGGGTTCCATAACTGACAGCTGTACGTCTACGTTGTAAAATTCGATGAAACTAAAATACAGTTACCATTATAGAAATTGATCAAATACCAATAATGCAACTCAATTTATATGTTTTATACTAAATAATTCAGTTAAGAACAATAAATATGAAATTGTTCTTTTCTGATCCAAAAAACGTGAAAAATACAAAATAAATTCGATAGTCGCATTTCTTTCTTTAAAAACGCAACCGTAATATAAGGACCACGTATTAAGTTCTTCACGCAAACATAAAACAACGTACTTATTTAATACAGACAAAAATTACCGTTTGTAATAAAATTTCAATTACCAGTTCAATGAGACTCTTGAAAGTACTGAAGTAATGAACGTATCACGAATTTCACGATCAATAACAGCTCTTCTCCATCTTGAGGCATGGAAAGAAACAAGGTAGCTAGCTACGCAACACTATGTAGTCTTGAATTTTTTTCTGTATATGACTGTAATCATTGCGAACTTCTTCTTGTGTGTGTTTGTGTGTATCTGTATGCGTATTTGTTTGTGTTTGTATTGGTAATTATTTGAAAACGAAGATTGATAAAAAATACTTCACCTAAAAAGATTTGGCTAAATTCATTGATCATTCTTAGAGGTAACTTACGCAGGGTCTTGCCTTCGTAAAATCTAACTGTGATTTAACTGCTGAACTCTTCGTAAATTTGAAAATTATTTACAGTTAAAAGTTCTAGTTTGTTTATTTAATTATCCTTCATTTTTATTCTGCTCCTAAGAAAGTATCGAGGTTTCGATTTACGATTGCGACTATTTGAAAATACTTTAAGAAAATTGTCTATAATCTTTCATGAAAAATATGACCTTGACTGCGGATTCATGGTCGACAAGAAAAATTATTTAGCGCTTCAAAAATATCAGAGCTGAATTTTTTCCTGTCAAGTAGGCTTTGTTGTAATGTGACATGTGTAGGAGACTTCTCACACGAATGCAAATAAGACCTAAATAATATCATTCCCTTGTTTGTTGACCTACGAAGTTTCACGGAGATAATAAAATGGCGACAAAGATCATGTTCTAGTAAGGTTCTAGTATAATTGTACGTTCGCGCTCTAGAAAATG
This sequence comes from Ericerus pela, assembly GCA_011428145.1. Classification (NCBI taxonomy): domain Eukaryota; kingdom Metazoa; phylum Arthropoda; class Insecta; order Hemiptera; family Coccidae; genus Ericerus; species Ericerus pela. Next base: position 1,360,821 of record WOFM01000066.1, on the reverse strand, counting down.
AGAAATAACATTTGCAACACTAACATGAGTTTGGATATGTAAGGAGATTAACGTTTTGCCCTCTGTCGAGATTGTCAAAAATGAAGATCTGGGGTTGATACTATTTTCTGAATTAACATAGAAACTCTGGGCCATCATAACCGTCAACATTTCAGTGATTATTCTTCTAATATTAAAATAAGTATAATTATTTATATTCTATAAGTTTTTTTTTTACTGTGCCAGTAAGTTAGAGAAAACAGCTGGACCAATTTTCATGACTGGGGTATCAAAAGGAAGATCTCACCATATGGATATGCCATCTGAAGAGAAAATGTCCAGAATCTGCTTGGAGGGGAAGGTTGTGAGTTCTGAGACCCAATCACAAACTTGAAAAAATTTTTTAATTTTTTCCCAATAAACATATTTTTCTTAATAATGTTAATTAGTCCACAAAATTTCATATTTCTGTGTAACTCTCTTTTTTAGATATGGAGTGCCAAAAAGTATAAAATTGAAAAGTATGTTATTACATACATACTGGCCATATGCACTTATTTATATAGTAGTGTATTTAACATCTGGAGACACGAAGATTGTATTATTGGTATACACCGTACTCTTTCACTGCGTGACAACAAATGACAGCGACTATCTCAGCTCTGTCACTTGTCCATCTATATTTCTTTGACAGATAAGAGTCCTTTGTGCATGCAAGGTGCGCAGAACTCATGGGATATCCCCACAATACTGGGGGCAGTGTCCATCACCAGTCTTCCATGACTGGTAATCTTTTCCTAATGATCTGTAAGGAAATAATTAAGTACATACACTTAAATATAATTTTTTCTTTATTATTAAAACAAAAATAATAAAAAATTATGACTACAAAGTATAAAAAACACATATCTTATACTTAAAAATTTATACAAATTTTTATAAAAAAATAAACAGTTTTTTATTATTAAAATTAATAAAATGAAAACAAAACAATAACAAATTTTCTTCTTGGGGCAGATTCCAAGCCCCTGATTTGCTTCCTATTAGCTTTTCATGCGATGCATGATAAGTAGGAAACCAAAACCGCTTAAAAGTGAGAGTAGGATTTGGATTATTGATTAGTGCTATTAAGGAGTGTCTCTGTAAGAAAGGAAGTAATGAAAATTAGTAATTTTGTGGCAGAACTTGTAATAATAAGTTATTATTTCAAATTCTAGTCATTTGGATGGTGATCTGCTATCACCTCTTACCTGCGTAATCCTCAATGGGTTACCAGATGGTAAAAGTAAACTTTAAACAAAAAGTTTTGCCATATCTTCAAAGATAGATTAATTCTAATATGGAATTCCTCATTAGAGTGGTAGTATTTTTGGGTGTACTTTTCATTTTATAGATTGTCTCTCAGTTGGAAGTTAGTTGATGTAAAACTAACTTCTGAGTTTGTAGTGCTCAATTCTAGTGATACTAAGAACTTTATAGGCCTGCTCACTATATTTGAGCTGGGTAGTCTGATATCAACGTGACGTATTTTACCATTATGTGATGTCAGTAGATTGACTACAGTTGCTAGTTTGTAGACTCCTGGTTTTATCATTATGTCTAAGATGTGAACTATGTCTCCAATCTTAGGTTAGAAACCCACTGTGCAGTAAACATTACTCACAGCTTGTGGAATTTTATCTTTCAAGTATGGAAGGTAGAGGTCTTTCCATGCTGCCCAAAGATGACGTAAATTATCTTGGTCTTTTCTCCATAGACTTTGTAGATTTTTGGCCATTACAGTTGTCTCTGTTAATAGTTTATCTAGGTCTAGGGTGAAGTTTCTAAAGTTGGTGTGCATGAAATGGACTGTTGTTAAAGTTATTTGCTCAGTGTCATTGACAGCTGGGCATAGTGGATGCTCATTCATCATCACTTATATATTTTTAACTGCTGATTGAAAATTGAGCTTGTGGTGTGAATGCGGACCCATGACTTGTTCAAAAGCTTGATTATGAACTCCTATGAGTCTTTTGTAAGTTGCACCATACCAAATTACTTTGGGAGGTATAAAATGCCAAGTTATCCCTTTTTGCTGCAGTTTATCTTTGGTACTACTATCATTTGTTATTGCTTCCTAGAATTGTGGTATGTGTGTTGCCACAAGTCCAAACTGGGCTGCATCATTTGATACCATTGCTTTTGGCATTCCTTGATCTACAAAGAATATCTGGAATACTGGCCATATATCTCCAGTCATCAGTGACAATGATGAGAGAAAGTAGACCACTTTCATAGAGAGACATGTGAATATCAACACCTGTTTTTGTAAGCAGGTGTTGTTGGGGTAGCCAGTGCCTTTTTCTCTTTTGGTAAATACACATCAGAGATCAAGTAAGGACCAAAAATATCTACACTGTGTAGGTGAAGTTGTGTGTAAAAGGTACTATTCTAAAGTCAGGTATGCTTGAATGGGCAGGCTGAGTATAGTCATTTGTCTGATATTTTGCACATCAGGTATGACTTTTTTAGTACTGTCGGTAGAATTTGCATTACCTTTGGTATAAAATAGATTCAGGTACAAAATAGATTCTTCAAAAAACAGCCATTGTTTACTTTACTCCTGTGTGGCTATTCAATGTATGTACATTGAGTAATATGAGTTTTGTTAAATGTGATTTTGTATGTAACAATACTGGAGGTAAAGTATCTTCAGTAAATGGTGTTACAGTTATGTAATTTCTTAATCTCAGTAATCCTGATTTGTCTATGATTATGTGGAGTTTTTCATATGCCACATAATGTGGTGGATTAGGTGCTAATAATGCTTTAAATATATCAGAGAAGTATTTTTTCTGATTTGCATATATAAAGCATAGCAGTGCAAACTGGTAGTTGTTAGGTAGTGGTACCCATGGTGAAACTGACCTAGTACATTTAATTTGTTTTTTTGCAAATTTTCTGATTGCTGTTAGGTAGTGGTAGAAAGTTTGTTTTAAAGTAAGTAGTGTATTGAATTTTGTTATGTCTATGTTGAATGGAGTATTTGTTGGTTCATGAATAAAGCTTTCACATGGTATTGTTTTTGGTGGATCTATCTTTATTTTTGTAGATAGATCCAGATCCTGTTGTAAATTAATTTGATTTTAGGATTGAGTAGGGTCTGGTCCAGGTTGGTCCAGATTCTGTTTCCATTGGTCAGTTGGTGTAGCAAATTTTTTTACTTCATAAATATGGTTGACGTATCTCATAATAAATTTAGGTATCGCAATTTTGCATGATTTTAGTTGTCTTTGTAATTTGGTAGGCTTATGACTGTTGAATATAGTATCATGCTCTTGAGGCATCATTTTTGACAATTTGTCAGAAATTTGTAATAATTCTCTTAAGGTTAAGAAAACTGGTATAGTTTTCTCTTCCTCTGTTAGATCTGGTATAGACTGAATTATGTGTAAATCAGTCTTTGGCCATGAGTCTGGACTGTTGTTTAGAAAATCCAGACCTTACTAGGTAGTATGGAAAGATCATCTATCATTGTTCCTCTTGAGCCAGCACCTGTATGATTATCTGCAGATGGGACATAGTGAAATTGCAAATTTGGAACCTTTGTAATTTTTGTTACTCTACTTAAGACAAATTGTGTTAAGACTCTGTGTTCTAACAACCATATTAGGATTCATTTGCTATCTGACTGTAAGTATGTTGGACTATTACTTAAGTCTAGAGGTTAACAAATGTTGTGAACTACTCTCGCTGCTTATAATGTTGCTAACAGTTCCATTCTTAGAATTGTTACATTTTTCATAGGAGCAATGTTTGATTTTCCTAAGATAAACCTGACTACTGTTTTGTTAGTTTCAGTGTCACTGAAATGTAATAGTGCAACAGCAGAAAATGCTGTTTTCAACACATCGACGAATATATGTAACTGACATATATTTGGGTTGTATGTATCAGAATAGATTTGTCTAGGAAGAAAAAATAATCTGAGCATTTTAACAAATCTTTTACCAACACTGTCACTATTGGTTGTAGGGATAGAAGTAGGGACTCATCTCATTTATAATTTTAGTTCCAGAGTCTTCTGATAAAGGCGCTAGATGAGATAGAGACAGGAGCAAACCAGCTGTATGGATCAAAAATTTGTGACACTATCTTAAGGAAGAGTATTTTTGTCCAATCCTGATTTGGATCTTTTAATTTTGGGGAGCTGATAAAGATTGCATCTTTATCTATGTCCCAAGTTAATTCTAGAACTGGTTTGGTTAGTGTGTGTTGGGGGTTGAAGTTTTTTCTTAATGGAATGCAGTTTGTCCCCCATTGAGACAGTTCCATCGAGGTATCTTCTATTAAGTTGTTAGCCTCACTATGTAAGTCTAACAATCCTTCATATGTTGATAAGGGTGTTACCAAATTATCTACATAAAAGTAATCAAAAATTTTTTTGTGAAATTCTGAGTTAATTTTCTGAAAATGGTGTAACAGTATAGCTACCAATAGGAATGGGGCTGTTATTATTCCAAACAGTAATCTTTGAAATCTATAGATTATTATATTACATCTATGTAGTGGTTTCAATAGGTCTTTTACCCAAAGGAACCTTGTTACATCTCAGTTGTTGGGATGTAGTCCTATTTGGTGAAAGGTCTTTTTTATGTCTGCGATAATGGTGTATCTATATTTTTTAAAAGATAGAAGTATTTGCAGGAGATCTGGTAGAAGGTAGGCTCCTTTGAACACGCAGTCATTTAGTGAATGTTTTGACTGCTTTGTTTTTGCAGACCCGTTAAAAACTACACAAATTGGTGTACTTTTTGTTAAATCTAATATTTCCTTATGGGAAGATGATGTATAATGCTATTAGTAGCATTTAGGTCGACTTTTTCTTTCATTTCTAAATTGAATAGCGTATTGAAGTATTCATCATATCTCCTATAGAATTCTAGTATTTTTTGTATTTTAGGAAGTTGATATTCTAAATGTTTAAAAGATAGGTTATAATTATCAGCCAAGGTTAAAAAATAATTTTTGTACAGCCATCCAATTTAATAATAATTATTTACTAACTCTTATGTTTTCATAGAATAGTTGCAAACCCTCAGCTTCTGCCTGGGCTTCTTCTAGATTATTTGATTTAATACCAATTGCATCCAGTCACCATAAATTTTCAACTTCCTGAGAGTTAATGGAAAATACTGGGGTAAATGGTTCATCAACCTCAGTTTGGTTGGGGATAATTCCTCCTAACATATAACCAAACTTCGTCTTCATGAGGGTAAGGGTACATGATATGTGTTTAATGAGCTTTACAAATGACCACATATAATTGTTTCCTAATAATAAGTTGATTGTGTACTCATTTTCTATTTTTAAGAATTCAATTTTTAAATACTCACAGTAGTTTTTACAAAATTCTATAAGGTAAGATTGTTTTCAATTTTGGATTATACAGTTTATTTTTGTTTTCCCTATTATTGGAACAGCTGTACCTTTTGGAGTCAGAATCTCAAAATCCACTGGAGTGGATTGGAAAACATTTGATTTTTGATTTTTGACACCTTTAAGTCCTATGATTCCAGTTTAATATCCTTCCAAGTTTTAAGGAGTTGAAAGCATAAGACTTTGTTATGAAAGTGTCAATGCTACCACAATCAAAAAAGCCTCTTATTTTGATTGGTTGCATAAGGTATGGAGATTGAGCATATGACTCAAACACAAGAAAAATAGAATCTTTATTGTGTGTAATAAATAATAGAAAGTACTCACTACTGACTGGCAGGAACACCTGCTACACACTGAGCTGGATGAATTCATTTGCTTTTGATCACTTATTGAACTCCTTGCCCTGTGAAACAGATGTTTCCTTAATTTCAGAGATATTTGGTTTTGACACAAATTGTGAATCAATTTGTTACGTACTGATTGCTTCTTTTCTGTTGTAGAGAGTAGTGTTCTACTTGTCCATGTTTCTCTGCAACAATGGGTAGGATGGCGTGTTACATAGATTTGCATGATGGTGCATTGACATGCATTGAAACCATTTACTGTAGGAGGCAGTTTTCTGGGGGCATTCGATTAGTGCCTGGCAAAAACCTCTTCTTCTGCAGAGCTTTTGTGCCATGAACCCCCTCACACATTTTTGGAACATATTGTATAGCAAATCATAGCATAGGATTGAGGGTTGTTTATTTCCATAAAGCAGACATGTCTTAGGAATATCCTAAGCTTCCCAAACCTTCTGGTTCTGCACTCTACATTCTGAAACATGGAAATTATTTTCAAGTTTTTTAGTATTAATTCTTTTTTTTTTATCTCTTGTCATTTCTAGGATTGGATTTATCCTTTCTTAGTTGTTTATATTGGTTGTTTTCAGGTTTCTGGAAAGTTGTGGCCAAAAATTTTGAATTGCCTTTAGGTTGTCCTTTTTTGACTCGATAATTAAATTTATGATAGTTTTTATTCATTGGATGTTTGTCTTCAAACATCTCATGTATCTTTATAAACTCTCATATTGCCAAAAATAATTGAGAGATGTGTTTTTCACTCCTTTTTAGGTTGTTGATATAAAATCTAGGTGAGAATATTGTCACAGTAATGTTGAGCAGTTGTTCTTTGTCAACTACAGTAGATACTAGCCAATATTGATCAATTGAAACTACAATTCCATCCGTTCCATATTGAATAGATGAAACTTAATTTGTTGTGACTGAAAATCTGCCCTCACTTTTTCTTGATCCCCAAATCTATCATGCAAAAATTGAAGTCGTTTATAGCCAATATTATCAAGTGCAAAATGACAAAACTTCTGTACAAGATCTTTTGGCATCACATTTTGCAGTATGCTTATTTACATTTTAAAACTTCTGATGAACCTTGGATAAGTTAAAATTGCACCATCCCATTTTTATCAAAAAAATTTGGGTGGTTTCAAATTCACCAAAGGTTGTTCAAGACTTTTGTTTGAATCCAGTTCCCAACCATAAGGAATTGGGTCTACAATATTTGGCTATTTCTCAAATTCTAGATGGTTGTTTGCACCAACAGGTTTTAATAAAAAAAAATTTTTTTTTAAGGAATTTCCATTGCTTTTGCTACTAAGTTGTGGCTGTGTGCCACTATCATGCCCTTATTTATATAGTTGTGTATTTAATGTCTGGCAACATGAAAATATATAGTTGGCATACACCTCACTCTCTCACTACGTGACAACAAATGAAGGTAACCAACTCAGCCCAGTCACTTGCCTATCTAGATTTTTTTGAGAGACAAGTGTCTTTTGTGCATGCTAGGTTTGCAGGACTTGTGAAATATCCCCACAATACCTACTGTATATATGGATTAGTCAAATAAGAGGTTGGGAAATGAAATGAAGAAGAAAAAAACAAATGGGGAGAATGAGTGAGAGAAGAGTCATTTTATGCTCAGGAGTTGGTTACTCTTTACAATTGGATTATCTGAAGGAAGTTTTAAGCCTTCATGGAAATTTATATCATGCTATGCGCAAATTCTTAGATTTTCCTCCAGGTGCATCTGTCACCTCATTTATTAGTAAAAAATAATAAGTTAATAATCTTTATTGACGTTTATATATAAAAGAACAAAGAAGAAAAACGTAATTATTTGCTGTAAGATAAATAGACTGTCACAGTCAAAAAAGTATCTTCACCCAAATTGACATTGTTTGGCATTACACAAATGGCAAAGCCCTACAATCATAGTAAATTCCACTTGTCTTTTATTGAATATCTACGAAGTAAACTCTAAATTGTTTTCCTTTATGACTTATCAATATTCCAAAATTCCTATAATGTTCTACTAAACCTAGGTAATGAAGTTAATTCTATATCAAATTGTTTTGGACTAATTCCAGTCAGAAGTATCAAAATTCAAAATCTTAACTGAATACTCGTGAAAAAAAAATCAAATATGAAATTTACTAATACTAATATTTTTTTTATTTTTTTATTTGTATCATCAATTTTGACACCAGGATATTGTGCAGTTTTTTTATTCTTGTCATCACAGCATTCAATAATTTTTCCGCAGTTAGTTTTGTTCTGGATAAGTGGAAAATAAGGGTAGTATCACTATAGTTTACCATGTGCTGTATAAATTATGTTTACTGTAAATGATTGAACTAAATAACTAAACATAATAATTTGAAATTATATTCATCAAGAACAAGATCACAACCTTCGAGGATATATAATATGGTTGAGATGACACGGAACAGTTTTTACATGGGGTTGAATCTTTGACTATACAGAATTAACATGGACTGCTATTTGTGATAAGAATGACGTTAGAAGATGTAAGATGAAGTTAGTTGGGTCGGATATGATAAGGATTCGTAAAACAGTAAAATATTGCTGAAATTTGAGGTTAAACTGAATTAATTATATTGAATATATAAAAAAAAAACGCGCTCTAGGGTGTCAGCAAACTAGAACATTTAATGTGATACACATTTCATAAATTCGTTAATGAAAATTGAAGTTTAAAAAAATGATAACAATATAAATGAAACACATATCGATATCATATCGATATATTGATCAACACCAATTCCTTAATACTCTTACGATAAAACATTACATATCGATATTAATTTAATTGATATTCCCTCATTTCAACTAGTGGGGAAATTATGATTGGCTGTAGGAATTTGTATTATTTCTGTGATTGGCTGTAGCACTTTTTTTTAATGAAAATTTAACCAAAATAATTTTTTCCAAATTTACTCTGAATTCAGCATAGTGAAAGTAGAAATGTGTACCACATTAATACAAATAAGTAATAAGTAGAAGCATTTTCTATGGTATTAAATTAAATTTTCATAATTTCTATTATAAACAAAATTACTGTGCAAAGAACATTGAAATCATTATCAATCCAACCCGACTAACTTTTTCCTCCTATGTCTTGGCAATTGATAACAAAATTTTGTACGTATTTTTCAATCAAATAGCAGTCCATGTTAATTCTGTATAGTCAAAGGGTTGAGTGTCCAGACCTTTGACTATACATATACATACTGGACTGCTAATACTGATAAGAATAACACAGAGTCTAATGAACAACCAGTGAAGTTGAGTCAGACACCCGTATCCCCATTCAAAATGTTAGTTTACTGGTTTGCTGTTTAAACTTTAAAGTCGACGTCCAGGAACACCTTCTATTCATGATAATATGAATTATTAATGTCGGTGAAATTAATTACAAATTTCTATGTAAAAATTACAATTAGACATATTTGTAAGAATATTTCACAAGTAGATAAAAAAATTCGTCATACAGCAACAAAAAATATTATTTTTATGCATCAATGGCTCTGTTTGATAAAACTACACCAACTTACACCAACCTACACCAGGAGGGCGATTCCACAAATGTAGTAATGTTATGTGACTTTGCGCCAAGTTTTACTAGAATATTTGTGGAATATCCCTTCAGGTGTAGGTTGGTGTAAGTTAGTGTAATCCTATCAAACAGAACTAATAAATCAAATTTTAAATTGATTTAACTGAAATTTTTGAACTTCTGAGTTTTATAAAACTACATTACCGATTTAATTCGTAATTAAAAGCGATAATTGTGGTAAGAAGAGACCTAGTCAAAGTGAAAGACTATAAGTATGAATAAATTTGATAATGAATTAACATTTTGAACAGGAATACGCCTCTTTGTTTTGAGCAGAGCTTTTTATCAGTATTAGCAGTCCAGTATGTATATAGTCAAAGGTTCAGACTATAGATGTTGCATGCTGGCATACTAAGTACCCCAGACTGAACACTCCAACCAGTCAGAATTGTAAATTGGTATAAAAGTGAGGTACTTTGTATGCCAGTGTTTATAAACAAATTCATGTTGCGAGATTTTCCTCCAATCAGATATTTAGTTGTAAGTACACGTGTTTGTAGAACCACTTTTTGTAGGTAGGACACCAAAACTGCCCATTTGTCATCTCCATCATATATATATATCCTCGGAGATCACAACTAAAAATGAACTATATTTTAGAATGACAACAACAATAATGTTGATGAAAAATGAGATAAGCTTTGTTGGCATCATGAAATGTAAAAGAGTGAAGTCTTTGACTATACAGAATTAACATGGACTGCTATTTGTGATAAAAATGACGTTAGAAGAAGTAAGATGAAGTTAGTTGGGTCAGTTATGATAAGGATTTGTAAAACAGTAAAATGTTGCTGAAATTTGTTGAGGTGAGTTTCGATCGTTTCATCCAAAGAAAATTAAGCACGGACATTTATCAACAGTAAAGTTTATTTATGACGTTAGTACAACGACTGTCGAGCGGAGAACATTCTCCGTCGAGCAGTGGCGGAAAAAATATTATACTGGCGATCAGTGTCGCCACATGTAGAAAGAATAAATGTAATATTGTGTTACATGCAGTGTTGGTTAGTATACAGTTTTGTGTTCGTGAGGTAGTGAGGGAATCGTATCCCAACACCCCCCTGCGATTCAAAACGGACGAACGAACATATAAGTAAATTAGTGTCACATATCGCATGTATTTAAAACAAAATATAAACAAGAAATAAGCAAAAGCAGTCAAAAATTATTACATGTAGTTGTCATATAAAATTGCTATGTGTAAAAAAATGGTAAAAAATAAAAATAGGTATGTCGTTGACTAGTACAATATTATATAATAAATGTGTATGCGTTCATACATTGTTATATTGTTTTAACTTAACTATGTCGTGTAAAAGTTAACATGAGGTATATATTCAACCTTACGTTATAGTGTCACATCTTACAAATATTGTGTGATTTTCAATTTAACATATATAAAAACGTGTCGGAGAGATCAATATCTCCTCATCGTCAGCTGTAGGGAGATAATATTATTATATATATATCCTTATAATTAATTATGTGTGTTTTTAATGTAATTTTACTATTGTGGGAATCAATGGTATATGTTAGGGAATGCTGATGCCAATAAGAGAGGCAGAGCAGCGATGGGGAACCTATTGAAAGTTGTGAGATGAATTGTGAAGCGACATATGAACCGCTCAGTTTACGATAGGCGCTAAAAGACCGACGCCCATCAACAGTCCAAAACCAATTATCAAAAAATTTTGCTGGTTGAGTCAATTAAGACTATTGGCCGAAAGGTGACTTGTTCGGAGTATTCTCATAACAATATTTTGGTACGTTTTCCGGTCAAGTGCCTTTGTTAAAATATCTGCAACTTGATTGGACGACCTAATATCGTTAAACGTAATTAATTTATTTTGAAATGCTTCTAAAACTGCATAACACTTGATCGCTAAAGACCTGGAGCGTTTCTGGCCTCCCCCAGATGCAATGCGTGATGCGGATATGTTATCCTCATACACCTGCACTGAGTTGGTTACAGAAAAAATGCTCTCAGTGACTCTCCAGATCAAGTATATATCGTCCAGTGCGTCATTCAACGCAATTAATTCGGCTGCAGTTGACGAGGTTGCAACCGAGTTCTGCCGGTGAACGGCCCAATTTAACAAGTCTCCGTTAACGAAAATCATATAGCCTGTTGTGGAGCACCCTTTCTCCAAATTTTCTATTTCTATGGGTGAATCGTCTACGTCGGGTGCATACGACGCATCGACAAATGCTTTAATCTGAGTTTGGTCAGAATGAAATACGAGAGAAAAGTCCCTTGTTGTTTTAAGGTACCTAATAATACGACGAACATAATTCTTAGTTTCATTATTAGAGGATGCCTGAAAACGTGACAGGTAATTGACTGCGAAAGCAATGTCCGGGCGGGTCAGTCTCGCTACATACAGCAAATTCCCAATCATGGCCCTATATTCAGTGTCATCTATTCCATTGGCTGGCTTCCTTATTTTGAGACCCGTTTCCATAGGCGTGGTTGTCGGATTACATTCCGTCATACCAAACTTACGTAAGATTTTATCTATATATCTGTTTTGTGTCAGTATTATTTGCTTCCTTGGGATGTCCCGACTTATCTCAAAACCGACAAAGAAAGTTGGATTTTTCTCTATTTTTAATGTGAAGTTCTTATTGAATGTATTTATTAAGTCTTGTGTCCACTCGTTGTGGTTGCTAGCCAACAACATGTCATCCACATAGACTATTAGCAGTGCCATTGCTCCATTTTTATTTTGTTTTGTGTATAGGCATCTATCTATTTTTGATTGGATAAATCCAGCTTGTATTATTGTCGAGTTTAATAAGTCGTACCAACTTTTAGAAGACGTTTTCAGTCCATATATTGACTTAATCAGTCTTAGGCAATTATTTTTGCCCAGTTGGCATCCCTTGGGTTCAGATATGAAAATAGGGTATTTTATCTCAGAGTTAAGGAAAGCTGTTTTTATATCAAATTGTGTAATATTTAGATTATATTTATTTGTGATGGATAGCATCCATCTTATAAGCCAATACTGGACCACCGGGGCATAGGTTTCAGTTAAAGAATAGTGAGTAAGGTCCTTAAAACCCCTTGCAACCAACCTGGCTTTTGGTTTGTGAATGCCTTGATTGTTGGGTTTTGTGGTGAAGCACCACTTGGTATCTACCAACCTCACATTTCTTTCCTTGGGAACGACCTCCCACACACCCATATCAGACAATGACTTCAACTCATCGGTAATGGCTTTTTGCCATTCTGTCCTAAAAGGATTGTTTTCAACATCCTCCCATTTTTGGGGGATGTGGTCCTCTATATAACGTTTATATCTTTGTTTATATACATTTAGTATTACGGGTTTTTCTATTATATTATTGTGTTTGTCTTTATTTTTATTGTTTATATTGTCTATATTTATTATGTTCCTCGTTTCATCGAATCTGACATCACAAGTCACATGTGATTTGTCAATTAACGGGTCCCTTATACAGTACCCACTAATTGTGTAGCCCACAAATACCCCTTTGTCAGCTCGTTGTGTGAGTTTCGGATGTTCAATGTTTGTTTTCTTTTTTTTGTTTTTTGTGGCCTGTTGTTGGCGAACTTCCATGGGGATATATCTATAGGCGAGAGACCCAAAAACTCTCATGTTTGATAGATCCGGCTTTATGCTGTAAAGCATTTCGAAAGGGGTTTTGTTATCTTTGTTTGCCCTTGTTGGGCTCCTATTTATGACATAAACCGCCGTCAGAACAGCCAATGACCAAAACTTGAAGTCCAATTCGGAGTCAAACAGCATAGCTTTAGTTCTAGCCATTATCGTTTGATTCTGTCTTTCAGCCATCGCATTTAGCTCTGGCAAATACGGAACGACAGGCTCGAGACTTACACCGTTTTCCTCACAAAAAGTCTTCATATGTGAATCTAAATATTCTTTAGCATTGTCACATCTCAGGGTGGCAATGGGATGATCTGGAAATTTTGACTTTAATTTCATATGCAGTTTTTTAAACTCTTCACACACCATTGATTTTTTTTCTATGGTAGAGACGAAAGTGTATTTTGTGGCATGGTCAACAAATATTAATACGTACTTTTCACCATATATACCTGGTGAAAAGGGGCCTATTGTATCCGATGAAACGAGTTCCAGTTTCCTTTCAGGTCTGGTCCTAGTGCTATTGTGCCCTAACCTTTTTGAATTAGCTTTTACACATATTTCGCACAAACTGAACTCATCATCTCGGAATGTTATTCCATTAGGAATCCCTCTTGAGACCTTAGTTAAGAATCTCAAATTCTTTCCAGATAAGTGTCCTAGTCTCCTGTGCCATATCATTTTTTTTTTCTATTTTTAACTCCCCTGTATTTTCATTAGGATCATGATTATTATCTGTTATTTCATTATCTATTGTGTTATTATTATCGTTTATACCTATATCCTCATTTGTTTCTTTATCATCCTCGCTGGTTTCCCTATTTTGGGTTTGGTTATTCTCTTGTTCGTCATTGTGACTTATTACTATATTATTATTTTCATTATTATTAGTTGTGTTCTCTCTGTTATCTGCACTTTCCTCCTGACTGTCCTCAATAATTTCCTCTTCTATTTCATATTCCATCCATTCGTCCTGGGAATTTACATTAGGCATACATGCCAATTTATTTGATTCCTTTGTATAAGGACATATTTTATTTATTTCATTTTCATCTTCTATTATGTTGACTGCAGATTCCGGCACAATCTCGTATTTGACCATGTATACCCCCCTTATTTTTGGGGCAGAGAAGAGCACTTCATTCGTTCCTCTGACATATATATGAGCCGCAGAGAAATTTTGGTCTATACCCAGTGCCCTATTTTCAGTTATTTTTATCCCTGACATCAGGTCTACATTTAGTGACAGTACATAATGTACGTTTTTTAGTCTTATGACTTTCTGGTTACGTTCTGAGTTTTCCACTCTAATAAACATTGTACCAATGTGGGTTGCTATTAAGAGTGTGTCTTGTATTGCGCATTCCAGTTTGATGGGTTTTTCTAACATTATTGGATTGGACAATTTTGACAGGTCTAATATTACGTGAGCGACAGCTCCACCATCTAACATAATTCTTTTAGTTAGGGGAATATAATTAGGATCTGACTCCTGTTTTGTGTCTTTCGACGTTATCAGATTTATTAATTTGTTATTTGAATTATTATTCGGTTCTTGATCTCTATATCTGATCATCATTGACCACTGAACGTCGTTTTCTTTTTTTTTATTATTATTATTATTATTGATGTTATTTCGCCCGTATCTTGTGTTTTGTGCAGGACCATCTAATTTATTTTGGGGTCTTGCACCCTCTTTATTTGACGGACATACTTTAGCAATGTGCCCTTTGCCATGACACTTAAAACAAACTAACATACTCGAATTTGGCAAAGTATTTTGATTTTGGTTATTTTCATATTTTTTATTTTCATAGTTGTTATTGTTATACTGAGGTGTTTCTGTTTGTTGGTTATTATTATATTTCATTTTCCCCTGATCTACGTTTTGATTTCTATTTGTGTGATTATATCTATTGTAACTTCCTCCATATTGAAATCTCTGGTTTTTATTATTATTTATGAAGTTACAAAATTTATTATTATTATTATATTTTGACTTTTTCTCGTCATACAACCTATCCGACCTTTCAATTAACATGGCATGGAGTGTCTCAATTGTTTTCTGGTCCTGACTTAACGTATTAAACTCCAGCCTAGTCATATCGTAGTCCATGTTTAACAAGATTAGAAGCTGTTCTATCTCCTCCTGTCTGTCCAAATTTTTCCCACAATCCCTTATTTTTTGGGCTGCCCTCGAGAAAACATCCAAATAACTTCTCATGTTCCCATCGCTATTAAATTTTAGTCTCTGGAATGCTTGTTTTGCATTAATGTACGTGACCTGAGTACAGCTCTTATATCTCTCATCAAGAACTTTTAAAATCTGGTTTATTGTTTTAAGATCTTTCACTCTTTCGAATAATTCATTATTAAGTCCCTGGTATATGAGTGCCTTTCCCTTTTCCTGGTTTCGGAAATATGTCATACGAGTCGCTGGGTTGGCGTTACTAGACTCAGGGTTTAAAAAATTATTTAAATCTAATCCCAAAAAAAGTACCTCTGTTTCTGTATCGTGCATAATCGGGTATAATCCCTCTGCGTAAAGTGTGGAGACCATCATGGTTCTCCAGGCGTCATAATTTCTCCCATCAAATACCTTCTTGGTGTCAAATCGTGACATGTCTTTAAATTTTTTCTTATCGGGGCTTATTATTCCTACCTCAGAAACACGAGAACTTAATTCTAGGGGGTAACACGGTCTCAACCGCACGATTATGCAAACACGGTCTTAGCCGCTCGATCGGGAATGCAAGTCACAAATATTATGTTATAATTCTTAACAATAAGTTAATGTTTTAATTAAATCTCACGCAATCTGCCGCTGACGATGAGCTAATCTCTCCGCCGTTGTTTTCAAATTCTTTTCAGTTGATGGAATTTCTAATACTTTATCGCCAAAATGTCTTTGAATCAAAATGGTCTAAGCTTTTGATCTTGTTCTAGAACGAAAATAATTCTGTTGAACACGTTAAAACATAAATTAATTCTCAATGCACAAAATTATTCAACAGAAATACAAAAGGTTAATGCTGAAAGGAAAATAAATCATTATCTTTTGTCAATTGGAAATACTTTTTGCAGTTCGTGAGCAGGAAAAATCTGTCACTCAAGTCAATTGTTATTCAATAATTTTTCTTTTGTTATTCAAGATGTATCTCATTCAACAAATATTTCCCTTTTTCGACCACTCTTGACCAACGAGATAAAGTTTGAAAGGTTACCAATGATACCTTTCAAGTCTCAACTTCACTCGAAATTTGGATGAGAGTTAACATGAAAATATTTCGAACGTTTTACTTTATTTTAATTAAGTTTCGAACTTTTACTATTAATTTTGGAATGAAAATCACACCGATTATTAATTAATTATTCTAAATTTTACTTATCTCAATTTCCTTTTCGTATTTTCGGCGTTTTTCCACTGCTTCTTCGCGAAGTTGACTTGATCTTTTAACGCTGCAACTTTCAGACTTTCGACTTTTTGACTTCGATATCCTTTTCGGAACACAGAACGAACAATTGCCAGCCATTTTTGACTCTGCAAGCTGGTTTTCCAAACCACAGGATTCTCTCGTACCTGATCTGCTTACACCAAACTCTCGACTTCGACGTTTTAATCGGCGCCCAAGATTTCACTGAAGTTTTCATTAATTTTAACTTTTACCTTTGATTCATTTAATTTGCGACTTTTTCAACTTCTCCAGGATAATTCCTTTAATCACTGGAACTGAACTTTGCGTTCACAAACTTTTACTATCCTTCCACTTTGCGTGGAAGTATTACACAATACTAATTTTTTTCACTTTTGTGTGACACATAAACTTTTTACTTTTAACAAATTACACGATTAACACGAACATATTTTGATTCACGCACTTATTTTCATTGGTACGCAGCTCTGGCTACCATGTTGAGGTGAGTTTCGATCGTTTCATCCAAAGAAAATTAAGCACGGACATTTATCAACAGTAAAGTTTATTTATGACGTTAGTACAACGACTGTCGAACGGAGAACATTCTCCGTCGAGCAGTGGCGGGAAAAATATTATACTGGCGATCAGTGTCGCCACATGTAGAAAGAATAAATGTAATATTGTGTTACATGCAGTGTTGGTTAGTATACAGTTATGTGTTTGTGAGGTAGTGAGGGAATCGTATCCCAACAAAATTTGAGGTTGAACTGAATTAATTATATTTTTAAATTTTTATTAACGAGAAAGTTTTGAATTATATCTTATAATTTAATGGATGAATTAAAGGAGTAGACTGCGCATGGTGCATAATAAATAATATTCTAATATGTTAATAATCAGTTGTCAAGTTAAACTCTTTTCAATTGAAATCATTATCAACCCAACCCGACTAACTTTTTCCTTCTATGTCTTGGCAATTGATAACGAAATTTTGTATGTATTTTTCAATCAAATAGCAGTCCATGTTAATTCTGTATAGTCAAAGAGTGAAGTAGAAAACGGTGTTCAATCAGTTTAGCCAATTGATAAACATAAAAAACAACGTTAACAAATGAGATATAAAACAAACCAATGGTAAAGAAAATTCTAATGAAGTCTGATTGTTAATAGAAATGATCTTGTCTCTTTGGAAAAGAAAATAGAACATATTTATAAATTAGATTTTTTTAATTTGTTTTTTTCATATATTCTGCATAGGCACTGCAAACAATTAGGTAGAGAAAAAACATTACTGATTAATTTGAATATAGGTACTCTCTTCTAAAAGAGAAACGCTAACCACCGCCTACAATACATGAAGCATTTGGACATCATGAGGGAAGGAAATGGTACGATACTTAGCATCATGAAGAACAGAAATAATAATTTTACTTATTTCGATATTTGAAAAAAAAAAAAAACAAGTTTCAACTTTTAACTTCGCCTCTTGTTAGTCTTGTCAGAAAAATGGATAAATAAATTCAACAAAAAATATAAGTGCTTGATTTAGTGTTAAGGAAACATCAGACGATAGTGATCAATTCATATTCTCAGGAATTACATTCATTACAAACAAAAATAATCAACTTCGGTCATAATAAAAGGTTACATGAATGATGAGCTTGAAATAGGAAAGTAGATTATTTTAATTAAAAAACATCCATAAATGGGAAAGCAGAGTTGTCGGGATCGAATACGTCCAGAATGTAACACACGGCGCCAGCTAAACCCTCAAACAAACTGTAAGGACTATCCGGTGTTCTGGCTTCTCTTTTGAATTTGGGTGTCATCATGAATTCTGCAAATGCGTTAGCTCGAAACAAATACCTTTCATCTTGAGTCAGCCGATATAACAACAAAAACACGTAACCGTTTCCGGCAACACCGTGACAAAGGCCTGAACAGAGTGAAAGTGAATAGCAAAGGAATATTGAGTATTTCACTGAGTATGACTGTGGCGAGAAAAATATGATTTTACCAGGTCCTTTTTTCAGTAGACCCTTTTCCCAGACAATATCAGCACATTTAACGCAGGATTTTAAATATTTATCGTCTTTCCACCGAAGACTGGCTTTGGCCATCATGTAAACCACTCCTACAAAAAATAGAAAAAGTAGTCTCGAAATAAATTCAAAGAAATTAAAATAACAAGAATTTTTTTACCTGGAGCTCCGTGACACCAATGAACAAGCTGGTTATCTTCATTCCGTTTTCTTTGAGAATCGGTTTCATCGAGAGCGCAAGGAAAATTACCATTTTCCATTTGTAAAAACAGAATATAATCAACGCATGTTTTAATGTCTCGTTCTGCGTCCGGATTTTTTGTCAGATAATCTTCACAACACAAGAGAACAAATAAAATGGCACTGATGCCATGAGCCGCTCCTATAGTGATGGAAAATTAAGGAAGAAAATATCAATATACTTAATACCAATAAGGTAACTTAATATTACTGTTTTTCTGAACATCGTGATTAATGATAATTGATAAACTCACCAATATACTCAGTGTCATAATAACTGTACATAAGAGGTATTTTGGATCGGCGTGTTGAAGCATATTTCCTTCCATCTTGAACGATAAAATCACAAATTTCGTTAATTTTTTCAACTGGCAAAATGTGTTTTCCAAGTTCTTTCTGAAGCCATAACGCTCCTAAGATATATCCAGCACGTCCAACAAATAATTCATTTCCTCCAAAAGAGACGGGGTACAACGGACTACAGTAGGAATGAAGATTGACGAAATGATTCAAATGTTCATTTGCTTTTGTTTCGTCACCTGAAATTCGCGGCAGACATAGCTTAATTTACACGCGTGTATCAGTTCTCGGCATTACATGCTAATTTTGGAAGCGAAAGTTCACAATTTTTTCTCAGAAAGTTGTAAAATAGAACGAGTAAATTTTATTAAGATAATGAAGAGAAATGTCACCTGAAATTGTATAAAATGCAGCTGCAATCGCTTGATAACCGGCTGGACCCAGGATGAAACTGATGAAATCAGTAGCATTATGAGCTTGTTGAGATTCAAAGAAGGATTCAGCGGAGTTGATATATTCAATTCCGCGAAGAATATAATGTTTTCTCTGGCCTGCAGTAAGTTGAGATTTTATCAAACGATAGAATAAATACGTAATACCCGGCGTACCTACGTATAGACCACCGTCGGCATGTTTTCCGGCGGCAGGAATATTATTTTCTATTAAGATAGTGTACTCAGCGAGAATTGATTTCCAGTAATTCGCATCAAGTGATGTTTTTGTTTCTTTAACTGAGAGTAACTTGTTCACGAAATATCGTCGCGACATGATTGAATAAATTATGTCTTAGGTGAATCAGAAACTGATAAATTTAGCATATTATGGGAAAATGAATCAATGAAAATTATATTTTAGCGCAGAATATTAAAGTGTTATATTATGTTATGTTTTGCCAATTGAAACAGAAAATTGCGAATACAGGAAGTTCACTGCGTCTTACATCATCAATATATTATTTAAGGATAAATAAGTAATAAGTATTATAGACTGATGAATATATTTTATCTACAATTTTGAAAACATGCTCCTGATGACGTCATGATTGCCTACGAAATGAAATTGTTAACTGCAAATTCAATCTAATACTGAAATTAAAGTTTACATTTTTACGTGCTGCATATCGTAGGTAAAAATGAACATCGAATAATCATTAGATATTTTATAAATAGTTACCAATTCTCGAAAAACAACCATTCGACTTCGAATTTTCAAAATTTTTGGGCAGATGAAATCCAGAATTCTCCTCAACACCCAACACTAATTAATGTATAAGTATAGTCACAAGAAGAGAAAAATCGCATTTATACGAGAGAATAATGAATTAATGATTAATATTTTTGTAATCAGATAGAAAATAACTAGGATTCCAATAACCCAAAACGATTTAGGGTAATCGGCATCATCCTATTCAGATATTCGCAAGTAATGAAAGAAAAACAAACTACTCAAGAAACTTTATTTGAATATACAATATACGATTATGAAGTTTCGGAAAAGTATAAATGCAAGTATGATACGAATTACTACTGAATTGTAGAAACAGACAAGAATTTATCTTCCTGCTCGGACGAAGTTGGCATTGGATCACGTTGGATAGCAAAATAATTAAATCAGACAAACCCGTTTCATGTTGCACTTGGCAATTTTCTTTTACATTATTTCTCGTAAACCCAAAATTCATTATTGGCACTATACTGAACAAGTTCTTTCGGTTCAAACCATAATCCAATTTCTTTTTTTGCAGACTCTACTGAATCTGAACCGTGAATGATGTTCCTAGAAACAAAATCACAAATGTACCATAAAATTTCATATTAAAATATTAATTCGGATAAAATTAGCATTAGAGAGTAATTACGAACCTGCCAACTTGAATACATAAGTCACCACGGATAGTGCCGGGAGCTGAGTCTTTAGGATCTGTAGCACCGAGAATAACTCGGCCAGTTTTCACAGCATTTAAGCCTTCCCATACCTACGACAAATAACGAAAATAGGTTCAATAATTTTGAGAAGGCATATTTCAATTAAACAGACAAACAAAACTTGTGTACAAGTGAATTTAGTCAGTTACAAAATTCGGCAATTATTTCACTCACCATGGGAACAACAGGACCGCTAGACATGTATTTGACTAAACTCGGAAAAAAAGGTTTGTCGGATAAATCAGCATAATGCTTCTTCAGCAGCTCTTCAGACGGCTATAAAGAGTAAATCAAAAATTAGCTTCTTTTAGAACAAGTTATATTTGAATCATGTATTTAATGATTCATATCAATGAATGTAGGGTCGGTTACAATCAATCATTTCTACATACCCACATAAACTTTAGTCCAACAAGTTTAAAACCTTTAGATTCGAATTTTTTAATGATTTTGCCGACAAGTCCACGTTGAACACCATCGGGTTTGATCATGAGAAAGGTACGTTCTTCTTTTGCAGATGCCATTATGTTTTCCTTTGTTAAATTATTGAGACAGAACGAAAGACGAAAAGAGTCAGCTACCGAAAAACCATATAACTATTAACGATTACAAAGTGCAAACGATAGAACGTGGACTGCAAAATCTTTTCACAGAGTTGAGTTTACACTAAACACCATAGATAAATAAGTAATATAATATACTTTGAGACTTGAGTATATATTATTTCATATGGAGAGCTGATTCAACAAGTTCCGTTTTTCAACAATAGGGAGCGTTTTCGGGAAATGAAATAACTTCTTTTATACGCGAGTATATATATATTTACGAATTATATATAGATATACTCCTGTGTAAAAGAAGTCATTTCATTCCCTGAAAGCGCTATCTATATCTGAAAGTAACTAGTATAGAAAATGTATACGAATTAGCTATATGAAATAATATATATTCGAAGGTAATATACTTACACGTATACTGGGTGTGTTTTATTTGTGTTGAGTCATACCAACTCATTCCACCTCACCCTTTCGACTATCTTTCATAGTAATCTTACATGTACGAAATACTATTCGCGTTAGTGTTTAAGGAAACACTGGTTATACCTTTGACTATATAGCTTAATGGACTACTGGAACTGATAAAATCTTGAAGCCAAAAAATGCAGGCATTTTTCAAAAAAGGTACTTTGTGTGAAAACTGAATTTATATTGAGTTATATTTTCATGACTCCTAACAATATAAGCAGATACTAGTGAAATATTAGAATGCTATACCAATTTATTGTCTGAAATTAACGAGTGAAACGTTCGAATAATGATTTAAATTAATCGACAAACTCTTCAGAAAGTGAAAATGTAAGTTTTGGAAAGAGTTCCTTTTTTCTTGAAAAGTTTGAAGTAAGGTTTTCTTAAACAGAAAAATTTGGCTGTTAGGTAAATAGTTTCATCGTTGGCTGATTTGTTGTCCAAAAAAAACTTCTTGAACTATCGTAAGAACTTGAGCAAGTTCTAAATGAGCTAAAATATGTTTTTTGAGTGAAAATTTATTTTATTTTATTTGATAAGAGAAAATGTTTATCGAATTTAGAATTTCAGATGATATGAACATTAATGAAAATAAACAACTGGATGACATTTATGAAAATTTGGCTTTTATTTTGCCATTTTTTGTTTTTAAAATGACTGAAATAAGTAGTTATTGTAAAACATTCAAGTGGGTACATTATTTGTCCTATAAAGCTTTGAAGTGATTAGAAATTGATGGTGTCTGTTGAAATATCACAAATTTCTTCGTTTTGAAATATATTTCTGATAATTTTTCCAACTCATTTTGTTTGAATAAGAACAAAGTAGATGATTTTCTGTAATGATTTTTCAGCCTTGACAAACAATTTCTTACAATTTTGTTGAAAAATTTCAGAAATTATGTTGAGATACGATTCCTTTACTCCCTCACAAATACGTAAACTCATACCTAACCTGTAAAATAATACATTTGTAATTTTATTATGTTTCATATGTGGCAACACTGATTGCAGCCTGAAACCTTTTCCATCTCTGATCGAATGTAGGTTGTTTTCCGTTCATCAGTCTACGCTGTAACGATGAAGCGAATAAATATTTTAACATCAACATTTCGTTTTTCACTGTGTTTGAACTTAAAGATCTCATCTCTCCTCAACATGGTAACCAGAGCTTGGAATCACACAGCGCTAAATGTAATTAGAATGTGTTTTTTGCGTAATTAAATTCAAAGTGATTGTGTTAAGTTCACATAAAATGATATGACTCAGAGCCTAGTGAATCTGTCACGAAAAGTGATTGGAAAAAGTTAAAAATTAAAAGTGAAAATTTTGCTGTAAAAATCAAAGTAAATTATTTAAAAGTGATTAAAAGAATTGTTAAAAAGCGTAGATCGAGAATTTGATAAAAACAACATAGAATTCCTGGGTACCAGTGAAGTCATCAAGGTCAAAAATCTAGTAAAAAAGCAGATAAAATTTGAAATAATCCTGTGGTTTGGCAAACCGGTACATCGAATTAAAAGTGGTTGGAAGCTGTAATTGCGGTGTTTCAGCGAGAATTAAAGTTCCTAAAATTCAAAGTCAAGTCAATTGATGTGGTATCAGCGAAGTCCAAGCTCAGAGAAAGTAGAAAAGTGGTAAAAAGTGCGGAAAAACGCAGTCAACATCGAAGTAAAATAAAAGATAAGTCATAAAATTCAATTAATTAATTATTATTTCGTTCATTAATGTCCATTTTTGCTTAAAAAATCACAAAATTTGTGTCATAATTCGTAATTTTGGTTCATTTTTTTTTCATGAATATTCAGTGACAAGAGATTGGAAAAGTTGAAACCTGAAAGGCACTTTAAGTCTTTCTTTCAAACTTTATCTCGTTTGTCCTGAATGGTTTAATTTGAGAAAAATCTTGTTGAATTTATGGTATTAAAATCAACAATTGTTAAAATTTGAAATAGTATCATAATGTTTGGTGACAAATATTTTTATGCTCAAATACAATAATACTGTATTCAATTGTTGAATGCTACCAGATAATTTTTCATATGCTTCATGTTTTATACAATTTGATAAAAGGTAATTTGCCAAATAATTAATTCTTATGTTCAAACCTGATTAATAGATTTCAAAATTTTTTCAGGAAGATTCATTCCTACATTAAAGGATCGACTTTGAATAATTTCTGGCTGAAGAATTCGATCGAAAATAAACAATTAATCCATTGACACAACAGCAAAGAGATTGTTTCATTGTCAGCAGAAAGTAATATGATATAAAATTAATTTATTATCTTGTGTGAATTGTTTAATTTTTGTGTTTGATACAACAATTTGCATTCCCTATCTCGTGGTTGAGACCGTGATTTGCATTATCGAGCGGCTAAGACCGTGATACCCTTAGAATTAAGTTCTTGTGTTTCTGAGGTAGGATCTATATCCTCTAATTCGGTTTTTATTTTTTTTCGCACATTCTTTTAAAATTAATTAAAGACAATGTCACGTTTTGACACTAAAAAAGTCTTTGACAGGAGAAACTACAACACATGGAGAACCACAATGATATCGACTTTACATGCTGAAGGACTATATCCCATCATGCATAACATTGAAACTGAAGTATTATTTTTGGGCCCTGAACTAAACATTTTTTTAAATCCAGATCCTGGAAATGCAAGCCTAGCAAACCGTATGTCTTATTTCCAAAACCAGGAAAAAGGAAAAGCTTTGATCTATCAGGGTCTAAACAATGAACTCATTGAGAGAGTAAAAGATTTACGGACAATTAATCAAATATTAAAAGTGTTAAATGAGCGATATAAGAGCTGCACTCAAGTCACATACATTAACACCAAACAGGCTTTTCAAAAGTTAAAATTTTATAGTAAAAGAAATATGCGTAGCTATTTGGATCTTTTTTCAAGCTCAGCTCAAAAAATAAGAGATTGTGGAAAACCTTTAGACAAACAAGAGGAAATTGAACAATTATTAATATCTCTTAACATAGACTATGACATGACACGTTTGGAATTTAACACATTGAGTCAGGATCAAAAAACGATAGAAACACTCCATGCCATGTTAATCGAGAGGTCAGATAGATTATATGACGAGAATAAGTCAAAATTTAATAATAATAATAATAATAATAATAATAAATATCGTAATTTCAACCACAATAATAAAAATCAAAATTCCAACATGGTGGAAATTACAACAGATTCAATAATAGCGATAGAAACTCATACCACAATCAAAATACAGATCAGGGGAAAATGAAATATAATAATAATCAACAACCTGATATGTCTTCTTCAAATAATAATAAGTATGAAAATAAAAAATATAATAATTATCAAAATCAAAATACTTTGCCAAATTCGAATACAATAGTATGCTTTAAGTGTCATGGCAAAGGACACATGGCAAATATATGTTTGTCAAATAAAGAGGGTACATTACCCCAAAATAAACCAAATGGTCCTGCACAAAATACCGGATAGGAACGAAATAATAATAATAATAATAACAACAATAATAAAAATAAGAGAGAATGAAGTTCAGTGGTCAATGATGCTTAAATACAAAAACCCTAAAACAGAAATAAGCAAATGGGATAGTAGTCTAATAAATTTAATTACCTCAAATGGTCAGGGACAGGAATCACTTTCAAATTATGTCCCTTTGACCAAACGAGTAATGTTAGATGGTGGAGCAGTTGCTCACGTAATTTTAGACTTGTCAAAATTGTCTAATCCCATAATGTTAGAAAGACCAATTGAACTGGAATGTGCAATCTAGGATACATTATTAATAGCAACACACATTGGCACAATGTTTATAAAAGTTGAAAATTCCGAAAGAAAACAAACCGTTATAAGACTCATGAAAGTACACTATGTACCATCATTAAATACTGATCTTTTATCAGGTATTAAAATAACTAAAAATAGAGCGCTTGGCATAGACCAAAATTTTTTGGCAGCACACATATACGTCCGAGTTACGGACAAAGTGATATTTTCAGCCCCTAAAATGAGAGGTGTATATATGGTCAAATACGAGTTAGTTTCAGAAACGTCGGTAAACGTCATAGAATCCACAGATGATTTAAATAAAACATGCCCATACAATAATAATTCAAATAAATTGGCATGTATGCCAAACATAAATTCCCAATATGAATGGATAGAATATGAAATAGAAGAAGAAGTAATTGAGGACAGACAGGAGGAATGCGAGGAGAATGCGAGGAGAATGCAGATGAAATAAAGAGTGAAAATTCTTTAGACGAAACTAATCATAATAATATAATAAATAATAGCCAATTAGAAAATGAAAATTATGAGAGAAGAGATAATCTAAATGATATAAACAAAAGTAACAAATCGCAAAAAAAGAAGAAGAAATATATGAGGAACAGTGTGAAACAAATGAGGAAATAAGATCTAATAATAATAATAATAATAATAATAATGATAATGATATAATAAATTACGATAATATAATAAGTGACAATAAGGAGCCTAATGAAAGAATAGACAACACAAAAATAGACAAAAAA
The DNA here is from genome assembly GCA_011428145.1 of Ericerus pela. Lineage (NCBI taxonomy): Eukaryota > Metazoa > Arthropoda > Insecta > Hemiptera > Coccidae > Ericerus > Ericerus pela. The sequence continues at coordinate 1,334,307 of WOFM01000066.1, read as the reverse complement.
TTAATATGGCATAGAGGACTAGGGCATTTGTCGGGAAAAAGTTTAAAATTCTTTGCAAAGGTCTCAAGAGGTATTCCATTAGGAATTACTTTTTGTGATGTCGAGTTCTGTCTTTGTGAGACTTGTATAAAAGCTAATTCCAGAACACTAGGACACAATGGAACTCGCACACGACCTGACAGGAAATTTGAGCTTGTTTTGTCATACACAATGGGTCCATTTTTGCCTGGAGTATATGGTGAAAAATATGTTTTGATTTTCGTGGACCATGCCACTAAATATACATTTGTCTCCCCTATCGAAAGGAAATCCATGGTCTATGAGGAATTAAAAAAATTATTTTTTAAATTAAAGTCAAAATTCCCGGATTATCCCATCGCTACTTTACGGTGCGATAATGCTAGGGAATACCTAGACAATAATATGAAGACCTTTTTGTGAGAATAATGGTGTAAATTTGGAGCTAGTTGTTCCATATTCCCCTGAGTTGAATGTGATTGCCGAAAGGCAAAATCAAACAATAATGTCAAGAGTTAGGGCTATGTTATTTGATTCGAATTTGGACTTTAAATTTTGGTTTTTGGCGGTTGTAACGGCAAGGCTTTTGATTAAACCTGAGTTGAGACATACACCATTTTGGATCTTACTTTTTCCAAGCGTTATTTTGTTCTGTTTGTTGAACATGCTTGTGAGAATTATAGCAAATTAAATTATACTCGTGACTATTATTCTCACATATCATTTGTGGTGGCAACACTGTCGATATATTTTTGTGATCTGTGATTTTTAGTGTTTTGTACCTGACTGTGATATTATGTAATCATACGCCTCTAGTCGCTTTTTGTTATTCATGTTGTTAACAACTCCACTACTCTTAATGTGGAAATAAAAGTTCGTAATTAGTGAATCTTGTGTTTTTATTTATGTGTTCGTAATGTGTGTGTCTAGTCTCTGTTTGATGTCGTTTTTGGTTTAGGTTCGTTTCATAAGTTTTTTCGTCGTCTCGATCCGTTGATTTCTTCCTCAACTTCTCACAGGTTATGGGCCCAGTTACCTGGATGTCAACGTGGTCGCCATTGTCTTAGTTCGTCAATGTTGTGCTGTCGGATTCTGCTCGCCACACCCAAGTAGTATCATGCCTGCTAATTGTTTTTCGATTGTTTGATATGTTCTCTGTTCGATGTTCCTGTGATCTCGTTCGTGTTGAATTGTTGGTCGACGTGTCTGAAAGTTGCTGAAAATCGCTGTGTTTGCGGTGTAACTGATCGTTCGTACCTGTCAACGAGATGGAAGCGCGAAAGAAGAACATGATCGAGCCGTTCAATGGGCAGAATGGCCGCACATGGAAGTTCCGGATGGAACTGTTGTTGGCAAAGGAGTCGTTAACTAATATTATAATCGATTCTTTGCCGACTGTTCGTAACAGGGGAGATGCTTGGTCCAAGGAGAACGCGAAGGCGATGTTCCTGATAGCTAACAACGTGACTGACGAGTACCTTGAGATGATCCAGACGTACACGACGGCGAAGGAGATGTTTCATGTCCTAACGAACCTCATCGACAACGGCAATGACCAGACGCTGATGGATTTACGAGGTGATTTGTACGCAAAACGGTATGTGTCTGGTATTGATTTGCATAAATATTTGTTGGATTTTCGTTCTCGTTGTAGACGTTTGACTGAATTACGAGATTTAACGACCACGAAACAATTTATTTTGGTATTGCTGAGGTCATTACCTGCGGAATTTCGTCCAATTAAGGTTGTGATTGAAGATGCAGAAGTCGTCACCTGGGATGGTGTTTTCATGAAATTGAATAACTTCCAGCGTGAGCTATCTTCTGATAGCAAATCGACAGTTCGAGGTAACACTCTGAACACTACATCTCTAAAACCTTCATCAGTGGGTGCCACTGGTGAGGAGAACATTTATTTTGGTAATTGCAATAATGTTGGACGAAATTTTAGTAATAGTAGTAATGGAAATCGTTTTAATCGTGGTCGATCTCGAAATAATAATAATAGTCGTGGTTTTAGTCGAGGCGGAAATAATAATTTTAATAATAATAATCAAAATTCGAGCTCAAATAATAATAATAGTAATAATTTTAATGGACGTGGTCGTAATAATAATACTGACGGTGGACATTCTAATGTGAAATGTCACTATTGTAACAAAATAGGGCACATAGCCCGAAATTGTTATGCCAAAAATCGTAACAATAATAATAATAATAATAATAGTGAAAATCGAGTTAATGACCAAAGTTCCAATAATAATAATAGTAATAGGAGCTCGGCACAGATGTGCAATGAAAATTTTAATGCTAATGACGTTTGCTCTGAAGTGGGTTACAGCTTCACGTTGAATAATGACGATAATAAAAAAATTAATGACTCTTGCAATGCAAAAGAAAATTTAAACTTAATGCCTCGAACCACATTTATAGTTGACAGTGGATGCACAATTCACATTATTAATGATATAAATTTGTTCAGTGATTATATAGACTTAATCAGACCACATAGTATCTGTGTTGCGAAGAAGGGTGTCTCTCTGTCTGTCACGTCGGTGGGTACTGTAAAATTAAAACTTTTGAATGGAATTGTAATCGAGTTGAAAAATGTAAGGTATGCTCGGGAGCTGCCGCAGAATCTGCTTTCGGTTAAACGTATGAGCAAGTCGGGATTTGACACTTTGTTTAAGGAAGAGTCTGTTGAGATCATCCAACGCTGCAGTGGAAAAGTAGTTACCACTGGTGTTAGCGTAGACTCGGATTTGTACACAATTGACTTTGTAAAAATGTCAAGTCAATCGTGTAATCTGACGTTGGGAGATGAATTGAGCCCACTGTTCGTGTGGCATAAACGACTTGCTCATTTAAATGTGAACGATGTTAGATTGTTGTCAAGTAGGGGTTTGATACCCAATGTTGACTCCAATCGCAGATTGCTGTGTGAGCCCTGTGTTATGGGGAAACAGAGTCGAAAACCATTCCAAAGGCATGAAAGAAAAACAAATAAGCCATTGGAGTTGGTTCATACTGACCTCTGTGGACCTATTAACCCTCCTGCATATAAAGGAGCTAAGTATTTCATGACCTTTATCGACGATTATTCCAATTTTTGTTGTGTTTACTTGCTGGCGAACAAGACAGAAGCTTTTACGAAATTTAAAGAATATCACGAGATGGTCTCGAATAAGTTTGGCTATAACGTAAAGAGACTCCGTTGTGATCGCGGCACAGAGTACTTGAATACCACCTTCCAGTCATATTGTACTGAGAAGGGAATTGTGGTTGAACCTACTGTTGGTGGTTGTCCTCAGCAGAATGGAAAAGCTGAGAGAATGAACAGGACACTGTGCGAGAGGGCAAGGACACTGTTGTTTGAGAGTGGTCTTGGAAAGATATTTTGGTCGGAAGCCATATTGTGCTCCACCTATATCATAAACAGATGCCCCACAAATAAAGATTTTATTCCATTTGAGAGATGGTTTGGTGAGAAATATAATTATAATAAATTAAAAACGTTTGGATGCGATGCGTATATGTTATCGTTCAAACATGACTCTGACAAATTTAAGAGTAAAAGTGAAAAATTAGTAATGGTTGGTTATTCTCCATGTGGATACAGGTTGTTGGACTTAAGCACTAAGGAGATACGTCTGTCACGTGATGTTGAGTTCTTTGAAGGTGCAATAAGTAATCCTGAATATAATAAATACACTAAAAATGATGAATTATTTAAAGAAGTCACTGAATCCAACTTGGAAAATATTGAAGTTGATGGTGATTTAAATTTAGATTGTCTTTCACAGGAGGCGACTACACGTGATCAAGCAGCGGGAAATATATACCTGGCTGAGGATGGCATTCCTTTGACGTTTGAGGAGGCGAGTGCAGCACTTGATAGTCTGATGTGGAAGGAGGCCATTTCATCTGAAATAAGTGCCCTGAACTCCAATCAGACTTGGAAGGTGACCAAACGTCCAAAGGACGCCCCTACTATCACGTGTTGTTGGATCTTTAATAAAAAATATGATAATGAAAATAATGTTTTATATAAAGCTAGGTTAGTTGCCAGAGGCTGTCAGCAGAGGAAAGGCTTCAATTTTAATGAAGTATACGCGCCAGTGGCGAAACTTTCGACTGTGAGGACCCTCTTGGCTGTCAGTAATAAATTAAAATTTTATATAGAACAAATAGATATCTGTAGTGCGTTCTTGAACGGTGTTCTTTCTGAGGATGTGTACCTCAAGATACCTGAAGGTATTGAAACGCAGGTTGATAAATATAACAATGTATTAAAATTAAATAGGTCTATATATGGTCTTAAACAGTCGCCAAAAGTGTGGAATAAGCTATTTAATGAGTTCCTGTTGTCACTTGGCTTTGTACAAAGCATGGCTGATGACTGCCTATATGTGTTCAAAAATAAACATGATGGAACGATAGTTTATCTACTCACTTACGTTGATGACGTTCTCATTAGTTCCAATAGTAAAGAACAAATTATATTTTTCAAAAATAAAATTAATAAGAGATTCAAATGTAAGGATCTTGGAAAAGTTAATAAGTATCTAGGTTTAAATATTAAGTATAGTCGCGAAGAGGGTGTACTGGAGATCGAGCAGAAGAATCTCATCGAGTCTGTTGCTAGGCGGTTCGGTGTTGATAAATGTGCACCTACCTACACACCTATTGACCCCAAACTCCAATTGGATAGGGACCTCAATGCGTGTGATAGTGTGCTGAATAACAACTATCAACAGCTCGTGGGATGTTTGATGTACCTAATGCTAGGATCACGGCCTGATATTTGCTTCGCAATATCGTACTTCAGCCAGTTCTCCAGTTATGCCACAGATGAACATTTCAAATATTTATTGAGAGTTCTGAAATATTTAGTGACTACTAAAGACAAAAAACTTATATATTCATTTGAACATAATAATAATGGCAATATAGTCGAAACATATTCGGATGCCGATTGGGGTAACTGTGTTAACACAAGACGGTCTATCTCGGGTTACTGTGTCTTTGTTTATGGGTCGCTGGTGTCCTGGTCTAGTAAGAAACAACCAACGGTAGCTCTGTCTAGCACTGAAAGTGAGTTGATCGCCATATGCGACGCTACCACTGAATCAATTTGGTTAAAATATTTATTGAGTGACTTTTGCATTCAAATTGATGACAGAGCTGTAATTTACGAAGACAATCAGAGTTGTCTGGCTATCTTGCACTCTGGAAAATGGAACACACGTAGATCAAAACATGTGGACGTAAAGTACCGTTTTGTGTGCAATCACGTAAATTTAGACTTTAAGTATTCATACGTGTCAACTTCGCGACAGTTGGCTGATGTTTTTACGAAGGGCTGCCCGAGGCCTAAATTTGATGTATTCTGTAAAATGTTAAAGTTGTTGTAACTTATTGTATATGTTTACCATTCATGTGATATTTATTGTTGTAACTTTTTGTATTTTTTTGTTGACCTTTTGTCATTTGCATTCTTAATGACTTCATTAGTTTAATCATTCGTTTTTACCATTTTACCGTAATCGTATAAATTTAATTTGAGGAGGCGTGTGAGAATTATAGCAAATTAAATTATACTCGTGACTATTATTCTCACATATCATTTGTGGTGGCAACACTGTCGATATATTTTTGTGATCTGTGATTTTTAGTGTTTTGTACCTGACTGTGATATTATGTAATCATACGCCTCTAGTCGCTTTTTGTTATTCATGTTGTTAACAACTCCACTACTCTTAATGTGGAAATAAAAGTTCGTAATTAGTGAATCTTGTGTTTTTATTTATGTGTTCGTAATGTGTGTGTCTAGTCTCTGTTTGATGTCGTTTTTAGTTTAGGTTCGTTTCATAAGTTTTTTCGTCGTCTCGATCCGTTGATTTCTTCCTCAACTTCTCACAATGCTCATCGTCAGTGGAATGAAAAAACTGGTGATTGGAAAAATTACAATCCAAAATGGCGTATATCTCAACCTGTACTTGGATTGTAGTTCTCTAGTAACGGCAGTCTATATAACTAATAGAAGCCCAACTAGGGCAAACCCTGATAACAAAACACCTTTTGAAATGTTTTACGGCACGAAGCCAGACATCTCAAATATGACAGTTTTTGGATCTCTCGCCCACAGGCACATCCCAATAGAAGTCTGTCAGCAACAGGCCACAAAAAACAAAAGAGAAAGTGCCATAATAGAACACCCAAAACTCACACAACGATCAGATAAAGGCATTTTTGTAGGTTATACCAGTAATTGATATTGTATCAGGGACCCATTACTGAAAAAATTGCACGTCACTTGCGATGTCAGGTTTGACGAAACAAAAAATATAATAAATATAAAAAACACGAATAATAATAATAATAATAATAATAATAATTTAAATGATCAAGTGGTGGAATATGAAAACAACACTGTGGAAACTCCGGTTATATTGAACATTATAAATTCACGAAGTAACAAATACATCGAGGACTGTATTCCTCAGACTTGGGAGGACGTTCAGTCCAATCCTTTCAGGGAGCAATGACTCTAGGCCATAAAAGACGAGCTGAATTCCTTGTCTGATATGGGCGTTTGGGAAGTTGTCCCAAGGAAAGGAATGTGAGGTTTGTAGATACCAAGTGGTGTTTCACCACAAAACCCAATAACCTAGGGGTTCATACCCCGAGGGCCAGACTTTTTGCCAGAGGGTTTAAAGATCTCACTCACTATTTCATGACTGAAACGTATGCCCCGGTGATACAATAGTGGCTTATCAGATGGATCTTGTCAGTTACCAATAAGTATGGTTTAAATCTCACACAATTCGACATTAAAATAGCATTTCTGAATTCAGAAATTAAATATCCAATTTTCCTATCTTTTCCCAAAGGCTGCCAAATAGGCGATAACAAATGCCTTAAATTAATAAAATCTATATATGGTCTCAAAACATCATTGAAAAGTTGGTACGATCTATTGAACTCCAGAGTAGTTTAAGCTGGTTTCATCCAGTCAAAAATTGATCGATGCTTGTATATTAATCAAGACAGCAGCGGCGCAATGGCGTTTCTAATAATATACGTAAATGATATGTTGTTGGCAAGCAACCAGGATGAGTAGACACAGGATTTAATAAATACTGAATAAATACTTTACTGTCAAGATAGAGAAAAACCCCACTTTCTTCGTCATATTTGAAATAGAATGTGACACTTCTCAAAAGCAGATCGTTTTAACACAATATAGGTATATCGATAAGATTCCCCAAAAATTCAAAATGACTGAAAGTAAACTGATTTCAACACCCATGGAGACTGAGTTGAAAATAAATAAACCTACTAATGGAACTGATGACACCGAATTTAGGGCTATGATAAAGAATTTGCTATACGTAGCGAGACTTACCTACCCGGACATCACATTCGCTGTCAATTACTTATCTAAATTAAAAATTATGTCCGTCGTATCATAAGATACCTTAAAACAACTCATGATTTTGTGTTAGTGTTTCATTCTGATCAATCACAAATAAAAGCATTTGTCGATGCGTCATATGCACCTGACATAGACGATTCACCTATACATATAAATAATCTGTAGAAAGGGTGCTCCACATCTGGGTTCATGATCTTTGTAAAAGGAGACTTACTAAACTGGACCATTCACTGGCAACACACAGTTGCAACTTCGTCAACTGGAGCCAAATTAATTGTATTGAATGATGCACTTAACGACATAAACGTGGTCAGGAGATTAGTGGAAAGTGTTTTCTCTGTAACCAACCCAGTGCAAGTGTACTAGGACAACATATTGGCGTTCCGCATTGCATCTACGGGAGGCCAGAAGCAATCCAGGTCTCTCACAATCAAATGTTATACTCTGTTGAAGGTTTCCAACAAAAAAACTAATTGTCTTCAACGACATTAGGTCTTCCGATCAACTTGCGGATGTTTTAACAAAAGTTCTTGATAGGAAAACTTATCAGAACATAGTATCAAGAATCCTCTGAGTAAGTCAACTTTTTGGCTAATTGTCTTCATTGACACAACCCTCCAAAATTTTTTTATTTGGTTTTGGACTGCGGATGGGCGTCGGTCTTTTAGCGCCTATTGTAAACCGAGTGGTTCATAAATTTCATTTTCACAACACAGAGTCTAATGAACAACCGGTGAAGTTAAGTCAGACACCCGTATCACCGTTCAAAATGCTAGTTTACTGATTTTCTGTTTAAAAACATAGAGCTACCTGATCCGCATTTAACTGAATTAATTACAAATTTCTAAGCAAAAATTAGAATTAGACATATTTGTAAGAATATTTTGCAAGTAGATAAAAACATTCGTCATACAGCAACAAAAAAGATTATTTTTATGCATCAATAAATCAAATCTTAAATTGATTTAACTGAAATTTTTGAACTTCTGAGTTTTATAAAACTACAACATTACCGATTTAATTTGTAATTAAAAGCAATAATTGTGGTAAGAAGAGACTTAGTCAAAGGAAAAGACAATAAGTATTAATAAATTTGATAATGAACTAACATTTTGAACAGGGATATGCCTGTTTGTTTTGAACACAGCTTTTTATCGGTATTAGCAGTCCAGTATGTTTACAGTCAAAGTGTATGACTCTGTCGTTCAGGATAAATATTGCCAACACAATACCACTTTTCATGGTTCACTGAATCATTTGAAAACGAACGCCTCACCCAAGCTGGTAGAAATAACCTTTGACTATATAGCCTTTGGACTGCTAGAACTGATAAAATCTTGAAGCCGAACAATGCAGGCGTTACTGTTTGAAAAAGGTACTTTGTGTGAAAACTGAATTTGTATCAGGTAGAATATCGTGAATTTTATATTTAGACCTTATTATTTCGTTCCGTAATTCTTACTTTTTTTTTTATACAGAACGTTTTAATGCAAATGCGATTAAATGTTATTACTGTCGATGGAAAACTAATCAAAGAATTACGTATTTATCCTATAGAGGTAGAATAAGGAAAATATTAATAATTTCCTTATTCTTATCTTAATACTATACTATACAGTTAACTATATAATAGTTTATGAGGATGCACCAATTACACCTACAAAATCCAATTTATTACAAGCTACTTCAAAATCATTAAGAGATTGCAACAAATCTGTTGGTAAGCTATTGCCATTAGATGCTTCTAGACCATTAGATAGTGGATGTATACTCATCTCTTCTGTTAAGTCAAGTTTTGATGCACTTAAAGTATCAGTGCTGTTTATAGAATTAGATTTTTCTAGATTTAGTTCTTTTGCATCTGTAAGTTTTGGCATTGGTGTTAAAGGAGTGTAGCTTTTTTGACATCTAATTTTGTGTAATTCTTTCATTACACCACCATTTAATTTGCTTTGGTGTGTTTCACCAGCTGTACAATTAAGTTCGGCTATTTGTGAGCATATATTTTCTTGCTTTGTTGCTACCTCTTCATTTTTTTGTTTGATTGATTCAAATAGTTGAAGCTTATTTTGTATGTTCTTGTCTAAAGGCATCTTTCCTGTCTTAAAATGCTTAGATGGTATGTTATAAGCTATATCTGATGGGTTGTTACATAAATCATCACGATTGTTAGTAGCAGGAATTTTCTGGCTATCTAATTCTTGTGTTGTGTTGAAGCTCATTGATCTGCCTATGTTTATCTTTTTAGTTAGTGCTGATAGATGATCATGTACAATGTTTTCCCTAGTGGTATCTAATAGTTGATAGAGTAGTGCATTTTTTGGGTATTTTGTTTTTATGGTAGATTAATTAGCTTTATAAGCTTCTTTTAGGTTAACGTTATTACGTAGCATAAATATAATAAGTTTTAGTTGCTTTATCATGATTGATTGGAGTTGTGACAAGCAGAGGATAGCTATAAACCATTTTATGGTAGTCTATAAATATATCAATGTCATTGCAGAATAATACCCTATGTATGGGTTAATACTCCTTCACTTAAGTCAACATAATATTTATAAATCCTTAGCTTTGAATGTTCTACTATTTTAGAGAATAGAATTTAATTTTGATGTAGAAGTGGTATTATTACTATAATTCTTAACTGAAATAATGTATGTAAATATAATATGATT